>CM067367.1:14166754-14610301 GCA_034401795.1 Chaetoderma sp. LZ-2023a | reverse complement strand
CAGCTTAAGGCCTTCCCCTGTAACCACAAAACGGTCATCCTCGGCTGATAAGGCATGAATTTCACTCCTACGCCTAGCCGAGGCCGCAGCAATTCAAAATACAGTTTTAGGAGTTAATAGTTTCATAGAAATGGAACTAAGTGGTTCAAAAGGCTTATCACCTAGTACTTGAAGCACTAGCGATAAACTCCAAGACGGAATCACTGGGGGATTCCTTGGTCTTAGATTGCCCATGCCTTTAATTAATACATTTAATGTACTTACTTCATCACTTCCCCTCTTAGCCAAGCAAGGAATAACAGACATTAAAGCTGACTTATAACCAGCAATAGAGTTAGGCTTGAGGCTATAGGCATCATACAGGTGACAGAGGAAATCAGCTACTTCCTGAATAGATGAATCCATTGGATCAATACATCTTTTTGAGCACCACTCTGCAAATCTGTTGATTTTATAATTATATGCTCTGGAGGTTGACCCCCTCCTGGCTTTGGCCATAAACATGGCTGCTTGCTCAGAAAAGCCCTCCTTAATTCTAGATTCCGTGACAACATCCACGCAGTCAATCGGAACATTGACGGATTGTTGTGAAGGGCCTTGCCCTGGAAGATAATGTCGTCCATCAGAGGCAGAGGAACCGGATTGCAGACCAGAAGGTCCAGCAGATCCGTATACCACGATCGGCTTGGCCAATCCGGGGCGATCAGGAGCACTTGGCACTCCTCCAGCCAGATTTTCTGAAGAACTTTTGGAATCAGGATTGCTGGAGGGAATGCGTATGCATACATTCCCGCCCAGCTGATAGCTAACGCATCTGTTGCGAAAGCGCTTGGATCTGGAATCGGAGAGACGTACGTCGTCATCTTCGCATTCCTCTTCGTTGCGAACAAATCGATGTTGGGCTTCCCCCAATGGTCGAACAGACGATCCACAACACATTGATTTAGTTGCCATTCCGTGGGTAAAACACTCATCCCTCGGCTCAATGAGTCTGCTAGCAGATTTAACCTTCCCGGAATATGAACTGCTTTCAAGGTAATCCTGTGATCCAGGCACCAACAAAGCAGTCTCCATGTCATCATACAGAGACTGGGCGACTTTGTTCCGCCCTGGCGGTTTATGTAAGTCACTACAGTTGAGTTGTCTGAACGAATAAGAACAATCTTGCCATGAACTTTCCATAAGAAATGTTCCAGGCCCAGGACTACTGCTCTTAGTTCCAATAGATTGATATGTTCCTTTGACTGATCCAGATCCCACAGCCCTGATATTGTGGACTCTTCCAGGCAAGCTCCCCAACCCTCCATCGATGCATCTGTATACACAGTCACCTGAGGGTGGGGAGGGGTTAGCAAAACCCCCAACAGGAGATTCTCTATCTTCAACCACCATTGCAGGTGGTGAATTAGAGGCGCCAACACTGACACATTCGAGTCCAGTGAACCTGTACTCTGGGTCCATTGTGTCATGAGAAAAATCTGGATCGGCCGCCTGCGTAAGGCGGCCTGAGGAATGACTGGTTCCAACGAAACCATCAACCCCAGCATTCTCAAGTAAACCCGTGCCAGGACATGACGACTGTCGCACACTGACTGAATTACTGAGATGAGTTTCTGAACTCTCTCCTGAGTAGGATAAACATATCCTGTCTCTAGATCGAAGAACATCCCCAGGTAAACAAACTTCTTGGATGGAGTCAGCTCTGATTTTTGAAAATTTATCATCCAGCCTAAATCCGTGAGCGTTTTCAAAACAATCTCCAGATTGGTCGATAAACTTTCCTGGGTGTGTGCTTTTAACAGCCAATCGTCTATGTACGTGTGGACTGCTATGCTTCTCCTGCGGAGGTATGCTGTGATCGCAAGAACCACACGGGTGAAAACCTGAGGAGCGGTGGAAATACCGAAGGGTAACACCCTGAATTCCCACTGTCTGCCCTGGAATGCAAATCTCAGGAAGCGACGGAAACTCCTCGCTATGGGAATGTGGAAATAAGCATCCTTCAAATCTATTGAAGCTGTCCACATTCCCTTCTCTAACCCCGCCAACACCGAGCGCACAGTCTCCATCTTGAAACTGGGCGTCTCTATGAACTTGTTCAACGGCTTGAGGTTGAGAATTGGTCTCCACCCTCCGGTGTTTTTTGTTACCAAGAACACGGTTGAATAGAAGCCCGGACACTTTTGTGCCGGCTGAATAGCTCCTTTAGTATGAGGGAATTTATCTCCTCCTCGATACACAACCTTTGCTCTGGATCTCTCGGATTTGGAGTCCAGATTGGCACTAGAGACAGTCGCGATGGCGGGCCTGTCATCCAATCGGGATGATACCCGACTGAAAGCCATCGCAAGACTAAACGGTCCTGTGTCAACTGTTCCCACTCTTGCTTGTGGTCGGCTAGCCGGCCTCCCACCGGTCCACCTAGGGAGAGAAGTGGACATAAGGAGTGCAAGAGTGGCACTGTCTCCTTTGCCAGAAACACTGGAGTGGTTCTCACTGCGGTAACCGGCCCATCAGGCACGATTACCACGACCAGATCCTCGCGCCATGCCCAGCACCGCACCTCGGTGCGCGGGTGGCTGCCTGGCTGACTGCGCCTGAGGAGCCTGTGCCCCCCTCACTGCAGGCCAAATCGCACGCGGCCGAGGCCGACGTTGCGATGGTGGTTGGCCTCTGACCTGGCCACCTCCACCTCGAGCCTGCAGGCGACGATACGCAGGGGGTGCGGCGCGAACGCGCTCCCGACGGAGCACTTCAAAATGCTCGTGCAGCGCCCTCTGGTTATTGACCAGAGTAACCGTCTCCTGGAGGTGTCTACATCCCTCACCTCCAAAGAGACCAGGACCTGTACGCAGTAGCCTATTGTACAGGTCCTGGGACGGGCACAGATTGTCCAAGGCAAACGTGCGCCGTGCCCGGACACTCCTAGTCACCGCCCGAGTCATGCAGTCCAGAGCCAGGTTGATACCATCCTGGATGGCTCTCTGGACTGTGTCCGGGCTCGGCTGGCGCGATGCGGATGCCGTTACTACCCCCTGTAACAGCTGGGAGACGTGGGACAGAGCGACAATCGAAGCTCTCCCACTCTCCTCCGCATCACGCAACGCGGCATTTGCCGAACGCAACGCATTCGAACACAAGACTCCCGTGTCAGAACGGGAGCCTGGCCGCGCATCCTCACCCAAAGCCGCGCGGTCATCCACGCTCGGCTTGGGTACCACACCGTACCTTTGGTAATCCAGGGGCACGATGCGGCAACGCCGGGCCACCTCGCGAGGGGCCTTCGCGAGACGCCCATTCGCCTTAATGGACGTCTCCGCCGCCTCGAACATGTCAACGACATGCTCTGCCAGCGGCAGAGATGACATCGCGTTAGCAGTAGCCTTACCAGCTAACCACGGCCTGTGGTCACGCTGGCTAGCCGACTGCTCCATGGGCAGACCTGGCCTAACACTTACCAGCCACTGGCAAGCGTCAGACCAATCCTCTTCCGTGGCTAGCTGCGAGCGCTCTACAAGACGGGGGCCTTCGTCTTTCTCCTGAGCGCAAGCAGCAGAGCTTGACGGCGGATATGCTGATACCCCTGGCAAGCCAGGGAAAGCATGCGGGGCCCGAAAGAACAGGCATGCTAATCTCACTGGCCTGACCAGGAGAAGGCGCCGTGGTAGAGCGCGGGGCAGATACCGCCCCACCACGGCCCTGGCCAGCACCAGCGACACTCTCGGCAAGCCGAGGTATGCGGTAACGCTGGCCATCAGCAGCGCCCAGGGCCACCTTCTGAACCGTGAACTCTACTCCTGCGTGAGTAGAGCCATGGACTATGTCGCCTGTATTCCCCGCGAGGGGTGCACAGACGTCATAATCCATGGTCACGTCCTCAGACGGCGACCATAACAGGTAATCCTCTTCCTCCTGGCCAGAAAGATTAGACTCCGGGTCAGCAAAGAGAGCTAACCCGGACTGGCCAGGAAAGGTGCCATAGGAGGTACTGGCACCCGTGGCGTGCGGATAGCCCTGGACTGATAAGCAGCCCGCGGGTTCCAGCGACAGCCGTCCACGACCCCTCGGCGCGGCACCAAGCCTGCTGCCAGGGTCGTGGAACGCCCCCTCTAATGGGGCCACCTCTGAATCTTCGAACAACGGAAACAGCCTACGGAAAGGTGATTCAGAGGTGGGGATTGCCTGCTCCGAAGCAGATGATGAGGCCAACAAAGGATTTGGTCCAGGAAGCATGCCACGAAGCAACTCTGGAACCAAATCCTTTATTGTCCTCTTCATCTCTCCCAACATCTCACTACGGAAGGCCTCCATGTCCACCGCGGATGAGGCCTTCCTCTTACCCTTCTTACTCACACCCTCTCTTTTCTGCTTCTTCTTCTCCTCCTCCACCACCTTGTCCTTCGCCTGTAAGCACAAGAATGCAGACATTAGTTCGGCCCCCCCCCCACCCCAGTGCTTACATATCTCGCAATTAATCAAGGGACCACAGGGACTACACTGATAGCAGAGATGCGGAACAAACTTTTCCTTTAAGAAACGTCCACAGGACGAGCAACCAGGTCTCTGAAACAGGCCAAAGGACGAGGACAATGAGCAAAATAGTTAAGCTTAGAAACTCAAACCAACTCAAAGAGAGGGAGAAAACTAATTGTTAATAAAGAGCAAGGCTGATTATGACGTCATTAATCCCATGACAGGAAAAAAATTCGATCCATAACAAACATCCAAGTGCAAGGACGAATTGTATCCATAACCAGAACATCTACAGAATGGACATTCCGACTACACAACCATCAGATACATACTGATAACAATGGCAAATACAGTTAATTTTTTCTTAAATAATTAACATCACCTCATATCAATAATTAGATACCGGACACCTTGTATAGACAAACCATTCAACGTGATGACCTGGAGCACTCCACCAAGACTACGCCTCCTAACACTCTACACCTTAGGGGAAGGAGTTGGATAAAGAGGGCAAAGTGAGAAGACCTTTATACTAGGCCTCCGACTCACTGAACACAAAAAATTTTGGTTAGATAACCTAACAGTATTAGTAGGAAATGGAACCATGGTGGAGAGAAACAAACCCTCTGATGCTGTGATGTCCATTACATATCCTCACAAAGACCTGTGGACATAAACACAAAGAGAGATTAGTATTATATAGCACTTAGTTGAAATAAACCAACTAAACAAGGCGCTTATCACGGTAAACGCGAGTCCCGAAAACACATTACACCGGGTAAAACTCGCTAAATTTTAATAGAAGTCACCTGATGTATAGGTCCTGGGCCGTCCTCCGGTGAAGCAACTCTCTCCGACATTCCCAACAGGCTTGAAACTTCTACTAAACAGGCTAAATCGACTTAAAAATGAGTAGAAAAGCGCAAAGCACAAAAACATGTGTTTACTCTCTGCCAATAAATTAGCAAAGAGGAAGTGCTAGTCTGCGCATGCGCGGTGGTGGGGCTGGCATCCGCCAGACTACACTCTGACTCCCTGCCCAGTAGGGGCACCTAACTGTTTTAATCTGAGTGTTTATTGAGTGAAAGCCGATATTTAGCAATATCAAAAAGTATTAGGGAGGTAAGTATACTCTTGAAGTGAAAGTTGGGATACTATCTAGGTTCTCATTAGTGAACGTACTAGAGAAAAAGCGACTTAGTTCTTGACTTTTTCTTTCGTTTGTGGTTATTAAATTGCCATCAAGATCTTCTAAGTCTCCCACATTATCTTTGGACTTGAGCTGGCTATTTACATAAGCCCAGAATGACCTTGGATTAGATTTGCTATTTTTAGCTACAGTTTCCTCATATTTTTTAACTGCCCGTTTACAGAATTGGTTCACCTGATTTCGTATACTAGCATATTTGTTGTAATCTGTTGATGCTCTTGTTTGCAGATACCTTTTCCACTTCCTTTCTTTTTTTCACACTAACTTGAGGGCCTATCTGTCTAACCAGGGTGGTCTATATCTTTTATTGTTTTTAACTTGTTTGGTTGGAATATAGTCTTTCGTGAATTTATTTACAAGATTTTTTAAATTTATCCAACATTCTTCGGGGGATTTGTTGTGGAAAAGTGCTTCCCAGTTAATACTTAGAGCTGATTGTAGTGCGGAATAGTCACCTTTGTCATAAGCCAATTTATTGGTCATATTCTGCTGTGGTTCAGCGTAGCATTTTAGTTCATAATAAATGCATATATGGTCACTTTTACCAAGGGCTGGTAGAGGGATTATGTTGTCAATCATTTCTTCCTCATTGGTGAATACTAAATCTATGACACTAGGCTCACAATTTATTCTATATCTTGTGGGAAATGAGATATGTTGGTGAAGGAAAGCATCGCCTACAGCATCCAGAAAGTAATCAGCGTGCTGTGATTGTTTTATGAAAATACCACCTGCTTTCTAGTCAATTTCTGGAAAATTAAAATCGCCAGTAATTAGTAGGTGGGAATGCTTTTTGGCAGACACATTCTTAATAAATGTATTTAATTTTGTATTGTTTTCTTCGTTTGAGTTTGGACTGCGATAAACTGCCAGGATTAGCAATGTATCTGACCCCTTTAACTTAACCTCTACTCCAACTACTTCCTCAGGTAGATTACGGAGAGTTTGCTTCTGTGGGATTTAGGGATGATGCAACTTGTACACTTATTCCACGGACGTTTTGTTTGTCTATATTGGTGAATATATCATAGCCATTGATTTGCAGCTCTTCTTTTTGAACAGTATATCTTAAATGTTTTGGGTTTGTTTCTGTGATTATAATTATAAGGGGGGATAGCTGTGATATCTTTATTTGTAGCTCCTGCCTCTTATTTAAAACTGAGTCTGCATTGGTGTAAAATACTTTAAGTTTGTTGGAATTATTCATATTACATTGAGACTTCTGGGTAGCACTAGTTGTTTTATTTGGTCCTTTGTGTAGTAGACCCTGTTTCTTGTCTATCACCTTATTTAGTATTAACTGTGATTTTGTTGGCATGTTTCCAAATGGGTGTTTGAGATATGCACATGTGTTAACACGTTTACAAGTTCCTTTATTTTGTTTGGTTGGGTTTATTGTATGGTGATAATTCTTCAGAATGCTGTTTGGTTGTGTAATTATTTGTTCATGTGGATTTGGCTGGTTGTCTGCTTTATCGATACATGTTGTATTGTTATGTGTGGATACGTCGGTTAGCAGGTGATATCGGTTCGCTAATGCAATTGGTTCGGGCTGTGTTCTGCTTGGCATATGTTTAATAAGGCTACAGTTGTTCTCCCCCCTATCACCCTCCCTTATAAAAAATCCTGAGAGAGTGAATCTCTCATGTTTGTTCGCATTTGTAGTGAATGAGAAGTTGCAACATAATTGGTTATGTTCTCGGATAGTAGACAAAGACCATTGTGGTTGGGATGTATGTTGTCCCTGAATAGTAGTAGATTGGCTTCCCCATTGGGGTGGGTGAACAGTTCAGAGTTGTCTACATATGTTACACCATGCCATGTAGCTAGAGACCCTAGCATTTCGTTAAATTGGAAAACCAAGTTGTTCTCGTATCTATTGTTAAGTCGAGGCAGCAGTGAAGAGACCAATATTTGGATATTTGGTGCTCGTGTCTTGGCTTGTTCAATCATCGAATCGTAGTCATTGATCATTCCATTTACTCTACGCTTGGCAATATCATTGCTTCCAACATGGATTACAAGTGTGGTGTAGTGGTTAGTTGATAGGAATTGTTCAAGTTTATCCGCAATTTCACCGATTCATGCCCCACCATAAGAACGGACAGTTACATTTGTTGTTTCAGATGACATGTACATTCCGCTGAGCTTTCTCAGAGTTGAACTTCCAATAATTAGAACATTTTGTGATGTTTTATTCTTTTGATAAGTATTTGCATGGCGAGCTTGACCCTGATCAATGTTGTTGTTATTGGTGTGGTCAGAAAGTATGCTGTATAACTTGCCAGCAGATTGCTTCATATTGTGGTTGTTACCATTTGTTTGTCTAGAGAAGGATGGAGAGTATGGAGTTTCTACGATATTGTTGTTAGCAACGACATGGCTGTAACTTCTGGTCCCAGGCTTAATAGTGTTGCTACTTATGTGGTGGTTCATTTGTGAACAACTCTGGTTGGGTATCTGCCTAGGTCCTCTGGTTGGGTGTATTGCATTTGTTAATTGCACTTTGGTGGTTACCTGTCCCAACTGGGGTGCATCTCGCCTATTCATTGTCTGTATATTATGTGTACGACCACTCTGGGTTCTAGTGATATCCCTGGAGGTCGGAACAGAAACATGTTCAACGACTGTCTGTTTATGCTGTTCTAGTAACTCTTTGGGTCTTGTAAGATCAATATGGTTAGACATATGAGTATGGCCACTAGTTAGCTCATTTTGTTTACTCATCTGCAATTCTTGCACTTGCATATTTAGAGCAGCATACTCATTTCGGATCTGTCTGATCTCTTCCAGGACATCACTAAGGATCTCACTACAAGAGTCATCTGAGGATTTTAATTGAGTATAACCACCCATGTTTGTTTCAGTGTATGCATCACACACATGTGTAGCTACATGGTTAGCCGTATTAACAGTAGGTTTTAGACGAACCTTTGATTGGGTAGACGAGTCATAGACTTCTTCTGAGGTTGCACAATCTTCCTCTGTATGTTGTGTGCTATTTGTGCCCTCATTTGTTGACTTGGGTGGGCTTTCTTTTATTACATCTACTGAGTCTTCATTTGTTATCTCTATAAGCGGTATGTTGGTCGACTCACTATTATCCGTTTGACTTGACACTTTGTCATTCGTTGTGTTGACTAGTGATGTTTTGAGCAGAATTTTGTTTGCATTTCCCATATATTTCTTATCAAATGTTAGTTCATACCATGACAGAAACTCTAGTATGTGGCTAGAGATGGGTGTACAGAAACTACATGAGTATTTGCGCTTTGATGTTGTGAGAGCAGCTAGCATGTATGGGGCTAGATTTGAGCAGTTGTAATGTAGCCATGCTTTGCAAACCTGACACCTTATCATATATGGGTTATTTGGCTCACCGCACTGGCATGCACCTTCCTTTAAGTCATTGACAAGGTCATGCTTACTTGGGGTTTTATTGGTAGGTGTAAGCTTGGTAGGGGTCACCATTTTAGATGTGGCTAGAGCATTTGCACTGTCCTCTAGGTTAGTTGCTGTTGTAGTGTTTATAGGTGTTGCTGTGGCAGTAACTTGATTTGTAGTTTCCGCCGAAAAATATTTCCTGCGGACCTCTTCCTCCCTTGTACTATCACATTCTTTACAGAGCCAATAACCAGATGACATATATTGAGTCTGCTTTGCAGGATCTTTACAATCCTCGCACACCATGGTTCTTTACTCCACAAATCAACAGGTTAGATGTTTGCTTGAATGTAATAAGTACAAATGTTGTTTGATTGCAAATCAGTAGATTAGCTATGGTTTAAGTAATATCCCTAGTTGCAGGCTTATGTAGCTTCAATGTGCAAAGGACACCACACACACGATAGAATTACTTACAAATATATTAGTAAGAAAAAGAGTGCTAGGTTCTCTGCCTCGCAGCCACTCGGGGAAAGAATATGGCACAGGGGCAGCCGGAGGATTGAGAGAACAATGTGCAAAGGACACCACACACACGATAGAATTACTTACAAATATATTAGTAAGAAAAAGAGTGCTAGGTTCTCTGCCTCGCAGCCACTCGGGGAAAGAATATGGCACAGGGGCAGCCGGAGGATTGAGAGAACATACACACAGAGGTTAGTTAGGATGGGCAGCCAAGAGAGGCAACACAAGTGCATAATAAATTGAATACATTATTTTGCTAAATTATAGGCCTATATTGTTATTTATTTCTATATTTATTATTAAATGTGTGTGTATGTGTATTTGCAAACGATTTTGATTTGTTGAATTAACTATATCTATTCAGGCATACTATTTTAATGATGCAATGTCGCTTGACGATCAATGCAGCAGACCTAACAACGGTAAACAATTCATAAAAGTTTAAGGTGTGTGTTCATCTTTAAGTATATGTCAACACACTATAACTATTTATAACCAATTATTGCTATAGTTTGTATGGAAATCATTATCGCATTTTTAACTGTTTCAAATAAATGTGGTTAATATTTTATCCTAAAGTCAAATGCACAGAACATGCTTTTTTATTTTTTATTTATTTTTTTTATAAATAATTTATATGGACAATAATCTCATATTTTAAACTATTTTATGCACATTTTGATTCTATCAAGTTTACAATACAATTGAAAATTGGTTATTTTGGCAGGAATGTGCCAGGTAGAACTGACTATCTACCGTTGCTACGGTAAACAAATCACGGAAACGGATGACACTAAGAAAAACGCCCTATTTAACACGTCCATTCAACGATTTTCGCAGTTTACACAAAATAATCAAAGTAATGATGCTAAATACTATCTAGAACAAGTATGGATTATTGTCTTAGGCTATATAAATGTATTTTTGATCAGATTATGCGCCGACAGAATTTTTAACGTTGATCTTCGTCATCACCCAAATCTTGGTATCCACTTGTTGAGTTTCAGTATATTATTTAGTTGATACATATTCATGCCTTTTCGTGATAGACCGATGATTACACCCTATACTAATCGTCCTTTCAATATACATATACATTGAGCGTAGCATGCGAGTACGACATACCGCTGAAGGTGCCGGTGTATAACTTATTGTTACGAAAACTGGTAACTTTGGTTTATTACTAGGGCTCCACTATCACGATCGTACAAGTTCGGATTACCTTGACGAGTCTCTGATGGTATCAAACGATACGCATAAAACAATCAATAACGACATACACCATACGAACGAAGATATGTCCTTGTATTTACCGCCAGCTGATGGTGCGGGCCAGATGATACCTTCTTGCTCTGTAAATTCCTCCTGTCGTTTGAGAACCGTAACTGCCACGCACAAATGTAATGTTATATATCTCATTCTCAATGTCACCACTTTGTCTTAGGCAGCAATGGTTCACAGTCAGGTTGACTTCGAAAGACACAACAGTATACGTTCGATATCACAAAGATTCTACTTTCTTTGAAACTTCTCAATGTAAGGGCTAAGATGTTCTATCTTCAATGACTTAAATGATTGTTACGTGAGTATCCATACATGTAGCTACATCATCATCATCATCATCATCAATTTACAAGGCATAAGCCATTGGCTTGTTATTGCCTCAGTGCTAAACTGGTAGGGCAGGCAACCCTGGTCTGGATACAACACGTGTAGCTATCTTCATGTGTGCATGTTCATGTAGATGCACAGGCTGTTTCAAGATTAGTCCACTGTGATGTAATAATTGTATTATGACTTTGGGAATTGACGGCTCACATATGTTGTATAAGCATATGTGTAACAGCAACGTCCAAAGCCACACCACAATTAATTGTGTTCAGTCGAATTCAAATATTCTTTCTTTGAAAAAGATGTCTAGTTTGCCCTTGAATATTTCGACTGTGGTTGCTTCGACTATTGTTGTTGGCAGTGAATTCCAATGTGGTGCCACTCTATTTGCGAAGGAGTGCTTCCGAATATCTTTGCTGCTACGTTTTATATTGAGCTTGAGCCTATGACCTCTGGTCCGTGTAACATTGGACAGTTCGAAAAAGTAGTTCTTATCAATATTATATAGATCTTTGATGAGTTTGAATGTTTCAATCAAATCTCCACGAAACCGTCTATATTTCAGTGACATTAGATTTAGGGCTTCAAGTCTTTCTGTGTAGCTATACTCTCTGATTTGTGGGACAAGTTTTGTTGCTCTGCGTTGTACTCTTTCTAATAGCTGCGATTGCCTTTTCAGTCTTGGAGACCATGCTGAGTTGCAGTATTCAAGAATGGGTCGCACACGTGATTTGTATAGTAGCGTGAAAGTAGATTGATCAATGATGGTAAATGTTCTCTTGATTAGTCCTATTGTACTGTTTGCCTTGGATACAATGTTCCCTATATGTATGTCAAAAGAGAGGTTTCTGTCGACATGAACCCCCAAATCTTTTTCTACATCTGATGTTGATACAGGATGTGGATCAGGTGTATCTGTCATATAGTATTTGGTTTGAGGGTTATTTCTGCCGAAGTGCATGACATGCGTTTTGTCTGTGTTGAAAGATAGTTGCCATGTCTGCGACCATTTACATACTTTATTTATGTTTTCCTGAATCTGACTGGTAGCTGGGTTGCCGTACATCTTTGTATCATCTGCGAATATTTTGCAGTGGCAGGTTAATCGATCAGGTAGGTCATTTATATAGATCAGAAAAAGTATAGGTCCTAGAACACTTCCTTGTGGCACGCCGCTGGTCACCTCAATCCAGTCTGATGATGCATCATTAATTCTAACTCTCTGGCTCCTGTTGCTTAAGTAGTTCCCTATCCATTTTACTAAATTTTCGCCAATACCATAGCTTCTCAGTTTTGTTTGGAGTCGTTGGTGTGGCACAGTATCGAAAGCTTTTGAAAAGTCTAAATATATTGCATCGACAGGTTCGTTTGAGTCAAGCATGGCTGTTAAATCCTCCAGGTATTCTAGTAGTTGAGTTTTACATGATCTTTTACGTCTAAATCCATGCTGACATTTGGTAAATAGATTAGCCGTTTCCAGGAAATTTACAATACTGTCTCTTATAAAAGATTCTAGGATCTTGCATAATGTAGAAGTGAGACTGATTGGTCTGTAGTTGCTTGGGTCATTCTTGGATCCTTTTTTGTGTATGCAGCATACATTTGCCATTTTCCAGATGTCGGGTAAAATGCCTTCTTCAAGAGACTTGTTGAAAATTATGCATAGTGGTGTACTAATTTCTTTAGCAGCTTCTTTTAGTATTCTCACTGGTATTTCATCCGGGCCATTGCTTTTGTTGGGGTTGAGTCCTTTTAGTTTATTTTCGATGGCAATAGGTGTTATTAATATATCTTTTAGTATGGTACCATTGTTTCTGGGGTTAATGATTGGTGTAGAAAGAAGATTTCTGGAGTGAACATGTTTGAGAAAAATGTGTTGAGAATGTTTGCTTTTTCTGCATCATCTGTGGTCATGGTGTCGTTTGCAGGGTTACGTAGCTTGCTAATTGATTCACGTAGAACTGTTTTACTCTTGACATAGTTCCAAAAGGCTTTAGGATTTTTCTTACTTTCAGTTGCCACTTTACATTCAAATGTCTGTTTTGATTTTCTGATGCATGCTGTTGCTTTGTTTCTAGCAATTTTGTAGAGTGTGTAATCTGTAGTTTTCTTAGTTTCATTGTATCTTTTGTATGCACGCTTTTTGCTATTGAGTGAATCTGTTGCCGCCCGATCAATCCAGAGGTGCTTTTTCTTGCCATGGTTTTTTGTTGTAGGTATATACTGTTCTTTCACTGTGTTCAATGCTTTGTGTAGGAAGTTCCAAGCTTCTGATGCATTAAGTTGGTGTAGATGATTCCAGTCAGTCGTTCCTAAGTCTCTTCGCAGTTCGTTATATCGTCCTTTGTTCAACAGTAGTTTTGGCTTAGCTATTTGTTTGCTTGTGCTTAAGATGTCAGGATGTAGTGATATTTGTAGAATGTCATGATCACTTTTACCTAGCGGCGGTAGGTGAGTTATTTCATGGACGATGTTTTCGTTGTTTGTTAAAACTAGATCCAAAAGATTTGAAGTCTGATTTATTCTATGTCGAGTCGGATTAGTAACTAGTAGCTACGATCCCAATGCATATAGGCTTGTCTAACCTGTGATCTGATTACTCGTCACTCTCCGAAAATACATGTCACCTGGCCTTACCTTCGCTCATATCTGTCCATGGCCTAACTGGCATAACTTATGGTTACATAAATGCTCACCGCTACCCATATATGTCGCCTCGCTTTACTTGTGATCTATCAAACTCCAACAATAGATCTTCTCTTACTGTCAGACAATATCATAACTATGTCCATCTAATCCATTAACATTATATATAATCTCATTTTATTAGATAAACACTATCTCTCCATCACAGTAGCCAGCAATAGCCTTTAGCCTCCCCATTTTTTGCTGTCCATGCCTGTCCGGTTCCCGTGCTTATCCTGCAACAAACCTGTCAAATCTAATCAGCGTGCAATTCTATGTGACTGTTGTGGTGATTTGGTGCATTTAAGATGCTCCCAAGGGCTAACTATCACAGATTATGAAGAACTCCAGAGTTCTGATGAGCCATGGTGGTGTTTTCAATGTAACCAAACTAATTTTCCTTTTAATCACTATGAAAACGATACCGAATTTCTGCTTAATGTCCTAGGTGCCAAATATGACTACAGTACATATATAAATGCAAACATACTTGTAAACCCATTCAAGCTAAATACGTCTAACCAGGGCAATGAATACACAAATTTCTCTGAAACAGATATTGATAATGAAGGTATGAATTTTCCACTCTGTGACTATATACTTCAGAAAGAATTTAATGATAATATTATCAAGAGTACTGATGCTATCACCTTTTCAATGATTCATATTAACATTAGATCGCTGCTAAAAAAGTTTGATAAATTTAATAACTTTATGGATTCCAGCTCACATGAATTTAGCGTCATAGGAATTACCGAGACATGGTTGAAACCTGACTCACCACTGGACTTAATTAATATGCAAAATTACAAATTCATTGAAAAACACAGGCCAACTAAAAAAGGTGGTGGTGTAGGCATCTACATAAAGGACAGTTTACAGTATGATTTGAGAGATGACCTGTCAATGAATGAAGAATTTATTGAAACTATTTTTATTGAAATTCCCAATGAAAAAACTAAAAATAAACTTGTCGGTGTCACATACAGACCTCCTGGAAGTGACAACGACAAATTTATGAAATCATTCGAAAAAATTCTAAATACCATACAAAATGAAAAGAAATCCGCTTATATATCAGGTAACTTTAATATTGATTTGTTAAAACAACATAGCTTCTACACTCAAGACCTATTAAATTTATTTAAAATATCTGGCTTTTATCCATTTATAACGAAACCAACAAGCATCACAGAATGCTCGGCTACTGTTATTGACAACATCATCACGAATAATGCTGTAAGTGCCAAGAATCAAACAGGTATCTTTGTTGTAGATATTTCAGACCATTTACCTATTTTCTATATAGAAAAAGAAAACAAAAAAGGAAAATCATTTGTAAAAGAAACAGTAACTTGTAGAGACTTCAAAAAGGAAAATATAGAAATGTTCAAAAACAATATGGCTAACATAAACTGGAACCAGGTAATTGAATCACAGTCATGTGAAGATGCCTACAACACCTTCCACACTATATGCTCTAACATCTATGAATCTGCCTTTCCACTTTAAAATATTAAGAAATTTAAACAAAATCCTACTAAACCCTGGATTACAAGAGGAGTGATAGCTGCCTGTCACAAGAAAAACAAGTTATATCTGAATTTTATTAAATATCCGACAAAGTATAATGACTCGCAGTTCAAGAAATATAGAAACAGGCTAAATCAGATAATTAGGACAGCAAAAATACATTATTTTCATAATAAATTTGATGAACAAAAAGATAATATAAAGGAAACATGGAAACTGATTAAATCATTACTAAATAAGAAAAAACCCAATACTGAAGCATCACGGTTTAATTATAATAATAGAGTCATTAACGACAAAAAAGAAATAGCAGACAAATTTAATGAGTATTTTACTAACATTGGTCCTAATTTATCACAAAAAATTCAACCCAGCTCGAACATACATATAACGGACTTTCTAACAGGTAGTTATCAACACTCTATTTTCCTAAATCCAACAGATACTCACGAAATCTACAAAATACTAATGCAAATTAACACAGCTAAAAGTGCTGGAATCGATAATTTCAAATGGAAAATTTGTAAACACTGTGTAACAGAAATACTAACACCATTGGACCACATCTGTAATCTCTCACTTACACAGGGAGTATTTCCATCAAGATTAAAGGTTGCACGTGTGACACCCATATACAAAGCTAAAGATGTATCTGACTTTACTAATTATCGGCCAGTCTCGGTACTTCCACTTTTCTCAAAACTCTTAGAAAAGCTGTATTTTAGTAGAATTACTAAATATCTAAACAAAGACTCAATCATATATCCTTCTCAATATGGTTTCAGAGAAAAACACTCTACTATGCTTGCCATTGCGGATATGATAGAAAAAGTATCAACCTCCCTTGAGAATAATGAACATACGCTAGGTGTATTCTTGGATCTTTCCAAAGCCTTCGATACAATTGATCATACAATTTTACTGCAAAAGCTTGCATACTATGGAATAAGAGGTACTGCATTGAACTGGATACAGAGTTACCTGTCAAACAGCGAACAGTGTGTAAAATTCAATGGGGCTATCTCTGAATACAAAAATATAGTTTGTGGTGTTCCCCAAGGTTCAGTTCTTGGGCCCCTGCTGTTTCTCCTATATATGAATGACATACCCAAAGTCTTCAAACATCTCTCACTAATACTTTTTGCAGACGACACAAATGCTTTCTGCAGCCACAAGGATATAGAAATTCTATACAAAAATGTCAATAATGAAATGGCAAAATTAATAGACTGGTTTAAAGTAAACAAATTGTCCTTAAATGTATCAAAAACTAATTATATACTATTCACAAAATCTAAGAAACTAAAAGAAATAGCTCTCCCATACCTCTATATCGACAACCAGATAATTCAAGAAGCACAATATGCTAAGTTTTTAGGAGTATATCTGAACAAAAATTTAACATGGGAGAAGCATATTGAAATTATTACTACCAGGGTGGCAAAAAGCATTGGCATCATTCGCAGACTGAAACCCTATCTAACACCTAATATTATTAAAACCCTGTACTGCACAATGATACTTCCTCACATCACCTACTGCAATGCTATCTGGACTAATACATCTCAAGCTAGACTAAAAAAACTAAAATCTCTGCAAAAGCAATCTATTAAACTATTCTCACAAACAGCAGGTGGCCAGGATATCTTTAAATCAGAAAAGGTCTTAAAACTTGAGGACATAGGAGGGCTCCAACTATACACAATCTTAAGGGACTTCCACAATGGCAACTTACCCTCATACCTATCTAACATTTTTATGCACAATACACAATTGCATCCTCACAACACAAGAACAAGAGATAACCTCCATTCAACACACCACCAAACAAAAGCAGCACAACAAAAACCCTCATACAAAGCAATTCAGTTATGGAATAATACAGACACAAGCACACGCACAGACATCATAAAGCTACAGTACTTTAAGCAGAATATCAAAAAGAAGATTATAGAAACCTCCTAGACTCTGGAAAACACTCACCATCATGGCATGCTATTCTCATACTTGCACCCAGTCACCAGAACAAATAATAATAATAATAGTAATAATATTAATAATAATAATAATAATAATAATAATAATAATAATAATAATAATAATAATAATAATAATAATAAGAATAAGAATATCTGTCATAATGGTAACTACCAAACAACTAACTCTACCATCACAGCCTAAAAAATACTTTGTCATTGATAATAAGAATATGTAATATAGAATTATTAACTTAAGCAAGATAAGCACACATCCCTCTGTCATGTCTTTCCCTCTAAAAATGTAAATTGTCATACGTCTATTAACTGTTGGACTGCTGGAAGCGGACAATAACTCCAATTGGCAATGACTCTGGATTGGCTGAGTATTTTAGAAAAAATTTGACTGAAAGTTGCTTGCGGCTTAGCCACCGACAACGTTCGGTCAAATTGTTTTAGAGGTACTCAGCATACCCTGAGTTAGGCTCCATGGAAAATGTAGACTGCAGAGGCTTGGTAGCGAGACAGTTAACTATATGTATATATAGGACTATAACATGTTAACCGTATGTATTCAGTATTCTCATGTCCTATATTGTTGTTGTTATATGTTATATGTTATATGTAGGGGTCCACCGCCACATAGGCTCTGCCTTTGGTGGACTACCTGTTGTGAAACTGTAAATGTATATTCTATATCAAAATAAATAATCTTGAACTTGAACTTGAACTTGAACTTGTATGTTATGAAAGTAAATTAGTTTGCATTGAACGGCTGTTTTATCTACATTTTCAAGTGTGGTCCAAGTTAAATGCAACGACAATTTCTACATGTATACCTTTTCGTAGATTAGATACAGTCTGGATAATGAGCACATTTGTGTATTTAGACATAACATTTTTCAAAACACTTTACACATCATTGGTAAGACCTCATGTCGAATATGCAAACCAGGCATGGAGTCTTCTTCTTCTTCTTCTTCTTCTTCTTCTTCATGATACTATGATGACCCAAAATCGAGTATTGTCCCACAATGATGAGTGTGATGCGCAAGCAAATAAACAGGTGCCAAAAGTTTAAAATATCTGTATGTACAGGTTAAAAACATGTCCTCTGATATGTTTCTTCACTCGTAACTCCACCCACGCAGTGCCAACTTGAAGGCATCTATAGAAGGTGCTGATGCTGCAGCTGCTGGTAGACTATTCCACATGCGGATTGCGGATGGAAAAAGGAGTGGAGTTTGATGTTCGTTCGAGTGTGGGGAACCAACGTCTATGCTGGACTCGGGTTTGGCATCTGCTTGTGGTGATGGTGTTACCACGAGGTTGTACATCGACTAGCCCATTCATGATTTTGTACATCATAGTGGCTTTGGTGACATCCCTGCGTGATTTCAATGTGTCAAGTGATAGCTTCGATACTAGAGCTGTGGCACTGCTTGTTCGACTGAAGTCACAGCATATTCTGCGAGCTGACCGTCGCTGGACCATTTTAAGATCATTGATTGCAACTTGTTGATGTGGACTCCCATACAGTGGATGCATATTCAAGGATCGGTCGAACAAGGCTTTTGTAGCACTGGCTATGTACTTTTGTTGGACACCCTTTAAGGTTTCTGTACACAAAGGCACTAGCTCTATTGGCTTTGGCAGCAGTCGATTGTATGTGTTTGCTCCAGCTTAATTTGTTTGTAAACGTTAGCCCTCGATATCCTGCACTGACGACACGTTCGAGTGTGTGACCATGTAGCTGGTAATTTGACACCATTGGTTTTCGGCGTTGGGTAACTGTGAGGGAGTGACACTTCTCAACATTGAAGCCCATCTGCCATACTTGCTCCCATTCACTTAGTTTAGTTAGATCTGACTGAAGGTTGTCAGCATCAGCTGTGCTAGCTATATTTGCATACAGGATGGTATCGTCGGCGAAAAGACGGACCACAGAGTTGATGTTGTCACATAGGTCATTAATGTATATTAGGAATAAACTAGGACCTAGAACTGAGCCCTGCGGAACGCCTGATGTCACAGCTCCAATTGCTGATGCTTGACCTTCAACTAGTACATGTTGTGTTCTGGAGTGAAGAAAATTGCCAATCCACTTTAGTGTCTTGCCGCGGATGCCATAGTGTTCGAGCTTGACTAGGAGACGTTGATGTGGAACCGTGTCAAAAGCCTTCAAGAAGTCCAGGAGGATGACATCGGTTTGTCCACCAGAGTCAATAGTTGATGCTAGGTCATCCACTGTCAGGATTAATTGAGTTTCACGTGACCTCTTCTTTCTGAATCCATGTTGAGCGTCTGCAAGAATTTGATGGGTGTCGAGATGATGGCTTATTTCACTTCTAACAATATGTTCCAAGAGCTTGCAACATATACAAGTTAATGAAATTTGGCGATAATTTGTAGCATGACTCCTATCCCCTTTCTTGAACGGAGGCTGGACAAATGTGTGCTTCCAGATGTCTTGTATTTCGCCTCTCGAGAGTGAGTGATTGAAAGTAGGGTTAGGGCTGGAGAGATCTCATCAGCTACAGCTTGGAGAAGACGACCAGGGAGTCCTCATTATAGAAAACATATAGACCTTCTTACCAGCTTTGGCAAATCGAAGAAAAGGGGGAGGGGTGGGGGGGGGGGGTGTTGGGGATAGAGATATACAAAATCCTAACTAAAAAATATGACCCAGAAATCTGTGAATTTTTTCAGTTAAGAGAAAATCGTATAACTAGGGTTCATAGTCTAAAGTTATACAAACCAAGAGCAAGACTCGACTTACAAAAATACTCTTTTAAACATCGAGTTATAGACTTATGGAAATGCCTACCACAACACATAGTTGAAGCCCAAACAATATTGTCTTTTGAATCTAGGCTGGATACGTTATGGAAGACTCAACAGTTATACTATATTACCTTGCAGCCGATATAAAGTCTGATTGGTATCAAACCAACTATTAAAAACGGTACACTAACTAATACCCTCAGATAAAATTTAAAAAAACCAAATCAACCTGGAATAACAGGCTGATAGGCCTTCTTACAGGATATAGATTATGATTGATTGATTGATGAGAAGTCAGGATACATATTGCCATCTCTTTCTGTGTAGAGTGTGAACGAGAGTTTGGCTTAATGATTCTAATATGTATGTCAGATTGTCATTTCTTGTTAAGGAGTAAATATTTGATAGTTTTCTGCAATCTGTTATTAGCTGAGTGAGGATGTGCTTATGTTGTGAGATCTTGTTCCAGGCCGAGAGACCGAATTCTTTCACAACTGTTAATTTGATTGATGCAATATGTTGCATGGACTCTGATGGATTTAGTGATTGGACATGATATAAGGAAGTGGACTGTTGTCTCATTCTCTAACCCACAAACAGGACATGTAGCACTTACAGTGTAGTTGCTAAACTTTGCTTTCGCAGATTGGAACATGAATGTACCTGTCAAGAGTCTGGACTTTGTGAGTGCCATTTTAACTCCGCCAGTCATGGCTTGCACAGAGTTCCATACATGATGTGTGGTCCCGATTTTGCATGTTGCTGCATTAAGGTAACACAAGGTGGATTTCTGTTCGCAGTCTTTTATGAGACTCTCAGTCCAGAAATTTTTGATTGCTGTTTTCACTGATCTTTTCCAGGTGAGATTTGATGGAGGGTAATGCAGTAGGCTATGAAGATCAGGTAGAGAGTATACTTCGAGCAAATGTTTAATGCAAATTAGGAATGTGTCTGGGCTAGCTTTGATGAGACGCTGCCTTAGAAGAATTTGTTTCAGAGTCTGATTGTTGCAGGTGAGAATTGAATTGAATAATGTAAGTTCATGTTTGTGAATTTTTCCTGGCATGGGAAGGGCCCCTAACAGAAGATGACAGGCAGCAGTTGCAGTCCTGGTTGGAAGTGATTGTATTCTGCGGAGGAATCCCGCATGGAAGCTTTGTAGCTGCTGTATCTGTCCTCTGTGCAGAACAATAATCTCCAGTCCAAATAACAGATGAGGTAGTACATATGATTGGTAGATAATATATGCTGTCTTTGGATTCAGACCATTGTGTCATGCAGACATGTCTTCATCAATACATAGAGAGTACGTCTCGCAAGACTGATTCTTTCCTGGACATTTATTTGCGACTCTGCTCTCGTTGACCTCATGATTCCTAGGTGTACAGTTTAATCAAGGCTCGGTATCTGAACATCACCAAGATTCCATTTTGAAATTAAGGTTTTCTTCATACTCGAAGCAGTAACATTCTTTCTGATCAATGCACTATGTTTTGGATGACTATTAAAGTGGTGGTGATTTGCATAGTTATATGCATCATTTGCCATTACCTGTAATTCTGTTGGATCTTTAGAAATCAAGAGTATATCGTCAGCACACGTAGGACAGCCAGCATATGTTGTTCCTATGGACAATCCAAGACTGTTTCTTCTCAAGGTGTATGAGAACATCATTAATGTTTAACTTGTAGAGGCGAGTAGATAGTATTCCTCCTTGTCACACCCCCTTGGTTGATCTGTAGAGATTCACTAAGACCACCTTTCCATTTGACTTTTGATGACAAATTTTGATACATATTATCTATTATAGACCAGTAGGTGGGACTGATACCTTGTTGGAATAGCTTGTACATAAGGATAATGTGATTTACTACATCGAAAGCTTTCTCGCTGTCAATTGGAACCATCTATAGGGTGTCTTTTAACAATGAGCTGTCAATTGATGCTTCAGAAATTAACAGTGTGGCCGTTGAGGTTGACAGATCTTTTGTGAAGTCATAATGAAGTGAAGATTGATTTCTCGACATGGTGTCATTCAGTCTGGCAAGCATTAGATGTTTGAAGACTTTCCCTAAGATCGAGGTCATTGTGATTCCCCTATAGTTGGAAATATGGGATTTGTCTTTGCCTTTCTTGAAAACAGGGGTAATAATGCCTGTCCTAAATAGCTCTAGGACATTGCGCTCAGTAAGTATTTGGTTGTAGATTTACCCAGACATGGATAAAGAGTTTCCCTAGCTTCCAGGCTACGTGGATTGGTGTCGTGCCAGATCGTGCGCACGTCTGTACTTATAATTCAATGTGCTGGCAGCATTAGAGAACCCGTGCGAGAGTATGAAGACTGCACAAGCCCCTTCAAGTTCCTCATCATTACCACCATTATTGCATAGGGCAAAAGCATGCATCTGATGACATAAAGAATTGTACAAATTGTCAAAATGTGCATGGTGGTGTAAGACATTGAACGCTTAATTTGCATCTGTTTCACTATCAGTCTCATCCACACTTTCCACTTCTACTCATGGTCGAATATGCGTTGGAGTGCTATTAAGCTGCAAAGTGCACTCTACAGTACCTCCCAGGTCTCTGACTGCGAACTCAGTCAGTGGTGTGACCATGGTTAGTGGCGCTGGTGCTGACATGGTTTCTGGGACAGGTGAGGCCCTGGAATTGGCTGGTGTTATTGGCGTATTAGGTTCCATGTTCCTAGGCTGAAAGCGTGTGGCGTGTTTGGTTTTACTAGTATTTTCTAGGTTTTCTATCTAACGCAGGAGTGATTTGCTGTGCATTAGTGTGTCAAAACTTGACCAAAAGGGACTTCAAATTTTCATCACTTATTTGCTTTTAGAATTTCTAAGTGTCAAGCGTAACTTTCCAAAATGTTTGGCGGAATGGTGTCTAATTTGACTATGTCCTACAGGCATATTTTCTAGCGCTTGCAGGCATAAGAGATAATAGATAGATGGTCTGAGATTGTGCAAGTAACTTGTACAATCCAAACAACTAAACAGACAGAAATCAATAACTTAAAGAGGGTTGGCTTGGCGTCGCTTTGACACTAAACTATGTTATTCTGGCATGAATGTCTGAGTCTAGTCAGAATCTTGACGCGCGTCGCATAAGATGTACATGAAAATGTGTGGAAAAGTTAGAGTGTTTTACTCACTACATTGCTGGGAAGTGTAGTATTTTCCATCCGCATATTCTGTTCTGCAGCACCGCATGTACATGATGCACGGTTTAGCTGGTTAGCGTCAGTTCTCGGGGTTACGGATCTTGTTTCACAACTCTCCGGAATATACAAAGACCGACTTCTAGAGCTGGTGGAACGATAATGTTCCAGTGGTGTTGTGCGACCATTGCCTCCGAAATTGAACCACACCATCTCATCCCAACTGTTCGTGTCACCGGTATGGCAGTTCATTACTCATAGCTGTGCTATACTAGTCTAAGCTAAGCTGTACTGGGCTAAGCTAGGCTATACTGGGCGAAGCTAAACTAAGCTATACTAGTATAAGCTAAGCTATACCGGGGTAGGCTAAGTTAAGCTATGATGGGCTAAGCTATATAGGTATAAGTTAAGCTATACTGGGATAAACTAAGCTAAGCTCTACTTGGCTAAGTTATGCTATACTAGGCTAAGTTAAGAGAAACTAGGCTAAGGTATGTTATACTCGGCTAAGCGAAACTATCCTCGGCAAAGCTAAGATATGCTGGAATAAGCTATACTGGGCTAGACTATGTTAAAATAATGGGATAAACTAAACTATACTAGGCTAAGCTAAGATAAACTAGACTAAGATATGTTGTATTCGGCTAAACTATCCTTGGCTAAACTATGCTCAGATATACTCGGCTAAGCTGAAATTTACTTGACAAAGCTAACCTAAGATTTTGTCAACTAAGCTAAGCTAAGACATCCTCCGCTAAGCTAAGATATACTCGGCTAAGCTACGCTATAATAAGGTACGCTAACATGTGCTGGTCTACGCTAAGCTAAGTTATGCTAGTCTAAGTTCATCGCTCCTACTCTACACTTAGCTATGCTAGTCTAAGGTATGCTAGTCTAGTCTAGTCTATGCTAGTCTAAGCTAACATATGCTAGTCTATGCTATGTTATGCTAAGATAGTCTAATCATGCTAAGCTATGCTCGTCTAAGCCATGTTATGCTAAGTAAAGCTAAGCTATTTTAATCGAAGCCAAGCTATGCTAGTCTAAACTATGCTAAGATAGTCTAAGCTAACATATGCTAAGCTATGCGAAGCTAATCTGTGCTAAGCTATGCTGGTATAGGCTAAGTTATGCTAATATAAGTTAAGCTAAAGTAATTTGTTACTCTAAGCTAAGCTATGCTATTCTAAGTTAAGCTAGTATAAGCAAAGATATGCTAGTCTAAGCTATGCTAGTCCAGTCTAGACTGGGAGGGCTAGCCTATGGCAGGCTAAGCATAAGGATAGTTTAGCTACAACACTCTGCCTAGGCTAGTCTAGGCTAGGCTAAAGCTAATGATAGTCTATGCTAGACTAAACTAGGCTATAGTATGATAGGCTTGGCTATGTCTAGAGTAGTCTAAGCCGAAATAGTTATGTGTAGGCTATGGTAGCCTGGGCTAGGCTGGGATAAGTTAGGCTATAGGCTAGGTCCGGGGTAGTCTAAGCTGAACTAGCTATGGCTACGCTAGTCTATGTAGCTCTCTAGTTTTAGATTGTCGAGAGATCCTATGAACCAAACAGTTACCTTGGAAACATTTTATGAGTCAGGATTTGTGTTATCGATTCCTTCTTGAAATACTCTATGGGATTTCAGATTATGTGAAACAGGATTGTGGTCAATTCTGATTGGAATTGGAATTGATCAGTCAATTCCAATTCAATTCCGGAATTAGAATTGATAAATCTGAGGACTCCGGGATTGGAATTGGAATTGATAAATTTGAAGACACCGGTATTGGATTTGGAATTGATAATTTGAATTGACGGGAATTGATAAATTCCAATTCAATTCCAATCAATTCCAGTCATAATTTGCGATAGATTTACTGAACAGTGTAGGCAACAAAATGTACATGTCATATCTGTAAACTATACACTGCTCTTTATAAAAAAATCCTTAATGCATTTCATCCTAAATGATCTATATCATTTACAACATTTCATTGCATATGCAGGTTAATGATATTTATTATGCCAGCTGCTATTAGATGCTTATTGAATATTTTAAAACTAATTTGATTAAATACTTTTGTCTCCTAAGGCTGCAACAGTTTCTAGTAAAATAAATTTTAACAACTTAGTTATATGTTTAGTTTGAAGACTAGAATCTGATACTCATAATTCAGTAATGAGCAAGTTAGCCCATAACACTTTAACACCTAAGCTGGCCAAAACACCTTCTGCAATGTGTTTCAGAAATGTGCACTGGCAGGCCAATGGAAGACTATTTTTGAAACTTTACCACCGGAGTGGCTAGCTGGATAACTGAGCCAGTAGTTCAAGTGGTAAATTTTCAAAAATAGTCTCTTGCTCTCTGAATTGACAAAATAAAGATCTGATAAATGCTATGAACTTTAATACATTATTGAATTAACTCAATTCTCTATGACCAGTGACCAATCAAGTCTTTTTATCCTATGTGAGTTTTGTACCTCCTTTATTCAATCAAAGTTGCTGATCTTGAACTTATTTCATTCGACATTCCCTGGAAACGGGTTTTCATCTCTATGAAATCATGCCATCTTTAAAATCATACAAATTAGTTGAAATTATTTCAAATATATAAGCTAGAAACAAGATAACCAAATTGTGTTAAAATTATTCATCAAGATGTTAGCAATAGTGTTCAGTAAAGTAATAACTATCATCTGCATGGAATGAAATGGGTGAGGAAAGCAGTAATTACAAGATAATTGCCCTGTAATTATACCCTCCTAATTAACAAAGGAATCATTGAACAACCCCCTCAGTGAAATGGCTCAGCTTTTAAAACGCAGACACCTGGAGTAGAGGTGTTATTCAAACTTTTCATACATGTGCTCAGTACTCTCACTCAGTACTGTACTATATACTTTATATTCTAATACTTTTAATGCAAACATTTAAATAGCAAGGTTTACATGTATCTACAATAATTAGACAAGTCATTAAGCTTTAGTCATATTCATCAGAAAAGACTCGGCATTAAGCTATAATTAAGTCAAATAAACTAAAAATAAGATCTGCTGAATGTTGACTTTTTGGACAATAATTTGACTTAAAGTTATACAGCAAGAATTTTTATTCTAATTGTTTTAGGTAATTAACGGAGAAGCCAGCCAAAATGTCTTGCACTGGGCTTGAGGAAGGATCATATGTATGCTAAGAGACTATTTTTGGAAATTTACGTATAGCTAACACCTAACCAGGCCTACCTAAGGCCTAGGTAATCACTATATAAATCTAGCTAAGGCCTAGGTAATACCTAGCCAAGACTACCTAAGGTCTACACAGGCCTAGCTAAGGCCAGGCCAAGCCTTATCATAGCTTAGCATAGCTTAGATCAGTCCAGCTTAGCACTTAGATTAGATTAGCTTAGACTAACATAGCATAAAATAGCTTAGGTTAGACAAACATAGTTTGTGATAGCTTTAAATAATTTAGTATAGCTTGGCTTAAATTAGTTTAGACTAGACTAGACTAACATAGCTTAGCTGTGACTTGTATAAATACCATAGCTTACCTTAGATTATCTTAGCCCAGCATTGAGTAGTTTAGCTTAGACTAGCTTATCTTAGACTAGCATAGTTCAGTGTAGAGTAACATAGCTTAGCTTATACAAGCATAGCTTAGCATAACATACCTTAACTTAGCATAACACAGCTTAGCTTACCTTAGTATGAGATAGCTTAGCTTTGCCGAGTAAATCTTAGTTTTGCCAAGTATAGCTTAGCTTAGATAATTATAGCTTAGCTGACGAGTATAGTTTAGATTAGGACAGTATAGCGTAGTTTAACCCATTTTAGCTTAGCTTAGCCCAGTATAGTGTAGATTAGCCCATTTTAGTCTAGCTTAGCTCATGATAGCGTTGCGTATCCCAGTACTATCTAAGATGTACATAATCCTAGTTAAGCCTGATTACAGGCATGCCAAAATTTTGTAACCCATTTTTTAACCCATTTGCGCAGCGTTTATGCAAAAATCCCTGGCGTAACCTATTTTTGTGTTACACCGTTTTTGTATTTTGTACATAAATATGTTGAAAAGGTTACGTAAAACGAAATGGGTTACCTAAAATAAATTTGCTTAACCCCAACATGGGTTACGGCCATTTAAAATTTTGACAGGCCTGTGATTAAAGCCTAGCCAAGATCTAGGTACGGATAGTGAAGCATAGCTAATGCCTAACTAAAGCATAGCTAATGACTACGTAAATCTAGCTAAGGCCTAGTTAATACCGAGCCATGCTTAGCTAAGACCTAGCGTAGGCCTACGTAAGACATAGCCAAAACTAGCTAAGGCCTACCCAAGCTTAACTAATACCAATGTACGGCCTAGTTAAGCCTAACTAAGGTCTAGTCAAGCCTAACTAAGGACTAGCTAAGGCCTAAGCAAGGACTAACTAAGGCCTAGGCACTACCTAGCCAGGCTTAGATATGGCCTAGCTTATGCCTAGGTAGGGTGTAGCTCAGCCTAGCTAAGGCCTATGTACAGCGTAGTTAGGTATAGATAAGGCCTAGCCAAGTCTAATTAAGGACTATCTAAGGCGTAAGTAAGGCATAGCTTAGGCCTAGGTACGGCATAGCCAAGCCCAGCTAAGGCCAAGGCAGAAGCTCAGCTTAGACTACCCTAGACATAGCCTATAGCCTAGCTTTTCCCAGCCTAGCATAGTCTACGCCTAGCTAGCTCAGCTTAGACTACACCAGACCTAACCTATAGCCCAGCTTACCATAGTCTACGCCAAGCTAGCTCAGATTAGATACCTAGACATAGTCTGATCTAAGCTTTGCTAAACTATGATAAGCTAGCTTAGTTTAGTTTAGACTAGTATAGCTTAGCACAGCTTACCTTAGTATAACAGAGATTAGACTAGCTTAGCCTAACCAGACTATTTTAGCTTAGCCTATCATAGCTTAGCAAAGCTATCTTATCTTAGCTTGGACGAACATAGCATAGCTTAGCTCGGCTTAGACTAGCATAGCTTAGCAGACCTTAGCATAGCCTAACTTAGATTATCTTAGACTACCTTAGCTTACTGTAGGCAAGCAAAACTTAGACTAGCTTAGCTTAGCACAACCTAGATTAGATTAGCTTAGCTTTGACTAACAGCATAAGTAGCTTAGCTTAAACTAGCATAGCTTTTAATAGCTTACCTTAGACTAACTTAGCATAGCTTAGCCTAGACTTGCAAAATTAGGCATCAGCAGCAGCTTAGCTAATATCCCACTATCTAGTCAAAATGGATCACGATTCCAAATCGAAAATCAGTGAACTAGATTGACCAGTTGATGACTGCTCATATGGGTAACTCACATACCAAATTTGATTGAATTCCATCCAACGTTAAAGTTCTTGCCATTTTGCCCAGAAGGGGCGACCCACTCCAAAACACCAATACCATGTTAAAATCTGTATATATGTAATTATGGTAATATTCAGAATTATTCTGTATTGAAAGTATAATCTATTACATGTCTATATTTAATTTTTTTCAGATATATTGGCACTGCGCTGACTATTTGAGATATCTGAGACTGATACTTGCTGCTCTGCAAATATATATCTTATCTATATAATTAAATAACTATACGTTTATTATTCTAGATCTATTCTTCATTATTTAATAAATATTATAGTTCGAAATATTAATAATTACTTTAGCTTTAAAGCCAATACTCTGAGATAATTTTACATATTAAGCTTAATAGATTGTTAAAAATATTGATTAGAGTAAGACTATATTATATAGGTGATAAGTGATAACTTTGTAGTTATTCGTTTAACAATCTTATTATATTAGATTTGCGCTTTTAACTTGTAGAGTAATACACATACTGATATTTTTTATAAATCTAGCGAATTAATATTACAGATATTGAAGATACTTATTAAAGTTTTATCTATAAAGTTAGCATCTTCTTAAATTATTAATACATTTTCGTGATTCTGTGTAAGGTTGTTCTAAATATTTTGCTAAAAGATTCGTAACGTACACTAACTCTATTTAACAATAGCCGGAGGCGATTATGATTATGTTACAGGTGTGCTGCCGAAGCATGACAATGATGACATGAAATTCGCTATCATTGGGACATCGATGGTAAAGTACCAGCACAACTATCTGCCGGCAAACCTCTCTATCTTGTCATTTTCGGGGAAGGACATTAAGTACATTAGTGAGATGGTGTCTAGTTCATTGATCGACGCCGATGCCCTCTACATTCATGCAGGTACTTAAGAAGTAATTCATAACATCTGAAGGACAGATCTCTCTATATACCATGGTTATGCTGGTAGGGCATGGTTCCTAGACGTATCAGTAGAACCAGTAGTGTTCAAGGTATCTAAATATCCTGTAGTTGACCGAATCTGAATCCAAGTTCTTTTTCCAAATTATAGCCGTTTGGAAATCATCTTGCACAGCAACTTCCTTCATTCTGTTAAAAAATTAATCAAATCGGATCAGTAGTTTTTGAGATACAGTTCCAGATTTGTAAACAGACAGACAGGCAGGCAGGCAGGAGGAAAATTAAAGGCAGATTATCACTGAACAATAAAAATAGAAATTCATGTCCATGAACATTTGAACAGCATGACAAACAAACTAAACAAAATGTACATTGCACAGACAAAGTAGGTTATTCAGAATTAGACAAGAAAATTAGAGATGCAAAAATAAAACTTCCAGACATGACAGATGTATCAATCGGTGATACAATTTGTAGCACAGAGGTCAATGAAAAAGGTCAGAGTTACAAATTGCTCAAAGAGGTTCCTATTAATCAAGAAGTAAAAAGTAAAAAAAGAAGCTATTAGAGATTCCAAAAAGTATCGACATGTTTTTAAGAAAAAGTCCTGTGCTTATTTATGTTAAACCAAAACGATTATCCTTACGCTTTTTCCTGCAAAATACTGTAAATCCTGTAAAGAAGAATTTTAAGTGTACAAAAGCAGGGAAAGATGATACTGCTGCAATTGAATCAATCTCCGAACCATGTTATAGTAAGATTTTTGCTTAAAAATGGCAAGGAGTTCTCTAAAAAGTTCACACACTCAAATTACCAGGACGAGGAGCAAACATCTCAAGATATCAAAAGTTTCATAGATAATGGGGATGCATTTTCATGGATTAAAAGCAAACTAGAAAGTTTGCATCGGGTAGAGGGTAATGAGATTGAAGTTGGATCCAAAACAAAATTATTTTTTGATGAGTTTACATTTGATGTTACTAAGCATATTACTATTGGGATTAATCTTGGACAAATGCTTCCTTATATCAAGGGGAATGAGCACAATGATATTGAGGTCAATGGTCAAGGTCACTGTGGCATTGTTATAAAACTATTTTTTATGGTCAAGTCTGGTTTAGCTGAACATATTGCCTTATATCTCAGGATTGGTTCAGCCTATTGGAACTAAACATGGGCCCCTGCTTCCTTATATCAAGGGGATGGAGCACAATGATGTTGTCTTTAAGTGCACTTATGTTGTTAATCGTTAGTGGTAAGGATGATTTCCTCATTGGTCAATAATGATATGGACCATTGGTCCATGGCAACAGTTATGCGTACCTGATTGGCCAATGGTGCTTGTTGTCTACTAATTAATGTAAACATGTTTAAAGATCCGCATCAGCTAGGTGAGCACTATGGCCCTTGGGCCATTTATTATTATTATTAGTCCCCTACCAGTAAAACCGGGGGAACTATAGGTTTGCACTCCATCTGTCTGTCCGTCTGTCTGTCGCAGTTGGTTTTCCACACTTTTTTTCCGCAGTCTTTCAAGATATTATGCTGAGAATTGCTACATTGCTTTGTTATGAGAAGCTACAGACCAATTTCTAGTTTGGGGGTATGCGTCAATTTTATCAGCTTTCCACACTTTTTTTGCAATCCTTCAAGTTATTTAAGGGAAAATTGGTACATCGCTTTAGTATAAGGAGTTACAGAGTAAGTACGAGTTTCAGACATTTTTTTCAGTTTTTCATTGAGTTATGCCCCCTTTCGACTTATGAAATGCGAAAAATATTAGTTTTCCACCCTTTTTCTCGCAGTCTCAAGATATTCAATTGAGAATTGGTACATTACTTTATTATTAGAAATTACAGGCCACGTTCGAGTTTCAGGCGTTTGCGTCATTTTTTTGATGGAGTTATGTCCCCTTTCGACTTATGAAATACAAACATATCAGCTTTCACGAGTATTTCCTTCTCCTTCACCAAATATAACTGAAACTTGGTTTATTGCTATGTTATGAGGTTATAGATCAAGTTTGAGATTCAGCTGCTTCTGTCAATTTTTAATGGAGTTTTTGATTGTCAATCTCTGGAGATTTATATCACCAGGTAGGGGGCATGTATTGCAAAGCAATACTTACAGAATTATTATTATTATTATTATTATTATTATTGTTGTTTTTGTTAGAAATTAATTTTGGCTTAGGCTTCATGCTTGGAACTAAACGTGAATGCATGGTTGTCTATGTCTTGCTGTTAGGAATTGGTAGAATGGAAATATCATGGATTCATGGTTGGCTCTCCTGTTAGGAATCCACTTGGCATTGAGGTCACAAGGCCAAAGTCACCATGGTACAAAACTGTTTTTCAGCATTATGGTTTTAGCGTCTCGGCTTATATTTCATGATTGGTTTACCCTATTCGAGCAAAACTACTTGTAGGATAGATGGCTGGGTATGTGGTTAGGAACCAGCATAGCAGCATTGGAGTCTCAGTCACAAGGTCAAAACTCAAGGTCATTGGAGTCAATATTCATTCGTGTAAAGGTACAATGACTCTGACAATACATAGTGTTAAGTAATTCAGCAATGGCATGTATGGTTTTGTCAAATTTATACCCAGTTTATGTAATGTAGTTATATGTGAATTTGTACTGGTAAATGTAGTAGCAGACACCGCCTCAAAATATTTTTCATATGTAGAATAATATGAAACAGCCAAGCTTCATTTTGCATTGCAGCCACATTTAGCTTACTAATAACATCAGTTTTAATACTAAAATTTCATTATTAAAACTAACTCATTAACAATTCAGAGGACCTACATAAGTGGAATCTGTTATAAGAGGATTTGTGACTACATTGAAACTGGTGTGTGGAAATTTAAAATTGTATATTTGACCCTGTAACTATGGTGGCAATTAAGTGTCCACCTAAAACATTTACTTCAGATACTCTTTGAAGTCTGGTCTAATTCCCAGTACCATTACATACAATAAGCAGTCACAATGTATTTAGCTAAAATAAGACAGATTCCACATCCTCCTCTGGACATGTCTTAAGCTTTGCATGTCCACGTCTCCTTTTCACTTGGTAAGATAAGAAGGGTAAGGCGTGCTGATGAGCCATAATGATGGCGAACCATGCACTAGAAACTGTTAATTGTGGAACACAGCAATGAGTGAAGATTGACTGTTGCAGGCAGTCTGTGGTGTCTGTACTAGACATACATTTTCATTTACCTGTTACTGATTTGTAAATTAGTTTACATAATAAATATTACTATATTATGTATTTCCTAACCATGTTTATGAAGAATAGATTGTAGAACCAAGTATTTATGGTTTTCCAGCTTGTGTGTGAATTAACTATTTGATCTGCGACAGCAACCTGTATTGTTTGTTTACATGTACTTCCAGGAATGAACAAAGATCCATTTCCATCCATAGGCTAATTGTTTCACAAAACTCTGATGTGTCATGAAGCTACTTCCATCAGTGTGATGAAGACTGTATGAGAGACTTAGAGCTCTTACTTCTGGTGATTACTTCTGGCTAACAGCAAGGAAGATTATACATGCATAGACATTGCTTTCATTATTAGCTCAACTGGCCAGAATGGTCAAGTGAGCGTATGCCATGATGGCCGTCCATTGTCTGTCCATCATCCATCAATGTTTTCGTTAAACGTCTTCTCAAGAACCAATGGGCCGATTTCAATTGTATTTGGCAGAAAGCATGCTTATAGCATAGAGAATTAAGTTTGTTCAAATGACAAATGAATGGAGCTGATTGGGCTGCACATTCTAGTTTTAATTATGACTTAAATCTGTTATAAGTCTGTAATTATCAGACATTCCGCCTATGTTGCAATGAAGGAATCTGATCTGTCACGCAAGTATCTGATGTCATAATCAAATATTTCACTTGTTAGCTGATATCACAATCAAAATGATGTAACTCTGCCATGAAAATTGAACTGTCACAAAAGTGTATTGATTGTATGTTTTTGTGTATTTAATAAGGATTATGTTTAATTTGACTGGGAGCCCCTACACATCAACAACCCCACCCCCACCCCCAGCCAAATGGCTTAAAATATTCAACAGCTTATCTGTATCCTGCCCGATATTTCCGGATTGCTCAAGCTTACTTGAACATATATTTATGTATTAGTGGAAGATTGTTTAGCAGGTCTGGGTCAGTGGTACTGGGGCATGGTTGTATGCTAGCTATTATGTTATGTTTGGTGATTTAGAAGGGTGAAATTCCACATTATGAAAATTCTCTATATGTTTTGGAATTCAATCCAAGTTTCCAGGGTCCTCACCAGATACATTTTTTAATCCAGCTCAGTTCCTGTATTTAGAGTGAAAGAAAAACTATTCAGCAACTTACTTGTACTGTAGGGCCTATGCCCTATGGTTGAATTGAAATTGATCAAGAACGTTATATTTATGCATGCATGTATACATGTATTGCCCTCTGCTTAATAAATAAAGTATTCTCAGCTGTAACTGCTTGTTTGTTGGAAATTGGAAGAGGGTTAATAATCTTGTTATTTTAGCTTAACTGGAAATAAGCATTTGCTATATGACAATTTATCTGTGACCTGGATCGACAGTTGCCTGAGAGAAGCGTGAGCAGCCAACAGCCATCAATATCGGGGAAAATTTTTGTCCAGATTTATGGTGGAGATAGCATTATATTTATTTAATGCTTTTCCACCATCGATATGGACACCACAATATTCATCTAGCTAATCTGTATGGAGATTGCGTGATTACCAAAATGTGGCTGGCCAGAATGACACAGGACATCGACATTCCAGCTGCATGCCAGATGGTACCAGTATTTAATATATCTGAAGACTAATTTATCTACTAACTTTAGTGTTGTAATGATTACATCCATGACAGTAGTTGTCTGTCAAAACATGGCCCTACCAAACACTCTACAGATTAAGCTATGTCAAACTACATATAGATAGACCTTACGAAGTAAAATGAGCTATTGTGATACAGTACTCTGCATGTCGGCACTGGTGGTGGTGTACTTGTTGCACAATTTGAGTTTAACTCAACTTATATTTAGATCTGATGTTTGGTTAAACATATTGGACCCAAAGTTGGACACATGCTTCCAGATATTGACACGGCACAACACAATGACCTTGGGTAAAATGGTTAAATCACCGTGACCTTGGTCAAACTTATTTTTTTCAACATTAACATTTTCAGTTTAGCTCAACATAGTAGGTCATATCTCAACTGTGGTTAATCATACTGGAGCTAAACTTAAACACATGCTTCCATATAATGAGGGGTCATCACATAATGACCTTGTGGTCAAAAGGTCCAAGGTCAAGTGCACTGGGACACTGGTAAAAACCATGCGTTTCCAATATTAACATTTTGCAATTATCTCAACTTAGCAGTTCATAGCTCATCTTTGGTTAAGTACACTGAACCCAACCGTGGACACATACTTCCTTCTAGTTGGAAGGCATCACACAATGATATTTAGATCAAAAGGGCAGCGGTCAACGTTCTTGTGGAATTGGTAAAAACTTGGTTTTTTTCTACATTAACATTTTGTGTTTAGCTCACCTTAGTAGTTCATATCTCATGTTAAGTTAATCATATTGGACCCAAACTTAAACACATACTTCCTTATGATAACACAATATGCTTTGGGATAAAAAGACTCAAAAGGTCATTGTGGTCTTGGGAAAAACGTTTTTCAACAGTAACGTTCTGTCCTTAGCTCAACTCGGTTTATATCTTGTTTTCTTAATCATACTGGAGCCAAAGTTGCACACGAGTGGGAATGGCACATGGCACCATGAAGTCAAAATCTCAAAAGCCAATTGTATATTTGCCACCATCAGAATTGGCGATACGGGTTATATATCATTTCTTCACATATGTAAACTGTGTAAAAATCTGTCACAATTCTGTGTGTCATCATATATTGACTGGTCTAGAAGGCTAGCTGTTAGCTTACTTGTTTATGATATTTCACAAATTTTCCTAAGTGTGAAAATTGTTCTTGTATACATGCGCTCAAAACAGGGAACCCCCGCATTACATTCAATCCATGCCATAAATTCAACCCTACCCGACACTAACCACACCCTACCCTACATCACCCATACCTACCCTACCCCGCCTCAACCTAACCAACCATCCTACCCCACATACCCTATCCTCCACACACACGCATGCACACACCCTGCCATACCCCATTCTACCCTGCCCCACCCACACTGTCTCTTTGTCTAATATATGTTAGGGGTCCATCACCACATAGGCTTTGCCTTTGATGGACTACCAGTCCTTTGTAATATAAATGTGAAATGCTACTATAGAATAAAATACCTTGTGGTATAAATGTTAACATATTATTTAAGCTTAATGTATATGATATATATGCATGTCTCTTTTTACCATATCTCACTAAGTTAATTTAAAATAACAAGTTTTGTTGAAGTATTTTCATGCTTATATGTTGACTTTTTTTTAAATTAGTATGACTCAGTCATTGTTACTGTAAGTAACAATGATTTTCTGTAATAATGTTTTCAAAATTTTCTACACATACTTAATGCTAAAGAGGTTTACTTGTGCCAAAAGGTATTTACCTTACTTTTATGACAATATATAAGATATATTAAGACAATTATACTACAGCTTGTTCTTAAGTGTCTAGTCATTGCGATATATTATAACAATGGAAATATGTATCTCTAGTACTGATATTGATATGCATTTATATCTTTATTATTCTGATACTTTTTTAACTCCTTATTTGTTTCTTATAATACTACCATCTTATCAATTTAAATTTGTAAAAATTTTGTTTGGTTAATGAAATAAAATACTATAATAAATTTTTTTAAATGCAGTCTCCATCTTGATTCCACTTTAGTATATATACCAACCAGACCTTATGTGATATCTAACCAGGTCTTCCTCTTGATTCTTCAAGACGGAGTTGTTGTACCAAAAGCATGATAGAGGGTTTGGGCAACTTGTTTGTCATGACGTAATAGCGCGTATTAAAGCTACATAATCAAGATCATCGATAGCGGTTAACATATTATTTGTAATTAATGACATACTAATTTATACGTATTAAATAATGTACTAATGATTATACAGTCTGACATGTAAAACTTTTAATATTTTATTTAATAAGTTAAAATCAGTGACCTATGCATGCACTAATGATTCAATATCCAATTTTTATCAGTGATGTTGGTTAAATTCTCCCTTCTACAAATTATTTCACTTACGGAAATACAAAATCCTCATAAGGGGGGGGGATTCCCACCCCATCCCCCATCATGAACAACCACACACAACCCCATCCCCTCAGAATCCCACCGTACTCCCTGCCTGTATACTACACATGTATGTTAGGCTGGTAGGCATATAATCTAGTCTTGTATGCATGTATACTACGCCTGTAGGCTATTAGTTATGTATGCTGCGTAGGTTAGGCCTATAGGTTAGGGTAGACATGTAGGCTAGGCTGTGGGCAAACAAACGGGGCGAATTGACACGGGTCCGAATGCGCTCAAACGTTTTCATTCTCCAATTACGTAACTATTGTTTGCCTTTCTAATTCTGCCGCTTAAATATCTTGATATCATTCCATATCAAGCTGTCACTACGAAGTTGACACATAAGAACACGGTTAAAACACGCAAATATGAGGAGGAAAACACGTAGCGTAATCCCGTGCGTAACATTAATAACCGATTAGCTGTCATTCTCGAGAGATTTGTTTATACGCTTTTCACGTTTACCCATAATTCGTTGCGCCGCTGTCACGTGTCTAAAACAGGGACCCTGCCGATTCATTATGAGCCATGTTGCCTTATAAAGGGCTGGTGACGTCGTAACCTAGATTGCGCATGCGTATTAGTCTCCTGCATATGACTTATCTATTTGTTCATTGGTTGAAATTAGTTGCGCATGCTCCAAGGCATTGATTCTGAGCCTGCTCCTATTCCCAGAACCGAGTCCTTAGCTTGGACTAGAGAGTCTGGACTCGCCTAGGCTTGCTGTTTACTAAACAATGCACCATTTTCTAATATATTGTTGATCGTTTGAGGGAAAGTTTATGTCTAATAATGCTTCGTTTTGAAGTGGGATTACTTTAACTCGTATCCCGTGATATCCGAATTTATGCACCCAGTAATGGTTTACACAAAATCAAAATAATCACTTCATATAAATTACCTTTTTAGCAGTTGCTAGCGTAACTCGCCGTAATTAAAGTTATTACCCAAGTATGCTAATTTGGTTACTCGTAGTTGGCTTAAGAATCGAAGTGATTACTCGGATATCCGAGGTTTATTAATAGCATATAGTGTAGTGTATTTGTATCGTTCATAACGCATCTCTGATTGATTTTATAGTCAATCAGGTCAAAACACAGCAACTTCTCTCTACAGTACCCCCTCCACAGCTCCTGCACTCCATGCAGCGAATACGCCAAAGAAGAAAAAGAGAGAGAATTGCATGCGTTTTTCCTCCCATCTTTTAATTTGCCACGCAAACTTTAAGTTGTTGAAATTAATAATTTACACAAATTTTTAAAGTTTTTTTGCGCTCTACTTTTAAAAAGTGTAATTTAACGGCAGGTGAGTTTGGAAGAGATGCTTTACGAAGCAAGACGCTACAATATAAGTTGGCAATAATTGTGTTTGGTATATAAAACTTGTTGTTCAGAAAATCGGAAATCAAAAGAAACTTCGTAAAAAAGATAATGCAATATTGTTGTCCTGACGGGTCTTAGGCCTGCTTTCCATGTAAGCTTTTCTGCACGCTTTTCTGCTAGCAGAAAAGTTGATCTAGCGCATTTAGATAAAACCGTTTCCACTTGAGTGTTTCAGCGCACTGAAACTATCGCGCCGAAAAACCCACCGCTCAGTGAGCGACTTTTCTGCCCGCTTTACTGTGAGCAGAAAAGTCAGTCTAGTGCATTTAGATAGATCCATTTCGATGAGAGTGTTTCTGCGCAGCGGGTACAAGAGCGTGTTGTGCACGTTGATTGTAGCTCATGGAGGTGCGTACTGGTATGATATGACGTTTCCGCTCATCGCACTGCAAGTGCATGATGACCGGGATTGCTGGTTAGCTGTGGATCTCTGGGTTGCAGATCCCATATGACATCTCTCTGAGAAATAGAAAGACTGACTTCTAGAGCCGGTGGAACACTGATGTTCCAGTGGGGCCATGTGACCATTGCCGCCAAGATTGAACCATACGGTGTCGTCCCAACTATTTGTGTCACCGGTGTGTCTATCCACACTAATTTAGAGATATGGAACAATTTGTAATTAAAACAGTAGAAATATTAATATACTATACAAACAAGGTGAATAGTTTGACAGGAAATGAGCACACAAAAATACACAACATAGAGCTATCTGGTGTTCTTTCCACGTGGTGTCGCCGGAGGTACTACACAGGTGCTTGAATCCGCAGAGGTATCCCCGCAAGAGAAGCATCCGCAGTGAAGTCACTAGGTAGTTTAATATAAACTAATATACCCCTAACACGCACACAAAGAAAATATTGTTGTTGCAAGAGGTAAGTGCCTCACGCGGGCCTCCGTCACAGGAAAATGCCTTCAGCGCCGATGCAGAGGAAAAGAGCTGGCAAAAAGGGACACTCTTTTGTTCAACAGAAAAATGCTTAAGTGAAGATCCTCGTGAAACCATAATTAATGTGGTACATACTGTTTTACATGAAGATGGGATGAATGATTTCTGAAGAATTCCCAAATTACCATCTTATGCAGTTCCAAAGATACTGTATTGGTAGATGCCGCTTTATTTATGTGGGCCTTCTGCTACCGTCTAACCTATCATTTAGTTGTTAGAAACAGAAACTAGTTTTGGCCGCAAGTGGCAGGAATTCCTACCTAACTTTAGATACAGTTGTCCAATTGGCGCAGACGCTTCCCGTAGGTTGCCTGGGTTAGCATCTGCCTCCAAGGACAGTATGCATACATGTTGCGACACAAGGCATCCGAATTCGATGAAAATCCGGCTACCTTGTCCCACAACCACATAAATCACCTGGACAATGGCTACGTTTCACACAAGCAAGTTTGATTCCTGACATGTCTTTATGGTGGAGTTGGAGAGATGGATATCCATCGTGAGCATCCTTCCCGTGAGGGTGTGACGAGCTCCAACGCTTCATCCAGACACTGCAATTAGATGGATGGAGATCCGCATCTCATCCGTCACCGCGTGATACGGATCTACCTGTCGTTAGGGTTAAGTTCCAATATGACCAAATATGCACTGCGGGCTGGTAAATAAACTAACTAATTCACATTTTATAACTATATGTTTTCGCAGTGCTTCCTTCATTGGCAGGGTTTTCTTGCTAACGAGTATCCGAAGACATGAGGGAGATGTATGTAAATCAACACTTTAACCATCGCCGCTCGGAAACCTCTGATAGTTTCCCAGGGTCGGATCCGATCAATGTGCTGATGGGGAATCCTGACAATTAATAAGCCATGCGGCTGGTGGATCGTGGAAAAAGACAATAACATAATATATTTGAGGCCTTATAGGTAATTGGCCAATTTTACACAACCTTGCCAGAGTGCGGGACTACATTACTGCAACAACCAGAGAAGAGGCATACACTATATGTCTCTAAATGAAGAAATTGTCGCTAACCACTTTAACCTATCCTATCGAGCTGAATAGTAAGGTTAGTTGGTAACATGCCAGGCTCAAACAATTAAAGCACAGTCAGCGAACTCAGTGTTAAATTGATGATGGCGGGAATAATGTGATGCAAATATATCTGTTGCTGTATAGTATTTCCTAGCGTACTGCGGTCCAAAGTTTTCTACAATTAAACAAAACATATTAACTGGATGGCTAACTGCCATATACAACTAACCAATGCAATAAACAGAATGTAATTAGATGAAGTAACTAAATATCACAGAATGGTAAACTTAAACGGTGCGGCTAGTTGAAAGCACCCACAGTAAACAAGGAAAATATTCACAATAAAACATAAATTATAAATTGTGGTCTTAAGATCGGTAAGGTACCTATTAGTCATCAGTACCATATACGGAAGTGATAATTAAAAATTTAATAGTATAGCTACTTGAGTACCTAATAGTCATCGGGACAGAACAGGCTATTATGTTACTGAAATTGAGGCGCTAACATATTCATAGCGTGAGTCGACACATTCTCTGAAGCTGGAGAGATTTCTGCAGCCGATTTCTGCAGCTGGTCTCCGCAGGCTGACTCCTCCAGACAGGGTAGACATGGTACACACTCAGGACAGTGAAACAGAGCAGTGAAGAAATGTCTATTAGATAGTCTTTGTAACTAGTATACAATTTATACGGAAGCGAGAAAGTTATCCATCCGGCGACGGAAATAGTAAAGTTGAAGGTTGACCATTAACAGAGAGGGCTGTATATAATATTAGGCAGTTACATAAATTGGCACGCGGTGCGGGATGCGTCACATAGCTCTTGCAGCTCACCCAGCAAAGTTCCACCAGACTGTGGTCAAAAAATTAATTAAACAAACACGACATGCAGTGCCGAGATTGAAGTCCACTTTTCAGCGTGGTTGGCAGATCCAGCGAGTCATTCACCAAGAATTACTGTAAGCTCTACATTCTGTAGAATCACATCCCGGGCCTGCACGTCCCACTCTCGGAAAAGCTTCCCTAGGAAAGTCTGGATACAGAAGGTATAACTTTAAATTTAGTTTAGACAGCCATCCGGGGGTGTACAAAAACTGGTGGAAGCCGAGGACATCCTACCACCGCAGATGTGCTGGGACCTGTAAGACACCAGTTGATGTGAGAATCACTTGTAGGTCAGCAGTTACATCCGTCCTCCTGATGGTCCAGAGGTACTGCCGGGCCGGCTTCCACACTGGCGATGCTCCTGATTCTCGATTTTTGACCCCTTTCATAATACTCGTGACGTCAGAGGCAGATACCTCAGCCAATCAGCGGCCGAGTAGTAGCCAATCAGCGTGCAGCTAGGTCAGTGACGTATTTACCACGTTCTAGAACATCCTAGATCTATTTATGCATACACACGATTACGACGTCAAAAGCAATATTTTGAAGATAGTTTAAGGGGATTTTCGCAGATAACTCAGCCATCTCTGGCCCGATTTTAAAATGGTTAACAGTTCTAGAAAGCTCGTTTTATACTGGCCCTGATAGATACCAAAACAACGAGAACGAAATGATTAAAGTTTTTTACGAGTACCCACTCAGTACACTATAGGCATGCACTCGTTTCCAATTTCATGATGTGTTGTGAGGGAAGCTCTGACGCATGCGCACCACACGTTTTATCAGACTTAGCTGATTTTAATGAAACCCTCTCTCATAGGGCTTATTGATGCGTACTATCCCACCCAGGGTGGGCCATGCCCGGAGCGAATCTGGAGTGGCCATTCCGTACTCAGCTTCACGGGACAGTCAGTACCCATCCGGTCGGTCCATGCTACACCATCTTGTACGCATGTGTTTTGCCTTAGATGCAGGTTATTTTGCAATATTGACTTTGAACGCTATGCAAATATTATAATGATGCCACACAACAGCCATTTTCTTTTGTATTATTTGCGCAAGAGACAAAGAACTCACATTGGTATGATGCAGTTAATTAAAATTATTAAAATATTACAAAAAATAAAGAATAAATGAAATATAATAATTTGCATGTTTTACTAACAGTAGGCCTACCCATCTATCAGCCATGAAATGTATTTAAAGGTAAAGGATATTCGCAATTAGACTTCTTTGAATAAATTTAAGCTTAAATTTAAAGATGCTTCTTGCCAAATGTGGGTGAAATCCATCCAGCGGTTCTTAAGAATTTGTTTAAAGTGAAAGTTGCTTTTTATTAACCGCTTATTCCTATGAGCCTTTGAGGTAACATCAAAGAGGTGCGGATATTGTTCTACCAGATCAATTAACTGCTCCTGTTTTTGAAAGCGCAGCTTCAGGACCTGGCCTTTGCACTTTTGCGACATGACACATGTAGTGTGTAGGAAAGCAAAAATGTATCAAAGATATGCAGAACTAGAGCCTCAAATTCGTTTGCCTATGCTAGGAAAACAGACGGATTCACTGGTAAAATAGACAAACCCGCGAGCAGAAAAGTGTATGAGAACATGCGAGCAGAAAAGCTCACATGGAAAGCGGGCCTTACGCTCATGCGGTATTTGGCTATAATAATATTTAATACATCCTCTCAGCATATACAATAATTGTTTGCACAGTCGGTGCCACGTAACCGACATAAGTCGTTAATTATTTCCAAGAGATATAATTTTAACACTAATAATCCTTGGTTTTGTCCAAGCATAATTGGGTGTATAAGGGTAATTATTTTTAAGACATGATTTGCAAAGAGAATCATGTGGGATTTGTAAAGCCAACAGACTGGGTGTGTTTAAGAAGCACCGGCATGTTAATTGAACTGCTATAGTTTATGCCATGGTTTGACGAATAGACGCGATACGGGAATAGAGATTATAATTGCTTTATTTTACTACTCAGCATTGACTACCTAGTTGCCAGATTGTCCAGTTTAAAGCTGACATAGCATCTTCTATAACATCCTTCCTTTTATAATAAACAAAGTAACTATGTAATAATGAATTAAAAATAATTAACTATGGGTAATTAACTATAGGTAATGGCAGTTAGTAAGCTATTTCAAATGAAGTCATTGAAATTGGAAGGACGGCAAGATTCTCTACCCCGTCTGGTTACAACTGGAAGAGGACCAGTGGTAGGCTCAGGAGTTGTAGATGTGAAAACAGTATTGGGAATAATTGTTCTGTTGTCAGCTGATTCTGCCAATGGAATTGGTGTAATCTTGCAAGGTGTTTCAAATGGTTCAGGGGTTTCATCGATATGTACACGATTGCATCGATATTTATGTCCATTCATGTGAACCATGTAACTATGAGAAGCAGCTTCAGCTGTGATGGATGGAACGCTGGTTTCCACTGATGATCTTTCAGAAAGACTTTTACAGGAACAGGCTGTATGATAGACAATGGTGGTAACTGGTTCGCATGTCTGTCATGATACGATTTGGCAACTTTCTGCCTATATGACATCTGCACCAACTCTTAGTTGAAGACATGGTTTGTACAGTTCTGGTACACATGGTAAAAATGCCCTGGTTCTGCGTGACATACGACTTTGAGCAGGATATGAAGTAATGTTTGTTGATGGCGTGTTTCGCTACTTGAGTAGAGCTTTCCAAATGACTCTTCAGTCGTCAACAGCTTTTATGATAAGTGTTTTTGCAATCTTTACTGCCAACAGGGCTTTGTAAATGCATGTTAATGGATATGTGTCCTTCTTGCACAGGGCGTTCAAGCATCTGCAATCAATACAGAAGTGTAGTGATCCATCTTTCTTGGTGGCAAGTACGATTGAGCTTGCCCATTGTGACGCAGAAGGCTCTATTATCCCCGTAGCAAACATGTCCTTAATTTGCTTGCTTGCCCCAGCCTCTTTGTGCATGGGGAGATGTCAGACGGGTTGTCTCACAGACCTGTGATCACCAGTGTCAATACTGTGACGGACTAGTGGTGGCATGTGCATCTGATTCTGATAGAATTTGCACATCAGTCACTGGCTCTAAGTGCCCCCTCTGATAGTTGAACAGGGAAGTTGTTCACATTATAACATCTCACTGGTACTTGTGCATCACGGGCGTTTACAACTGTCCTAGTCAAAGCTATAGCATACTCTTCTCTGGAAGGGTCTGAGATAGTGTATCTAGTTTGAGTGCTGATGCGGTTTACATTGGCCCTAACAAGAGTGCACAATGACCAAACTCAGCATGACTTTGCATAATTGGTATACGTTGCTGATTAAGTTCCAGCTCGCCATCTTTGAAACGGATGACGGCTTCTTGAACTTTCAGGAAATCAGCGCCAATAAGTACTGTTGTATGGACATCAGCGATGTAAACTTTGTGCTGAAACGTCATGCTTTCAATGTTAATTTGCATGAGTGCAAAGCCAAGCCATTGCATTTCTTGGCCACTGGCTTCATGCAGTATCACATCCGAGTCTTGAAACTCTGACTGATGGCAATTGGGCATCAGTGGGTATAGATCAGGGCGTACTACAGTGACGCCAGCACCAGTGTCAATGGTTCACCAGGCGTCTATGACATTTATGCCAAGAGGGATTTGCATAGTAGCATACCCCTCTCGGCTTGGCACAAGGGTTTGCTGCTTTGACTCTTTGGGTTGCTGAAAACTGGAGATGTCCTGCATAATATGCACTATTGGACGTATGTTACTGTCTCTGTTAATGTAGTCAGCTATCTCCACATCCCTGTCTTTCTCGTCTTTCGATCAGGTGTTTATATAAGGCGTAGACTGTTGGTGTTGTTGACGCATGGGAGAAGACAGAGGCGCAGGAAGTCTTCACTGCCATTGGTGCAGCATTGGAATCTTCAAGCAGAACAGAAAAGCATAAGTTTTGCTGCCTTTCTAACTCTAACATTTCTTGTTTCATCTCTCACTGAAATCTGATAAGACAGATTGCAGAAGAGTGTCCAAACTGATGACATGTTTGGCAAGGTTTTACAAAGGTTTTCTTAGTGCTACGCCAGTCGTGATGCTGTGTGGCACTAGGTGGATGCTTGGCATTCAGATTTCTTCGCATGAAAACTTGTGAGGTATATGGCTTGGGAAGGTTGTGGGCCACTCACCATGCACAACCCTTGTTAGTTTAACTGACGTTCTGAGACTTCAGCCAGTAGTAGGGTCGGAATTAAAATGATACCACCTCCCTCAACTGGCAGTTGATCGGTTATCCGTGGCGCCCATCGGTCTCTTATTCCCTGGGGTATAAGATTTGAGACATGTGTATAAAACTCCCGTGCAGACCCCACATGTCTGGGAGAACCTCCTCAGCATACTGGCCAGTGGCCAGCCTCTCTCTCTTTCTCTATTCTGACGGGTATCCTGAGGAGGTTTTTCTATCTGTGGGACAGATTTTTACCTATCCGACCTATCCTACCTATCTTCTACCCCACCTATCTCCTACCTTACCCTGTTCATATTCCAGCCGGATGGTGCGTGTGTGTCTGTTGTGCTTTGACCCCACACCGGGGAGTGTCACGGTGGGTCTTTATCTAACCTGGTCATATTACCCCGGCCCTAGTCTTACCTAGTTTCAAATTTTTTGGTAAGTTCTAGCGAGGTCTTTTGAGCGAGATTTGAACCCAGTCTGCAGCCTAGGAACGCTATGCAATTCCACAACTCTATCGATAGACCCACTGCAACACCACTAAAATCTCACCTCTTAGTAATCTTATCTCTGAGTGTGAGTTGTGCAATCGCTGTTATGCATGATAGCGCACCAACACAGCAACGTGTGAACACATAACTTATCAGCTATAATAATGTATACATGGCCCAGATAGTTAATGCAATGCATACATGGCCAAGACAGCTAATGCGTATTATACAATTGTTGCACAATAATAGCAAAGATCTGGGACTGATAAGCACAGGAATATAGCAATGAGAACACATAACTTATCAGCTATATTTACTAATGCATACATGGTCGAGGTAGTTAATGCATTGGTTCAAATCCTTCTTTTGTGTTATTAGTAAACTTAAAATCACAGGTTCAAATCTCACTATTAGCATTTGTGGAGGCCATTTCTTGTCCGATTTTAAAATGGTAAACAGTTTTGAAATTCTCGCTTCATTCCAGTCCTGATCGGTACCACGAGAATGAAGTGATTTAATCCCCAGTACCAACTCGGTACAATATAAGCATACACTCTCTCACAATACTGACACATGATGCCAGGGAAGATCTGACGTGTACGCATGGGTGCTACGCATTCTTACGGCTTAGCCATACCTCTCTCATATGGCTTTATACTATCCTATTCAGGGGGCATGCTTGGAATGCACGGTCATCCCATAGCCAGCCTAGCCGGGACGGCCCATACCCATCACACATCTGACGCCCATTTAGAGACAAACGAACGTGCCCAGAGTCGTTGTCCCATACCCGGGGATGGCCCGTACCGTCACACACCTGACGCGCATTTAGAGACAAGCATCCACTATCACATCGACGGACCACCCACAGGTACTGATCGCCTTGTGATCAACCACACATAATAGGGTCTGAACGCCCATTGAGAGGCAGGCATCCACAGTGATATACACCATGATTACTGTTGCACAGCTTCACGAGGTTGCAAAGCAATTCGGCCTTAGAGTAGCCTCTAAGGCCAAGAAAGCCGACCTGCTCCAGATGATCGGACAGGCCTGTGCCGAGGAGTCACAGAAGCGTCTCTCCCGAGCAATGAAGACGGGAAGGTTTCCAGCGCTTACCAAAGATGATCCTTTGAATCCCCACAAGAAAGCGCAGCGGCTCAGTGAGCTTCGCCAGTTGGACAAGGAGGTGACTGCTAGCTTGCGAACCAAGACTGTAGCGAGGCAGATGGTGGACCATCCACTGGAGTGCTTACCTCCCCTACACAGGATCACTAAGCAAGTGGTGAGGGGGACCGAGGTCTGAACCCTTAGCCCGGAGCATGAGGCGAGAAGGCGAACATATTCTCGACCACCGTCTCGGCGAAAGGGAGACAGAGGATAGAGGATGCCGGTCAGTATGCTGGACATTCTTCAGAGGTCTAGAAGGAGACCTCACATGCCAGATCATGCAAAAGATACAGCAGACAGTCCAGAATGCCTTCTACCTCCGCTACACCCATACCTATCGCATCCGTCATATCGAAGACAGTAGGGTGATGCTTTTCCACAAGAATGCTCCAGGGAGGCCGTGGCTGAACACGATAGGAGCAGCTCAGGACTGGGTGGCCGCAAGAGAGCAAGCCTGCCTAGACACAGACAATATCGATCGACCCAACACCAAGTGGGCTTTTGTTCGATCAATCAACGTTGAGGTCAGGGCTGTCATCGACTGCCAACCTCTGCTTGGGACAGGCCCCCTCCCAGACTGGCTACGACAAAAGAAGAGTATGACTGCCCTCGACACCTAGAGGGACAACAGGTGTCTCTGGAGATGTCTCGCAGTCCACTGAGGAGTGAGAGCTGATAGAAGTACAGCTCCTGCACGAGAGCTTGCCACACAGTTCTATGGCAAGACAGTACCTGATGTCCGCAAGACATCACTGAATCAGCTGGACAAGGTAGAGTTCTTCGCCAAGATCAGGATTCGCGTGTATGAACCAACCAAAGAGAGCACCTGGCACTTGATCAGGCAAGCGGCTCACTACCGTGACACCATGACCATCAGAGTGTGGGACCACCACGCCTTCTACATCAAGAACATCTCCAAGCTGGCACATGCACTAGTCTGCAGTTATGGTCAGCATAGGCTTACACAGGCATGCAATCTTCAACACCACGCTGATCACTGTACAGGTGGCAAAACAACAATCGTGTGTCCTGGCGAGAAGGTTGAGGCATCACAGTCTGCATATGAGAAAGCCTTCTATCTGCCCCAACCATCCAGTTCAGCCACTACTCACTGGATCGAGTATGAGTCGAGAAACAGAGGCATACACATACACCATGTAGAGTGTGGGCACAGTGGCGAGCATTGGATCGAGGGTGCTCCCATAGATGGCTATGATCCGACCACAAATACCGTTTACCAGTTCCATGGCTGTGTCTGGCACAGGTGTCCACAGCACCAGTGAGGTGAGGATGCTGAACAAAGATACCGCAAGACAGTCCTGAGAGAGGAGAAGCTGAGAGCATCTGGATGCACGCTTGTGGTACAGTGGGAGTGGTGTATAAAACGCTGTCCAAGCATCCCTAAACGAGTTCGGACTGTCCCATACCCACACTTCATAGTTTACGACTTCGAAGCAGTCCTAGATGGTATCAAGACTCATCCTATGGAGACTCTCACGATCGAGAGTACTCACATACCATCTCTGTGTCAGTTGGCTGCTCCTTAAATGGCGCCACGAGTGAGCCCACTCACCTCTGCAATCCTGACCCCAAAGAACTGATCAGAGAGTTCATGCTGGAGATCCAATGGTGAGCATATCTAATCCGGACAAGGGTTAGGGCACAGTACATACCGACAGACCTGGACAAGCTCCCAAAGCGACAGCAGCGACTGATCAACGAGTGGTGTGACCAAGTGCCTGTGCTGGCGTGCAACTCTGGGTGGTATGACCTGAACCTCATCAAGAAGTATTTTGTCGATGAGCTGACTGACGGTATAGGTACAAGAAGGCTAGTGAGACCATGTTCCTCGTAACACCTGAGCTATGGTTTCTCGATGTGCTGAACTACCTCAGCCCAGGAGTCTCATATGAGGTATGGGTCAAAGCTTACGGGTGTACACAGCAGAAGAGCTGGTTCCCATATGAATGGTTTGACACACACGAGAAGCTCAACTATCCAGGGCTTCCTGACTACTCAGCATGGACATCTAAGCTAAAGGGTGACTAGCGCTTGATGCAATCAGAGTGAGAACAATGTAACCAGACATTCAGCGAGCACGGAATGCGGCCAATCGCCGACTGGCTGCGATACTACAACAACATGGACGTCAGTCCATTCATCGAAGCCCTAGAGCAGATGCGGGAGTTCTACACAGAATGAGAAATAGACATCCTCAAAGATGCGGTGTCTCTCCCAGGTGTGTCACTGCAGTACCTCCTATGTGGAACCGCTTAGCACATGCCAGATGTTAGCCTCTATTCACCTGGCAAGGAAGCCTACAAAATGCTGAAGGGTGCTGTTGTTGGAGGTCCCAGCATCGTGTTCACCAGATACCATGAGGCCAGCGTGACTCGAATCCGCCAGAGTGAGCGTGTCTGCCAACGTCTACTCAGCTACAATGCAAATGCTCTTTACCTGTCACTGATGGCCAAAGAGATGCCCTGTGGTAAGGAGACAGTGTGCCGTTGGGCCAGTGCCAGTGATATAGCCAGCTTTAAGGAGGAGCTCCTAGCAGACCGCTGGTTTGGATTTGCTGAGGTGGATATAGAGGTCCCCAAAGCTCTGTGGGCAAAGTTCGAGGAAATGCCCCCGCTCGTCTATAACTGCGAGAGGCCGTCTCTTCTGAGATGCAGGCATATCTATAGCATACAGAACAGAAGCGACCCACCACCCAGAAGCTGGTCGGCACCCTCTCTGGCAAGAAGCGGCTGCTGTACACACCGACACTCAAGTGGTATATAACCCATGGCCTGGAGATCCCTGCTGTATACCGCACCATAGACTATGAGGCCTTCGAGTGGTTCATGGAGAATGTTACCATGGCCCACTGCTCGGGAGATGTAGATAAGAGCAAAGCGCACTTGGCAGATCTCTTCAAACTCTTTGGCAACAGTGCTTACGGGAAGCTCATCGAGGCCCTAGAATGCCATAGCAACACCAGCTTCACGAAGGATGAACAAGTGGTAGACAAGGCCCTGCATAGTGCATGGTTCGAAGATCTCGAGGAGATCGGTGAGTTATACGAGCTCCAGTGTCGCAAGCCGAGAATCACTATTTGAAGGCCCTTCCAGGTGGGGATAGCCATTTATGAGCTCGCGAAGCTGCGAATGCTGGGGTTCTACTACGACTTCCTCGATCGCTACATAGCTCGTGACAGCTTTGAGTACCTGCAGATGGACACTGACTCTGAGTATATCGCTATAGCAGGCTCCAACCTCGACGATGTCATTCGCCCTGAGATGCGAGCAGAGTACCAGGCTCATAAGCGGGACTGGCTAGCTTGGGACAAATGGTCTGGACGGACTCTGCGACTGTTCAAGCTCGAATTCGAAGGCTCTCGTGGTATCGCTCTCTGCTCCAAATGCTACTACGTGGAGAGCACAGCTGCAAGTAAGTGCTCAGCTAAGGGAATGTCAAAGCGGCCCGAATGAGGTCTCTTGGCAGAGGTTCTACAGCGCCCTACATGGCGGGGTGGACAGAGCTAAAAACCGAGGCATACGCATGCGCAACCAGGGTATGGTGACGTATGAGCAGGAAAAACTCAGACTCTCTGCTTACTATAATAAGTGCCATGTGCTGTCAGATGGTGTCCATACTGAGCCCATCGAGTATCATGTTAGCACCCTAAGTGGTGGTACATATGTGTCTGCAGAGACTAGCTGAAGCTCTTCTACAACAAATGGTCGCCTAGGCACTCCATGCTGGCGTGCCAGGTAGTACAGTGTAGGCTGCCCCTCCGCCTCCACATACAGCGAACATGTTCCTGTGAACATCTATTGACCAGATAGGATCTGTTGCACGCCGTCGACCACCTTCCAGCTCACCAGACTCATACGGTGTACCGAACCAGAGCATAAGGTGGTAGGCACTCCTCTCCCTTGTTCGCTCCTCTAGAGCTGTGACTGGCAACAGCAGAGTGTCTGATAGCCTCTACCAGCTTCTTCCTGATTAGCCTAGTAACCTCGGCATTGGATCTCTCCACCACAGCAGGCAGCCCTCTCACTCATACTCTAGAACATTCACTCGGCATGGCCATTTCCTGGCCGTATTGGTGTGGGAACACTCTCTCTACCAGTGTCTGATTCCACCGCTCAATGATAGCCTCGCCATGGTGATGCCCTATCTCGCCTCGCCTAACTGCCACACCATGTTTCTGCATGAGGGCTGCAGTCTCACCTCTGAACTCCTTACCCTCATCCACCTGCAACAATTCCGGCCACTGGAGGGGATTTTCCGAAGCCTCGTAGACACCCTGGATGCCTGGGCCACCTGGCCAGCTGACTTGTCTGTGAGCGGTGCTGCAGCCTTGTACCTGCTGGCGACATCGACGATGGTGAGGGCATACTGGTAGGTCTTATGACCAACAGAGTCGTGTGGAAGGAATAGAACATCTGCCTGGTGAACTCTGTTCAGGACAGTTTCCTCGAAATGGGCATGCCTGATGTGCATATGTGCATGTCTATATCTGGCACATCGGCTGGCAGCTGAGCCACTGGCTAACTGTCTCCAATGTGAAGTTGTGGCCCTTGCGACGTGCAGCCTCAAGTAGTTGAGGGGGCTCACGGTAATACCCACCAGGCTGACAGTAGAGTTCCTCAAGAAAGACGGTTGATAAGCTCCAGGATTTCATCACTGACATCCACTCCCATCCTGTCATGCATGGCCTGGGTGATTTTATCACTGACGTCCTCTCCCGTCCTGTCACGCACGGTCTGGGCGAACTCTAAACAGATGAACAGATGGCCGTCATTCATTCGACTATCACTGAAGACCCCCTCAAACACCTCCGTACACCGGCGTCTAGTCTCTGCTAGATGCTCACTGAACAGTAGTTTATTGATTAACCCTCGGAAGTTAAGTATCTTGACCATGTCGTACAGAGATGCCATCCTTATATAGCGCGGCTTAAATGTTTGGCAGCCCAGATGGCCGCGAGTGCTATGGCAATATACGGTAGCCAACGGCCTGTGACTCCGAAGAGCATACTTACTCCTAAGGCGATGGCTGGTATGGCTTCGGAAATCTTCTCCACACCATGGAGAGCATTGTTGGTGATCTTGCGGACTGTCTGGCCAGCCTTCATTGTGAACAGAGTGATCAGAGCCTCAACTGCTGCCAGCGGCCCGATAGAACTTTTTACGTAAGTGCGATAGATTCCTTTCGCTCTGTGTACTAGCTTGCTGGATTCAGGCTCTACATCGTCACCACCGACCTCGTAGTCTGCATCCTCCTCATCATAGTCCTCCTCGTCATCTATATCCTCGACTGGATCTTCATAAGCCTCTGGTTCATACATCGCTCTGGGGATCCGTCACTGGGATAGCTATATAATAGCTTTAAACTGTAGACTATAGCATGGCATCAGCAATCGTGAATGCGGGCGTGTTTGCCTTAGCGAACTAGGGACTCAGCTTCCCCAACAAGAAGGTGGCAGAGGTCAAGTGTGAGCGTCATAACCAGGCGATGGAGAAGCTGTCTAAGGAGAAGTTTGAATAGAGCAAAGCACTCGAGCATATGCGCCAGAGGGAGGCACGCCGATGACAACTCCGAGCTCAGGCCAACCAGAGCATCAAAGAGGCAGATGAAAGTCTCGATGAGTACTACGAGGCTGTATCTGAGCCAAGGCTCGACTATGAAGCATCGACAGGTCAGAAGACAGCAGCGCTTATAGTAGTGGTGGCAGCCGCAGCTGTGACGACAGGAGTCATGGTCTACGCACGCTCAAGCTGAATACCTGATGTGTTCGACAGGCATACCTTAGCATAGCCAAAGTAAAGTACCATCACACCTAATGAGCGTGTCCCAGCTATGAGGTTTCCGATGTTGAAGCTGAGGATTCATGTGTGTGTTCTCGAGGAGGGTTTAAGAGTGGAACTGCCACGGGCTTCTCGACACCTGCCCATAGTTCGAATTCCGTGAACCCCTCATTGCACCCCACAGCATAGTACCCCTTTCCCTTCGCATAGACCTTCAGCGGACCTAGGACTCGGTACTCATCATTCACATAGGTGGTGTCCATGGTGCTGTTGCTCTGCACGATCTCACAGCTGTTCAGACCCTGCAGGAGCCCTACCATCTGTTTTATTGTGCTCTGAAGCTTGAACTCGAGTGTCATGCTTTTGATCTCGTGGATCTGTGACGAGATTGCAAAGTCGATGTACTTCCCAGCAGTGGACAATGGGTTCTCATTGTGTATACTGGGTCGAATGACCATCAGGCAGTCCTTCCGAGTATCAGTGCGGTGCGATGTCGCGGGTTCAATGGCACCATCTAGATGTTGCACATACTGCAGCATGTTTAAGGTCTGGGTATATAGAGGTTTTAAACGGCTGCCATGTTCGGTAAAGTTCTCCAGCAGATTGTCTATAGGCAGTAGGACAAGTCGGCGTGACAGTCAGCATGATAGCCACGGTGTGCACTGTCCCACTGCGACAGGGTCCGAGGACTGATTCGTGACATCAACATTATCCACAAGCAAGCCAAGGTCACACCTCCATCTGATGCGGAGATACTGGCCACCATAGAGGAAGGAGTGTTAGCTCGTAGTACAAAAGAACTCTTGACTTGGATACTCTACCGGAAGTTTAACAGCACCCAGGGCACGGCACTCAGCCTACCTGTGGCGTAAACCAACAGTCATGTTATTATAGCTCTCCAAAGGGCGAGGGTCGATCCCAAAGATCTACTAATGGTCGGGAAGTGGGCTGCCGTATTTAGCCTCCATAGCCAGGAAGAGTGAGATATGCTGGATAGCTTCCAGTCTGGAGCAAATGACTACTTCAGGGAGGTCAGTGCTGCTGTAGCGGAGAGCCATGACACTGGTCATGCAGAAGGTACTCAGGAGGGGCTCACTGTTGGCCGCAAGGAGGCTGTTGAGCACATCTTCAATGAAAGACGGTGCAGGAGATTGGCCAGCAATAATCTTCCAGCATTTCTGAAATTCCCAGATAACTACCAGGACTCCCTCATCAAATCTGCTCGCAAGTCAGATGTTCGTTGTGTATGGGAAAAGTGGATCTTCCATGAGAAGTTCCAGAAGAAGAGAGTCCTACCATCTGCCCCTCAGTGGATAGAGTTTCAGCGACAGGCTTCTGATGAAACTGACGAAGTTCCTCAAGCTTCTGATGAAGTTCCTCCAGCTTCTGACGAAGGTCCTCAAGCATCTGACGAAGTAGCGGTGATGGACGAAGTTCCTCAGCCTTCTGATGAATGAAAAAAGTTGCGGCCGACAGTCTGTCAGTGATGACGCATAGAGCAGGCTAGTTTCCTGGCTGGATTCAGCTTGTAGGTGAAGGCCTGCGCCTTTTCCAGAGAGGGCTTGAAGTGTGACAGCTCACCTGTCTCCTTGTTGCTGAAGATGAAGCGGTACAGATCAGCTGCCCTCTGTACACCTGCGATAAAGTCCCCTTTGGTCTCCTTGAGGGTTAGGATGTCGCATATGGTCTCGAGCAGGGCACGTCCACACATGGAGCTGACGTATAACAACCGGGCATTGTGGCGGATGTCCAGGGCGATCTTGCGGGTGTACTTCTGAAAGAGGATGAAGACAGTTATCTTTAGATGCGCCTGGTGATGTTGCTGAGGTAGGTGACTGTCTTCTGGTCCATTGTAGGGTCATCGATAACTAGCACAAGTGGTTCTGTCAGTTGGGCTGCCAGCAGCTTCTCCATCAGTGCATGCAGGTTCTGCATCTTGGTGATTGGGCCATTGTACCATTGATCATTACTGTCAACCGCCTCAGCGGCGGAGTCAGACACCAGAAGGATGTATTGAGAGTGTAGATGGTTGGCCAGGAGAGCCCACAGCAAGAAGTTTTTCCCTTGTCCTGATGGGGAAATGATCAGCACCACCTAGCCAGCATCGGCCGGCCTACTGTCAAATGGTACAGACATGCGTGCGGTTGATGGTTAGCACTTGGTCGGCGGTAGCCTCATCTATATCTGGGAGACTAAACGGCAGTACATCCTGCACCAGCTCTTTCGCCTGCAGAGCGGGGAATCCTGCACCTCCAGCGGCTACGAAGGATGCGATTGAGGCGTCAAGCATGAAATCCCAGCAGCAGCTGAGACGATAGCGTATAGGGCCTGTGTCAGCACCCACAGTGTCTAGTATATCCAGTATCTGTATGATACATGCACGGGAAGCCATGACTATCCTGTGGTCTTAAACGGCAAACCAAAGAACCCTGACTTCTTTACCTCTGGTAGCTGGAGGCTGGCTTTAGCACCCTCTGTGCCATCAACAGTGATCTTGCTCAGCCTGATGGTGCCTACCTTGAGATTCTCTCCATCCTGTTGGAATGAGTCTGTGGTTTCAGGAGATCCGTAACCAGGTCCTGTGCATAGGACTCAGCCATAACCTTGATGGCTCAAGCCTCATCAACTCTGAGCATACCTCGCATTGTCGCCCTGTCCTTGATACCCATCCCCTTTGTAAATATGGGGCGTGAGGAGTAGCTACCTTGAGACACGCCGAGAATCTTGAGAATCTCTTGGGACTTGGATAAGTATTTGCTTATGACCTTTGACCCTGTGTGCTTGACACTGCAGTTGACTTTGTGTAAGAGATACGTCATCTTATTCATGAATATTCATATACCATATTTGTAGTATATTAGCAATGCGCGCCAGTAGGTATTGGTCGCATTGGACAGTCACTGAATATATAGCGTTTGTGTATTATTAGAATAGGTTAATCATCAACGTCCATAACGACAGCATAGCAGTAGGCAATGCTGTATTTGGTGCGTGGGTTATGGATGCTTATCTGATGAATTATGAAGGACTGTTGTAGGCAATGGCATAATAGTATTGTAGCGATAGTAGCGATAGAAAGTAGCCTACCATGGGTTGTTGCTCGATGCTGTTGCTATGTTGCAGATTCCCATATAAATGTAATTTACTTTGTGTCAGTATTCTGTTTGAATTAAGTCCATTTTAGAACGATAGCGATTTGGTCGCTGTGACCAAGAACTATATAAGCATCAAGTTAGTATGCTGCCAATACTGATGCTGTGTATCACCTGTGAAATAGGACCTCTGTCTTTAGGAAAGGTTAGGCATAAAACGCAGAATAAGGCGTGGTATGGCAAGACATGGATATATTAAATATGAGGATGTCTTAAGGATGTTTCCTCGGTGTGTAATGTATCAGTATCTTGAAAGGCAAGGATATGAGAGGTTATTTTGAGAATTGGACATAGTATTTGGCTGGCGGTAGTAGCATGCTCAAATAAACCAGTTCTGTTTCTGATAAGTTATTGAGATGACGAATTATGGCGAGCACTGCTGGAATATTGGGGGATTTCTATGACCGCGTATATTTGCACGTGACGGGTCAGGGATCAGGTTGCGGTGTGGTTTGATGGATGAGGACTGTTGGCACCAGTGCCTAAATATGCTTATCCATCATTACAAGGCAATCACAGTGATTCAGGATTAAAGTCATCAGCAGTGTTGTCACAACAAAGTAGAATTTGAAGAATGCAAAACTATGGCTGGAATCCTTGGCTGATGAGACTGTCAAACAACGAATGTTTGGAAAAAGCTGTCAATCTTTGTCAAGTTCAAGCTAGTTAGAACCGCTTTAGTATGATCGATTGGGATGCGGGGCTGACCAATCAGATCACTGGAAATGTTGGGAATCACAGGGGAAACCCTGTTAGACGTCATTGTAGACCGTCATACGCCTACATGAATACAGTACTATATAAGACCTGTACACCATGTATATTTAATCATTCTACCATTTCGATTCCTTTACGAAAGAAACCAGCATTTTCGTGAAGCATTTTTACCGCTGGTAATTCGAGTTTGTTTGTGAAGTTTATATACAAGTTCAATTTGTGGCATAGCCTGCAATACAGCTTTATAAGTTTGTAATTATCAAGTTTAATAAAAGTAGTTAGTTTCATATGAGTTAAAAGCGTTCAAGTTGTTTGTGTTAGATTTAGAGAAAGGAATAACCTTTCCCGAATTCAGTAGAAATAATTTATAGTAGATTAGGAGTGTTAGATAATAGAAATTAGTTCGACATCGACACCCGAAAATCTTCACCTTGTATACAGTCTTGGCCTTGTTAATGGCCGATTGTCCTACCGTATCAGTGTTCCCGATGAGATCTCGGGATAGGATGGTACCACGGATCTCCCGCGGGCCTCCCTTCTCATCGAAGTCTAGGAAGGAGATAGGGGCAACAGTGTCCTCTGAACTGAGGCGTGCCTCGGCCAAGTGAGCAAGATCACCTAGCTCTTTGCTTTCTAGGTATGTGAGTGACAGAGTCATAGTGCTATATACAGATGGCGTAAACCTACTGGTCATACCCCCAGTGAAATAGTTGGGCATAGGAAGACCACGCAGTTGGCCAAGGGAACAGGTAGCAGTGATCAGGGTACTGGCCCTCTCTGCAAGGGGCACGCCTTGTGTGCGGTCCACCATTCCCAGGCATTGGCAATCCTCAGTCCGCATGCTCGACTACGGGCTACACACCACCATCTGGCACACCATGCTGCAGGGGTCCCGTGATCCATCTCTCACTATTCAGGGTGGCTAAACATAGGCGACAATGATCTCAGCCAGTGCACTCGTTGCTAGCCCTAGAACCGTGGCCTCCAGTAGTGTAACATGTTCACCCATGATCTTGGCGGTGGCAGTGTAGGACGCACCACTGATGGCGATCTTTGGGATGGGGTGAGTTATTCCGAGACAGTGCTCAGCCACCCCAGTCACCACTGTAGCGAGGACAGCCGCAGTGGTGGCGGGAAGAACTTCATTTCCACCTGTCATCTTCACCATGGACACATTCGCTGCCACGTTACTGGCGATATAAGCTGCCAGGGGCTTAGCCTGTGTCAGTAGCTTCTGGGTCTTGATTCGCAGCAGGTTCCCCACCTTCTGAAGACTCGCCTGACACTCGGGCAGTTGCTTCACGATCTGTACCATTGACGTCATTGTTTAAGCACTGAGTATACAATGCAGTTAAACGTCTGTGTTCCCTGTCGCGTGAGCTAATAAGATCTTCCCAGTCTGGATCTGCCAGGTGTCCGGGTTGGTACTCAGGAATATTCATCTCACTATTGAGACATCTTAAACATGTCCAGGCTCATGCTATACGAGAAGTACTATGGGGTCTTCCGGAGAGAGTTGAAGGACTACAAGAAGAAGACACCAGATGAGCTCGCTCAGCTCTCCAGTGCTGAGCTGACAGAGGAGCTGACAGCTGTGAAGCTCTATCTAGGATTTGGTAAGGGGCATATCTGCTTCCTCGAATACCTTATCATGGGAGGGAGTATCGTCGAGCAGCTCCTGCGAGCTAAAGGGTTCTACAAGGATCGGGAGTATCTGTCAGATGTGTTCCAGCAGTTGCAGACCTCCATGGCCTCACCTGACTCACAGCAGAACAAGGCTCTGCGATACTACAAGCTGGAAAAAGGATGCGCTGTGGAACCATCCAGCCCTTGGATGTGCATGTTGGCAGCGTGTATAGGGACTGTAGGGCAGGCCAAGCTGGTCCAGTGTCTCAACGTGGTCCCCACTGCTACTGTAGAGAGTCAGGATAGTCTTATAGCTGATTTGCTAGCGGCAGAGTAGGCTGATCCCGAGTGCCATGATAGCTAGGCCTGACACCACTCGTAGAGCTATCACGGGAAGTGGTGTCATGTCGACTGGCTGCAGTGTCGGGGTCGGAGCTGCCATGGGAAGCGTCATGTCGACTGGCTCCAGTGTCAGGGTTGGAACGACTGTATGGGCCATACTATGCGTAGGTGCATTGATATCAGTGTTGAAGCCGAAGTGGACACCGAGGGAACTCCCCTCGACTATCATGTTGTTATAGCCCCTGACTTGGAGGTGTTCACGATCATGTTGCTCGGAATCAACCGTAGCTGTGGTGAAATAGCAAAGTCAAGTTTGCGATGGGCCTTCTGCAACCCCTGCTGGAACTTAGCAATAAGACTGCTGGGATCTGCCACGATGATCATATCTTCAATGAGACTGATGAACATGGCCTGGACCTCTGCTCCGCTGACACCATCTATGGAATGACGCAGCTTGGTCTGTGCTGTAAGGAGGCAGTAGCACAGTGCTTCCAGGGACTGGTTGATCCAAACGATCCCTGCTGGTGTGAGGCCTGAGGTGTTGTGTGTGGGACAAAGTACTTCCACATATCTGGATAGTCCTGCCGCAAGCCAGTGATGTGTATATTTTGCACCAGTGCTCCAGGGTCGGAGTCTGGATCGAACGAGAATGTTGCTGTCTTCCGACGGCCTACTAGTCAGGGTGTTCGATAGGGGAATCCTGAGTAGTCACATCTCGGGTCACTGTACATAACCCCTAGGCCGCTGTTGTCACTGATAATCTGGGTGAGCGCTGAACTCTCTCTGTAGTCTGCTGGCCGCTGAGATGCTATGACTGTTGAGCTGTGGGTCGAAGTCATTTGTATCAGGGAGGCTTGCACCCAGCTCATGGAGGATTCGTCGCACCTTGAAGTACACGTGGAATCTGAGACAGATGAGCACAGCTTCAGGAGTACCAGAATAGGAGTGAAGCAGGGTGGAACTTATTCCACATCCTGCCATGGCACACCATGCAGCTGATTCCAGTATGAGAGGCTTGGAGCAGCCATCCAAGTATGAGCTTGCTTTGCATCCTTGATGGTGATGGGGTGGTTGGTCAGCAGTCGTGGGTTGACGGAGAAGCTGGTTCGGGACCGTCCATCCACTGTGATGGAGAACGGTGTTAGCTCTGGTATATCATCCAGTAGACCTCTCAGGCCAGTCAAGGGTGTACCCAGGATGGGTGGTTGGCTCTGGATGACTGTCGTGAGGTTCAGTGGGAAGGCCATCTATACTGGTGTTCTTAAAGCCACCGTACAGGCAGCACACTATTTGTTGTCGTCTCGATGCCAGAGACCGGCGAGGTGACCTTCAATATATGGTGGTATGCTTCATCGGTGACCTGGCCATCCTCGAGAGCGTTGCTGACAGACTCGTCGATAGTCAGTAGCATACTCTGTGCCAGTGTCACGTACTTAGCATGCTTCTCCAGCCTCCTTGTGATCTGCTGCTGCCCCAGTCCCAAGCCCGTGGCAAGACAGTGGTGGCCAGTGTCACGCCACCCAGCGGGATGGCGACGAGGCCACCCACCCCTGTAGCGAGAGTGGGCACAGCTGCCACACCAGCACTGGCTCCAATCACACCCACAGCAGTGGTTGCATGTGCGAGGACGTTGTATGCTGTCTTATATCACCTGCACGTTCTGCTGTACTTTTCTGCCTCACAGACGAGATTCTGCCTAATGGTATCTATCTGCTGGAGTTTCCAGCCGTGGATGGTACCACCCTCGTCAGCAGGGAGGGGTATAGTTCTGGTTGCTTCTGCCACTCTGATTTTGCCATAGTATATCTGGAGGATTAAATGGCATCACCTGCAGAATCTGCTCATAAGTCTTAGAAGGGCTCGTTTTGGAGAGCCTGATGAACCATGCCAGCTTGCTGGTGTTGAGATAGACGTCTCTTAGACAGTGCTCATCCAGCACTATGTCGTGTGCCAGTAGCTTTCTGAGACGTGCGATCTGGAACTTCACCTTATGACCAAGATAGTAGTTCCGCCGCTGGATGGCTTTCTTGTTCTTACACTTCCGCACTATCTCCTCTTCCCACTGTATGACCTCTGGCTCATCCTCGTCTGAGAAGACACCTGGCTCATCCTTGTCTGTGAAGACATCTGGCTCATCGTCGTCTGTCAAGACTTCTGCATCCCGCTTACTCTCCTCCAGGAGGGCCAGCCAGTATCAAAAATTTTCACTGTTCCTTCACCTCCTTGCAAGGCTCATGTTCTGTTGATACCAGTTCTCCCACTGTAGTCACTTTCCTTCTTGTTGAAGTGTGAGCGCTGTTCGTTTAAGGCCTTTATCTGTGCAGGGGTCATGAAGGGGCGAACCGCTTTCTTCAGCATCTCGGCCTAGGTCAGATATTCCTGGTATGATATCATGTTGTCGTCAGGTCAAGGAGTAATAAGAGTGTAAACTCTAAATGGGCATCCAATATCCCATCCGTGCTGGCATATATGTTAATGGAGGGGCTGTCAAACAAGTGATTTACAGGTGTGAACATGTTAGGACTGATAGCTTTCCATAAGTTGCTGTTGGCACCTGGGAGATACTCTATCACGTCCCGGCCAACTTCTACTAGTGAGCTGCTGTGTGCACTGCCTGGAGGTTGATGTAGCACATCGGCATGTATGTATGTTGTGCCCTGCTGGGGCACCTCGAAGAGGACCCATTCTACATGGTACTGTACCACCTGTCTCCCCTCTAGAGAGGGTGAGATTATATTCTCACCACCGGAGAGCAGCAGTCGGACAATCGGCATGGTTATATCTCCTGTTTAAACCCCTTCTATAGCACGCTATGGAACCCATATTTGCTCACTCGACTGGTCTTGCTGACCTGGCAGGTGTGTATGCAGTTGATGCTGCCAAGGTAGAAGAGAGTGAGGGCAAGTCATTCGCCCTACAGTACGAAGCAAGCTCAAAGGCAATCTCCCTCCACCCCATTGGCGGTGATGGGGTGGAGCTGCTCACAGACCTCAAGGACGTGTCGAAGGAGCACCTGGGCCAGAACATAGATGGTCACAAGATCGTGTTTCGGTACGATTTCCCAAAGAGGAAGTACATCCTCAAGCCATTGATTGAGGTCTCGGATACAGAGGTGGCAGACATCAACACCCTAAATGACGACCTCAGCTTTCATCTGGTCAAACCCTATTTGAGCGATGCCCCACCGATGACCCATGATGGTCTGCTATTGACCCTGGCAAACCTGCAGTTCATGTTTGAGAAGAATGAAGTGTGGTACCGCACTTAACCTGGTGGTAACTGGCAAACATGGTTGCCACGATATAGGCCTCCCACAGTCATTGACATAGAGGTTACTCCCCTCTCCACTGTTGTGAAAAGGGATGGGACAGTTCGAAAGTTTTATTGCCCTGTAGGTGGGGCTTAGAATACACCTTCCGTATCCTCTGTGTGTTGTAAGAGGCGACTAAAGGAGGTAAGGGTGAGGTAACCCTGACAGAAACCTCGAGTGCTGAAGACGGAGGTTCCAGGCTGCACGGCACACTCTAATAAACCATGGATCCACGCACTTAACGCTTATGATCATGTCGACAGTCACTTACAGGACTGGCAGTATGATCAGCGAACGAAAAGAAGAAGAAGAAGTTCGAAAGCTCTACAATCGGGGATCATCCTTCCTCACCTATATAGGTGACCAGAGGAGGGTGGGTTACTGGATCGGGGTTACAGATGGAAAGCTCCTGCTGCGTCGTCCATTCGATGGACCAGAAGAAGATGTTAACCTCCAGGAGGGCAATCTATAGGTAGATGGTGTGTCACATGTCATCAAAGCCAAGGGTGCTGTTAAACTGCTTCAGCGAGTCAGACTCATTAGCCCGCAAATGACTCACTAGTCCTAGAGCTACGTTTCTTCGCCAGCAGCAACGTGAAGCAGCTAGCCCCTGCCCCTGCCCCTGAGGGGATGAAGATCACAATCGAACCGGATGGATCAGGGCTCCATCTGGCACAGATATTTCTCGAGAGGTTCACTCTGATCAGTTTAACTCTTCATGTATAGCCATGATTCTCATCATACTGCTCGTGTTGGCATCTACAGCAGTGGAACAGGGCGCTGAGACTGCCATGGTATTGGATGCTAAGTGGGCCCACTTCCGGGATGCCCCCAGTACAATCCTTGGGTCGACCCCTTGTGGAGTAACATTTACGACCGCTTTCACCCACATGAAGACATCGAGTCTGTCTGCCACTTCTATGGTGTGGAGAGGGTAGGATGTGGTTGTCTGCTGGAGACACCTGCTCAGCACCAGATTCTCTGCGTAACATGTGAACATGCCAGTCTGCCGTGGTGCAAATGCTAAGCACTTTAGCCCCCTACCAGGTTAGTGTTGTCAAGGTAGATGGAAGACACTATGGGTGGTCCCATCATGCCGATGCGACTCTGGTAGATGCAGGCCACTATCCTGAGGAGGGTCTCCCGGACATGGGGACTGCACGAGAGTTTTACATTCGCCACAGCATCCGCAGCTCCCATCTCCGACCATGAAATCACATGTCTCAACAACCCTATGCCCCAGCTAGAGCATGTCGAAGAAGTCCTGGATCTGGTCCTCGGTCACAAAACAAGGCAGCGAGATCTTTCCCTGTCGAGCGCGCATCTGACGAATGTCCCCGTAGGCGGCGCACGGGTTGGGCGTCTTGCGGATCTGCATGGCAAGTGTGGTGAGCTCATTGATGCGGGGATGGTTTTTGGCCAGAAACCTGGGGTTGCGTGCCACGGGAACGTAGTTGATCTCAAAGACCTTCCAGGGGATGATGCCCAGCAGGAAGCGGGCGTAGGGTGCGTCTTCCACCAGGGCATCTATAATGCTGTGGTCGAAGAGGTTGCCGCAGCAACCCGCGAAGCGCGGGTCAATGTGCTGTGTCAAGTTCAAGCCTTGGTTCACGAAGCCCATCATCTTGTCGAACAGCTTGGAGGTGCAGCTGCCAAAATCCACCGGGTCGAGTATATCGGTGTCAGGCTCCACCCCGAAGTAGCTGAACAGCATCAGCCAGGCCTCAAGGCCCGACGTGAGCAACGCTTCCGGCATCGAGTCATCGTTGTCGCTAGCCGGACCCCAGCCATCCAAGTCAGCGTAGACGGTGGTCATGCCCCAGGCCACTGGTCAGTCCCAGCCTCTCGTGTCATGGTGGTGGTAGTCCTCGTTGTACTCAGGGCTGTCGCCGAGGTCTTCGAGCACACAGATGCAGTAAACAACGTTGACGTAAAGTCCGAACTTGGCTACCGGCAACAGTGCGAGACCCGACCAGACCTGCGGCAGGTAGTGCCAGGATATATCTCCTTTGGGGCGCCGGCTGTACGGGCCCTTGAACTCCAAAAGTACCGTCACTGTTTGGACTTCATGCTCCTTGTCGTCGACCTTCAGGTTGGTGTTCAGGATTTGCCACTCCTCGTCCGAGTGGCGTTGCCATACCATGTTGAGTAGAGAGTAGCCATCGGGGCTGTTGGCGTGTCCCCGGTAGCCCAGCCACCCGCCGTCGATGGGGATGTCGGTGCCCAGCACGCGCATCCCACAGTCGATCTCGAGCAGGCCCCTGCTCATGGCCTCAAAGAGAGTCCCCCCACAAGCACGCCACAGCGCCCCCACCCCAGGTCTTGACCCCACACTCGAAGCCCGAGTAGGGGTTCTGCCCCATGATGGCGGCCAGTCCGGAGCTGCCTACCATTGTTGCCCTGTTCCACAGCCATCCCGTTCCGCGAACAGCTGGATAAACTGGTCCATGTTCTGTTCCATGGTCTGGATGGCGTCTTTTTGTTCCATGGTCTGGACGGCGTCTTACAATTCTGACTGTTCAGAGGGCATATATCACTGTGGATGCTGTCTCTAAATGGGTGTTCAGACCCTATTATGTGTGTGGTTGATCACAAGGTGATCAGTGGTGTATGTCGCTGTGGAGGCTTGTCTCTAAATGGGCGGTCAGTGTGGTCAGAGTCAAAATGACACTACCTCCCTCAACTGGCAGCCGTTTGGCGATCCGTGGCCCCCACCACCCTCTCAATCCCTGGGGCATGAGACATGTGATCGTGGTCGGTGTATATCACTGTGGATGCTTGTAGAGTTAGTAGTAAGGTCGGAATTAAAATGATACTACCTCCTTCAACTGGCAGCCGATCGGTGATCCGTGGTGGCCCCCACCGCCCTCTTAATCCCTGGGACATCATCTAGAGGCAAACACCAACCACATGTCTCAACAACCCTAAGTCCCCAGGGATTAAGAGGATTAAGAGGGTGGTGGGGGCCCACGGATCGCCGATCGGCTGCAAGTTGAGGGAGGTGGTATCATTTTAATTCCGACCCTACTACTCAGCCAAATTGATTAAATGTGATGTAAAATCATCGATTCAGTCAGAAGGCGTGTAGCCATGTTCAGGCAAAATAATATTTGCCACAGAGGCAATGACACCCTTGCCCGGACCATTGCAGGCTTCTGCTTCAAACACTCGCCATTGGAAAGAACTTGGACAAGAAATCAGCATCACTAGGCCAAGCAATTATGCTATTCATTCGATTTACCACAAGATATCACACAAGATACCACAAGATTGTCGGGGCATACCACAAGATGATCAAGGCGTACCACAAGCTGATCAAGGCGTACCACAAGCTGATCATGACATACCACAAGATGATCATGGCATACCACAAGATGATCAAGTTATATCACAAGATGATCAAGTCATACTACAAGATGGTCCTAGCCTATCGGAAGATGGCCATGGTCTACCACAATATGGTTCAATGGGTAATATGACAGATGCATTGTTTTATCTAGGCACCCGGGCATGATTTAGCACACGTATTTGTATAGAACAAGAAAATGATCTAACACGTTAGTCCTGTCATACCACAAGATGGTTCTAGCATACCACAAGATGGTCCTGGCATACCACAAGATGGTCTTGACATACCACAACCCTGATAACCCAGCTTACTGGGCCAGTACCGGGCCAATGCCGGGTCATTGGCTCATTACCGGCCCAGTATGTTGTGTTAAATCAGGGAAGATGGTCCTAGCCTACCGCAAGATGGTCTCCTACATTATCCTGCATATATCCGCCCTACAGAGCCATGTGTGGAGGCTGGTGGAGTGATGGGACAGTGGTAGGATTGTGGTAAATGAACAGCATACATTACAGGTATATTACATATGTACACACACGCACGCACGCACGCGCGCGCGCGCGCGCACGCACGCACGCACGCACGCACGCACGCACGCACGCACGCACGCACACAATATAGTAATACAACCCTAATATAGAAGATGGTAATATGTAATATATAAAACTGTACAATAATTAAAGAACTGCCATGTAGGAGTATGATCTCAACAGCAGTACACATTTGTCGAGGCCATACAGTCAAACCTCTCTATAGCGACCACCTAAAGAGCTGCCATCGTGTGGTCCCAAAAGCAACTTACATATAGGCCTACATCTCGTTAGAAGGCTTCTCAATGCCACATAGAGTGGTCGCTATTGGCAGGTTTTACTGTATGTCTATTTGTAGAGTAGGAGAACATTTTTAATTTACCACTGGAATTACTGGCGCGGTTATGGCGACAGTCATTCCAGTGGTACATTTCCAGAATCTGTCTTCTCCCGATCTGCAAATGGGCATATCACAATATCAATACATTCATGAGTAAAATAATAATTAAATATATTAAATTGATCAAGCACTATGTTATAAACTATACGACAATATGGACATTTCTCGAGACCATTGCTTATGGAGTGAGTCATTCCAGTGGTAAATTATCAAAATCAGTACTTTCGCAAAGGTAATACTGTACAATATGGAATATTGTTCAAGAAATAATATGATACATATATGATTACCGGTGATCTTTTGTTCTCTCTGCACTCGGTCGCTTCCTTTGGTGGGTTTTTTTCTGCAGTCGTCGCGGTAGCTGGAATGACTAGTTTATCGTTGGTTTACTTTACCGTTCTCACATCGACACTTACATTTTTCTTTTTTCAGAAATGTCCAGAAGATTTTTTGTTTTTCATCCGCACTTTTATTAGCCCAGTCTGATTCTTCAATTTTATATTTGCGCATTGCTCGGCAAAACTCGTAGTTACTGGTGTCCAGCAGTGCACGTTTTAAGTCCATCATTTGAATTGATGACACACGTCCTAGCTTATCAATTAAGTCTGGCAATTTCTGTTTCTTCCAATCGATCGATTGCTTGATCCTGTTATTTATAGATTCCGAATTGTTATTAGTCCAGAGTTTGGAAATTGTTTTGTTGTTAAGAGGAGTGGTCACATATTGTCAAATTAGTTCCTTTAGCCTATTATCAAAATAGTTCCTGAACTGCGGATGTCTAAGTAGATACTGTTCCATACCATCTACTTTGGACTCAAATATTAAATAGTATCTACTATTGACAATGCAGTCTTTACCAAAGATGGCCTTGACAATAGCTTCTCAGTCTTTAACCGGGCAGCCAACCTTCTCGGTTAAATACCTCCTGACATTATTTTTAAGATGTTTTGTACAAAGTAGATGTTTGCATTGGGAAATACCAAGTGGAGCATTTTCGTAATTGCCTTCTCCTCGTCACTACCCACTATTTTCTTTGAATCTCCTATTAGTTTGCGTATATGGCAAAAAATCTGGTATAGGAAGAAGACTCACCATCCCAATGCAAGAACATGGGTCCCAAGAAAATTTGGTTCTCACGAGTTTCCTTATGTATTACAGATTGATTCTTATATGAGAAGGCAGTTACAAAACACGCTCCTAGATTGAATGTTCTATCAACTCCTAATACACTTGCGCTTTCATTTAAGCAATTGGCTTTCAGATCAGCAAGTTGCTCCTTGGAATATATTATGACCATCGGTGGCTTCCCAGGGAGACAATATATCTCCTTTAATATACGGATGGTAGTGTATGTCTGATAAAACATTCAGAACTTCATCTGCAACTGCATTTGTCTTCTTGTCACCTTTCACGTTCTTAGCATCATGGTACTTCTTTTCTCGGATTTGTTTGCTTCCGGACGGACGGTCCCAAAATGGTACTGTTTGCCGCCATATCTGCGCATACCTCTACCAGTTGTTTATATTTAGCTTCAGCAGCCACCTCCACTAGCATCACTGGATCTGTCCATTTGTACAGCCGTTCTGTTGTTTTGGCATTTCCATGCGTTATGCGATCCGAGTCATTGACGCCACAATATTCTATGACTGCTAAATTGGTAGACATTTCTAATCAAGATGGTCCACTGACGAATGTTGTAACGCATTTCCGGTATGTCTTGTTTCTTTTTAATTTCATGTAGTAGCATCTAATCTTTAGAATATCATTGGCATCTGGCTGTGGGTCAAGTGGCACCCATGTCCGTTTTTTGTCAACTACCTTTGCTACGCAATAGAGTCCATTAGTTATCTGAACGTTTTTCAGATTGTTATTGTGATCAACCACATGTGTAATATAAACGGTTTTCCTTTCCTGGAAGATCTATCCCACACACCACAATCATCCAGGCAATTATGTCACCCGTCGATCACGTTGTCGCGAATGATGAGCATGGCGTTGTCTTTTTTCCCTGGTGGAATAGTCTCGAACATCTGATGGTGAGTCCACACATTTCAATAGTTGTTCAGAAGTCAAGAATGCTTTCAATGGAGTACTCGTTGCATCTTCAGATTTGTCCCTTTCGTCTATGGCGGGTGTCGCCTCAGTGGGTTCCGATTCAGCTGTATGATCTGTTGTAGACTCGTCACGGTTGCGAACATCTAGCTCTTATTGTTCTTTATGAGGAGGTGATTGTGCATCGCTATCATCACTGCACCTCAGCGAGCATGGTGGGATTCCAAGCTGAATAATAATAATAATAATAATAATAATAATAATAATAATAATAATAATAATAATAATAATAATAATAATAATAATAATAATAATAATAATAATAATATGATCAAGTTCTTTCGCTTTCAAAATTCATACACAAGATGCCACAAGATGATCAAGGTATACCACAAGATTATCAAGACATACCCGAAGATGATCAAGACATAACACAAGATAATAAAGGCATACCACAAGATGCCACAAGATTATCACAAGATGATCAAGGCATACCACAAGATGATCAATGCATACCACAAGATGATCAAGGCATACGACAAGATACCACAAGATTACCACACGATACCACAAGATACGGCAGACAGACAGACAGACAGACAGACAGACAGACAGACAGACAGGTGCATACTAGTCAAAAATGCTAAGTAGATAGTTTCACACTTACATTTTCTGGACTTGTCAAGTGTAAGGCTAGAATTGAGGTGAGATCGCAGGTCAGATCAAATGACGACTGAAAAAAAATAAAATAAATATAGCCGCAAGCGGCGATGCATCGGGGGGGGGGGCCAAGTGGCTAGCATCCTGGTCGCTAGGATGAGAACCGTATCTGAGCCAGCTCTTATAGGTGGCTTAGAGCCTAAATAGCCTCTTAGAATTGATCTAGTTGGATTAATGCTGTCAATTTTATTGAATTATGTGAGAGGGTTACAGTACGAATCTTCTTTATCCGCCCAGTCTACCCATCATTGAATGTGGCTTTGAAAAACAAACAATCGTGTGTCAACAATGGCAGTAAAAATAACATAAATGAAATCGGGCCAGTTCATCTTGAGAAGAAGACAATTCAATTCTCCAATTGCTTTAGCATTGGCAATTTTGGCGGGAAAACAGTCCAAGATGGCCATGAAACCGTTCGTCCGACAGTATTTAAAATGGCAAATTTGGAATCAGAAGACACAAAAACATATGTAAAACCAATTTCGGCTTCAAATTTCCACAAATAAAAAAATTCAAAATGGCCGCCAATCATGCTGAATTTTTATTGGTCGATGGCGGCCATGTTTTTTACATATCAATTTCTCTTGAACAACCTGTAATGCCCCTCAGTCCCTAATCATACCAGCCAAATTTTGGCCCGATCCGTTCAGCGGTTCTGGAGAAGAACTCGTTTTCATGAAAACTAGGTCATTCAAGAACAAACTTGGTTCAACGGATGCCCTAGATGATATTTCATGAGTTTTGAATCAATCCGCCAGGTGCTTTTGGAGAAGATTTTAAAATACGTTTCCCGAAATACTACAAAATCCAAAATGGCCACCATCCTGATAGGCCGACCAGCATTGTTTGAATAAAATCAGATCTCTATTACATAATGATGCTTTTAGCAAAATATAATTGAAATCCACCCAGTGGTTTCCGAGGAGAAGGAATTAAAATTTCCAATTGCTTTACTATGGGGGAATTTGGCAGGAAAATGATCCAAGATGGCCGCCAAACCGTTCATCCGACAGTATTGAAAATGGCAAATTTGGAATCAGAAGACCTAAAAACCTATATGAAACCAATTTCGGCTTAAAATTTCAAAAAATCTGAATTTTGATTGGTGGATGGTGGCCATGTTTTTTGACGTATCGATTTCTCTTGAACAAACTGTAATGGCCAAATTTCGGCCCGATCCGTTCAGCAGTTCTGGAGAAGTCATTTTCAAGAAAACTAGGTCATTCAAGATGGCCACCCAAGTTTTCGGCCAATCAGATTCCCTTGAACAAACTTGGTTCAGCCGATGCCCTAGATGATATTTCATGAGTTTTGAATCAATCCACCAAGTGGTTTCGGAGCAGAAGATTTTAAAATACGTTTCCCGAAATACCACAAAATCCAGAATGGCTGCCGGCTTAATAGGCCGACCAGCATTGTTTGAACAAAATCTAATTTCTATTACCTAACGATGCTTCCTGCAAAATATAATTGAAATCCACCCAGCGGTTTCCAAGGAGAAGGCATTTTAACTTCCCAATTGCTTTACTATGGGGAATTTGGCGGGAAACGAATCCAAGCTGGCAGCCAAACCACCGATCGAACAAATTAGAAAATGCCAGATTTGGATTTCTCGACCCCAAAAACCTATATAGGCCCAATTTGGGCATCAAAATCCATTAAATAAAAAATTCAACCTGGCCGCCAGAAAGCTTGATGCTGATTGGTCCATACGGAAATCCATGTTTTTCGAGCTATTACCTTCTCTTGAACAAACTTTATAGAGACCCACTCTTCACTGCTTCTGACCAAATTTCACCTCATTCTGTTCAGTGGTTCTTGAGAAGATTTTTTTAAATGCTGGAAAAATTTCCGCAAAATCCAAGATGCCCGCCAACCTTTCTAGAAAATCATATCCATTAACACGTAAAACGTTTGCTATTCGTGAACAAAAAAGCACAGAATAATAATAAAAAAACCAACTAGACCTGTAACTGCAAGCAGTTACTGCGACGGCTTCCAAGCCAGCTCCTAGAAAGCTGTTGCAAAACCCAAGCCTAAACTACTAACATTTTCTACCCAGTAACAGGACGGAACCTGTCAGAGAATGCTGAAATGTCACCAGCTTGGCCCCCTAATAATAATAATAATAATAATAATAATAATAATAATAATAATAATAATAATAATAATAATAATAATAATAATAATAAGCTAACTTTTGTTTTTAGTATTTCTATAGAGGCCTAGAAAATTGAACATAACCGTCATTAACCCGTCAACGGCAGATATATATAATAAGAACTAATGTAGCCATACATTTGATTAAACGGCTTCTGCAGTAGTCTTGAGAAATGTCCATTTGCAGACCAAGAAGACCATTTTTGCAAATTACCACAGGAATGACTGTCTCCATAACTTAAATAACAATAAATTTGCCAATAGAATATGATTGGAGAGCAGTCGTCAAAATGAAGGCGGGGCGGAACAGCAGGCAGTTACCGATTTGCTAAATAGCGTCTCAGTGCAACGTTAAATGCGCGATAAGGGCATAGATAAATACTATTATATAGGTGTGAATCATATAATAATGTTAGTTTAGTCTTATTATTACGAGTATTTGACCATTGTTAACAGTGTGAATACCGTAGACTAATTGGGCATTAACCCTTTAACGCAAGTAAGTTCAAAAAATTTAAATTTTTTATTTCATAAAATATCCATTTGCAGACCAAGAGAATGCTATTCATACCAGTGGAAAATTTTCAAAAATAGTCTTCTGGTCTGCAAATAGACATTCCTTAAGACCACAGTTTGGTTGATGTCATGTGTTAAATGGTTAACAGGACATTAATAGGATTACTGCAAATTAGATTAGATTGGTGACAGGCTCACACGCTCACATCCTACATTTCAGATTGAGAAGAGTGATTGATTCCCATATGTCACCTGTGATCTGGGTTTAATAAATAAACTAGAAACTAGAATCACGTAGCCTACGTAGAAGTCGTTCAACAACATACAATTTAGCCTATACGTGGAAACCTGTCTATAACGGACACTGGTACTAATAATAGATGTTATAGGAAATGGCTTTTATATCATCATGGCGATCGGGGTTATCCAAGAAAGGTGGTCTTATGAGCACCCTAAAGAAAACCCATATGGCTACAAAACAGACATGTGTGTGTGCTGACGCTTCTATGTTAACTAATCAACGCGTCATCTGTAGTATCGTGCACAAATACATTCCCCATAAACCTAAGTATACCTATCATGAACCTGTCGTAATATGAGATGCCCCACCTAATTACCAGACACTGTATCAGCATCTCCCAGGGACCTCATTTAGTTGGTGACTGTCATACCGTACATACCTACTGGCCTCTGCTCTACTCAATTATACTAATATGTTACAGTCGTACCTTTATATTATATACAAGTATCAATAGTCATAATTCAGTGTAGTAGTTGATCTATTAAAGTATCAGTATTAAGTAAGTTCTAGTTGTGTCCACCTCATTAAAGTTACATACCGTTACTTCTAATTAAGTCCTAGCCAAGTACTGGCTAGAACACCACATCAATAATTGAAATTAATAGAATAAATAACAGAAAAAAGTTAGGCCCTACCATGTGAGAATGAAAGAAACGAAATTAAATGAATTAATATTTTGAAAATAATTTGACTGGGATCTATTACTGTGATTTACCGTAATCTCCGCATTTGGTTATCTCCGCCAGACCATTTCCGGCCGACTGTTTTGGTGATCTCTGCCCGAATTTGCGAGGGCGGAGATGGCCAAAAAGGCGCATACATATTACTAACAAATGGCCTATTATATATCTACTTAGATCGTTACGCGAGAGCATCGTCATAGTATTATATTATCACAACTTCAACACGTGTTCAAAATACATTAATTTGTTTCTATTTTTAAAAGACAAGTAGGGCCTCACTTTTTTCAAGCACAGCTTAGAAATTGTTTCAAAATATAAAATAAAATGTACTGTTAAATATTTTGAACATAATTGGATTGGAAGCCATTGCTGACTTGTGTTAAAAATATTCAACAGAACATTTCTTACGTAGTATTCAAAACTGAAATAGTCTTCACTTGGTCAACAAGCAAACGGACACTTTCTAACACCCAAAATTTTGATTTTCTTGACCATTTCTTGAGAAATTACTAAATATTAATTAGTCTGTCTTCCTACTAGATAAACTGCGCACACTCTATGAGTAGTCATCATTGATTGGAGAGCATTCATCAAATGAAGGCGGGAAATAAACGGAGAGCAGAGCATCCCGTTTTCTTATTTGCCGTAGGCCTATTTTATATCGCGTCAATCATAAGCTCGCGGCGATCAAATGCTATTACTTTCTAACTTTGCCTATTATTATCATCCCGTTAATGCCAAAATTTAGTCACAATTTTTTAATATTTGCTTATTTAATGTCCATTTGCAGGTCAAGAGATGACTATTTTGAAAATTTATCACTGGAATGACTGGATCGGTTACCAAGTCTTTACTATAGCGAGTCATCAGAGAAATTATTGAGACCGCCGATCACTCTATCACGAATTACGGACATCGCCAGACACCGTATGGTTATCTTCAAATTGTGATTCTGGGAACTCGGGGTACACAGGATAAACTCATAACCAGAAATCCAATATTATATACTATTTGAAATAATACGAATACTTACAAAATCCATGTCCAAGAGAAGAAATGGTTCACAATCCTGTATAATTACGAACTTGGTTACATATGATACAGAATAAGTAAGCACTACACGATAGAAATTGCAACAACTTTAGGCATATGCCATAGCAATACACTTGAAATAAAATGCACTTTTCTTAAATTAGCAACACTTATTTAAATCTGGAAATAACGACGACGATGTAACCGATAGGATGCTCGCATATCAAAGAATTGAAATACTTATGTGTTTGCTGTTCGAATTAATTTTATACCAAGTTTTGTAAAGACGCCTAGGCATGGCTTCAGCTACCGCCAACCACCCCACCCCCATCCCGCCAATACCACAATGACCTCGTACACGTGTTCCCAGTTTGGTGAGAACAGTATTGTAATAGTATCACCTAGAATAATAGGCCTATGTAGGCCCACTCATAGATCAATGATCGATACTATGCAAAATTATAGTTAATCTTTAACACGTGGACGATAGGCATATATATCGTATTATAGGCGGAATTTGAAATAGAGCGTAGTTTTTCATAGGAGATGGTAGGGTGGAGGTAGGGGGGGGGGGGTGGGAAGCTGGTGAACAACTTGAATAATATTCATGTAACGGCAATGTAAACACGCGCTTAATTAAATAAGTACGTATGATTGAAAAAATAGCAAGAGGTCAGGATGGGAATACAAGGTTGAATATTAAAATATTATCTTTATTAATTTTTTCACAAACAATTCCCAACCTAAAATAGAAAATAGAACTAAATAAAAATAAATTTTGTCCTCAAATTTTATTTAATTTGAAATACATTCAAACATGTTTAATGTATATAAAGGCCTATGTATGGAGAGTAATGCTGCAATGGACTTAGGCCATCAAAGTAAAGGTAGCCTTTATATATAGGCTGGCTTTATTAAGATCGTAATACAACGTTTATTATTACCTTTTCGCATTTAATTTCAATTAGAAAATAAAACAAATTACGTCTTTAAATTTCCAAATAATTTGGCATTTAATTTCAAATATTATGAAATAATAAATGAACAATGATAACGTAGAAATAAATTACGGTACTATTAATTTTACCCGCCCTATAACAGGTTTCAAAGAAATGCCGACGAACAGATTTGGATTTACATTTGATTGACGTCATAGATTTATTACGCTCAGACATCCATTGGTCTATTGTAACAGTTAGTCTCCGCCACCTCCATGCACATGCCTCCCGATAGACGGGGCATGCGCACAAAGGCCCGTGAACATTTTACATCCGGTTGACCCGCCTAACAACATCCTGATCGCCTTGTTATAGATAATAATGATAATATCCAGTATATCGTGCATTTTTGACAATCTTGTGGTATGCTATGCCGATCTTGTGGTCCCTTGTGTTATCCTGTGACAATCTTGTGGCCCCTTGTGGTATCCTGTGGTCCCTTGTGGTATCTTGTGGTCCCTTGCGTAACTCGGTTGACAATCTTGTGGTATGCCTTGATCATCTTGTGGTATGCCCCGACCATCTTGTGGTATCTTGTGGCAATCGTGTGGTATCTTGTGGTCCCTTGTGGTCCATTGTGGTATCTTGTGGTCCCTTGCGTAACTCAGTTGACAATCTTGTAGTATGCCTTGATCATCTTGTGGTATGCCCCGACCATCGTGTGGTATCGTGTGGTAATCTTGAGGTATCTTGTGGTAATCTTGTGGTATCTTGTGGTGTCTTGTGGTATCTTGCGGTAAATCAATGAGCCGCTTATGTATATAGTTGTTCATATTATGGCGATTCCATAATATGGGACTGTTGTCCATGATTTTGGTATGTATTAATACCAGAATTGAATGCACAATTTAAAACTCTGAACAGAAACAAAATCGGTTCAGATCTGCCGAAGAAACGGTAAAGTTAAAACGGACTATTGACAGCTCCAACTAAAGCATAGACATAGCCAGAGCATGTGCATGATCAGGTGAGAGCCAGGAATGATTGCTCTAGCCACCTCGCCTGGTAGATCAACAGAGGCAAAATTCTAAATTAAAATGTTCCTTATTTTCACCACCTCCACCAGCGGTACCTTCATTGCGGTGTAAGAGTTTTTGACTATCACCAGCCAAATTAGTATGTAAGAATGGTGGTGTTTTTAAATGTCTCGCCGGACTTTCCGTACCATGGCAGAAACGGTGGTAACAATCAATGGATGCATCCAGCGTCACTGAATTCATGTTTTGACTATAGTCCAGACAAGGACATTGCTTACGCTCCGCAAGTGCTAACTGACGTGGATCGCCTTGTGCCGAGAAAATGATGAAATGTAATATGTACTTACCATCTCTACACAATGGAGGCATCTGTCACTCTTAAATGGTGATACGGTGAACCTTTCATTATGTGCTATGTATCACAATCTATTGGCCACCAGTAATGGCTTTATTCATCATTGTTCTTGAGTATGAAACATACCGGCCAGCATCCTGCAGTAATTCTCCAGGCAGCAGCTACACCGTGCATCAACTCACACCGCAAGAAGACAGTGTAAAGATGACATGTGACGTTTAAATTGCAGTGATGACTAATAGGTGCCCCACATAGGAACATGTCATAGTTACCTTATACCATTATTAATAAATAAAGTACTGCATTAGGTGGTACCGTAAGGTCAGATGCGACCTCCGCTTTACTATGATGGTGTACATAATATCAAGCATTGTAAACGGTGCCAGCAATTGAATGGCCAAGATGTCCTCATACTTCAATGAATGTATAAATGTAATTAGGCATTCTGCCCATAATGTTAGTTAGCAGTAAAGACTACAAAACTATTTGGACAGCAGCACACCTAAGTTACACTATACATCATCAACAAATGCATCACCATGTTTTCTCCCACCGACACCAATTTTACATTAAGACCGCTGCTCATGCTCTGTCCGGAGAACATGACATGCGGCCGCTAAACCTAGAACTATGATAGCTCGATAGGATAGGTTTTTGAGCTAGCCAAGGGTGATTACTCTACAAAACGGAGAATTGTTATTAAAAACTCTTCTTCACGGTCAATAAGACCATTGTATAAATGGTATTACTGATTTTCATAGTTGGCCATTTATGTTAAGGCCTCCTAAATTAAAGTAAAGAGTAACTGCCTTTGACTACGCTTCTCTGGCCGTCTGGCCGAAATAATTGTTTGACTTGCCACCGTCAGAATGGTTAGGACCATCTCAAGAAACTGCAGCAGGTTTCTTGCCAGCCAGAATCAATTTGTCGATCACATCGCATGGCCTATATAGTATGTTATTTGTGATGTAAAAAAAAGCAAACACGTGAGACGGCGCAAGAAGCACTCTTCTGCAGCCTCTACGACCCATGCCTGTCCTGCGGCACTTACTACCTTCCAATCCCCGGCCTCACCTGCGGCATCTACTGCCTTCCCACCACCGACCTCTCGGCCATTGCGGCATTTACTGCCACCCCACCACCGACCCCCATGGTCACTGCAGCATTTACTGCCTCACTACCCTCGTGAGGTGTCAGGTCCGAGGAGTAACACAAATCACTTCCCCTAGGCGCATGAGGTGTCAGGTCCGAGGGGAATCGCATCACACTTTTTCCCCTAGGCGCATGAGGTGTCAGGTCCGAGGGGAAATATGTGTAAGCGAATGATTTGCTGTATGCATGGCCTATATAGTATGTTACTTGTGATGTCATTCTATGAATTGTTATTAAATTCTTGAAAACTTTTTATCTGGCTTGACTTGTCCACTTAAGGATCGTGAGATTGTCATGAATGATGACCCAGAGTATGTGAGCACATGCCCCAAAACACCTGTCCACAATGTCTGTCTTCTCCTTCTTTTTCTTTCAGCATTGTTCCCCTCCTTTTCTTTCAGATCCAGAGCTGGAGCTGGAGCTAAAATGCAGCAACGAACACAACAATGACAGACGGTCAGAAAGACAGATGGAAGACTGGAATGGACAACAGAACAACAGATGGGCCTGCCTGCTGGTGGACCGCGAGGAAAATGGACGTGTGTCCATCTCATTCGCGGCCCATAGGCAGGTATGCTGGTCTGTCGAACGGACTGACAAACCAAACAACAAATGGACAGACTGACTAACAACTCTGGGCACAGCAAGCTGCTGGAGTACGCTTAAGCAATGTACTTGGCCCCACTTGCTCAGTCTTCTCGGATGGGACTTTAAATTGAGGTCCCGTCATACAATGCCCATCACTGTGCGAACGTGAGCTAGGGTTAGGTAGGGAAAAAAATCTCGGCATAATCAAAGTAAACCGGATGCTGAATGGATTCGTCCTCGGATGGAGCCACGCAACATACGGATTACAAAAACAAAACAAAATCGTTAGAATTAGAATCCTTCGGACTTTTCGATGGGACTATGGAGGGATGTAACCCGGATGACTGATCGAGTTCGTCCTCGGACGGACACAGTCACCATACGGGCTACCTACCTAACCAATCAAAATCAAACAAGTGCGCGCTGGTGCCTGGTCGGATGATGGCCAGAAGAGCAAATGGGTCCCAGGACCCGAAAGACCCCACAACCCAACCTCCCCACTCCCCCCAAAGGGGCCGGTGAGGTCTCTGACCTAAAGCCCCCCCCCCCCCCCCGGGTACATCAGGTCATAAGACCGTACGCACCTACTCCCCCTCCCCGACCCAGCACCTACCCCATCCCTTCCCCATCCCAGTTAGGTCCAGGTTAGGCCATCGCCATCACCCACGCCCAAGCATGAGGAGCAACAGAAAAGCCATGGACAAGAACAGCAACATGAGACAAAATCGAGAGACAACGATCAACACACACACACACACACAGAGAGACACAAGCTAATGCACACACCGACGTCACAAGAATTCGCAAGAATTCAACAGAAACCACAAAGGCCAGGCGTGAGTCTAGACCCTAGCATTGGGAACTAGCATATAAACGCCTTAAATATTACAACACACACACACACACACACACACACACACACACACACACACACCACACACACACACACACACACACACACACACACACACACACACACACACACACACACACACACACACACACACACACACACACACACACACACACACACACACACACACACACACACACACACACACACACACACACACACACACACACACACACACACACACACACACACACACACACACACACACACACACACACACACACACACACACACACACACACACACACACACACACACACACACACACACACACACACACACACACACACACACACACACACACACACACACACACACACACACACACACACACACACACACACACACACACACACACACACACACACACACACACACACACACACACACACACACACACACACACACACACACACACACACACACACACACACACACACACACACACACACACACACACACACACACACACACACACACACACACACACACACACACACACACACACACACACACACACACACACACACACACACACACACACACACACACACACACACACACACACACACACACACACACACACACACACACACACACACACACACACACACACACACACACACACACACACACACACACACACACACACACACACACACACACACACACACACACACACACACACACACACACACACACACACACACACACACACACACACACACACACACACACACACACACACACACACACACACACACACACACACACACACACACACACACACACACACACACACACACACACACACACACACACACACACACACACACACACACACACACACACACACACACACACACACACACACACACACACACACATCTCCCGTGTATCTTCGGATACATATTAAGCAAGCCTTTTATACCAAAGTAGGAACTACTGCAAAAATATAAATAACGCAATTTATATCCGTCCCCAGCGGTGTTCTTTGGCAATTTTCTGCAAAAGCAGCTAAACGGTAACACCAGGGTATGGATCTCATATCGTCTGTACTCGAAACATCAGGTGACGGATAGAGACACAGATCACCATCTAACTCCTAACGTTGACTGACTGAAGCCAAGTGGCAAGAGTATCCATTTCCCCCTGCATATTAATGGTTGGATTTTTTTGCCACCATGGTGCTTGTACCATCGTAAATTTCCTCCCATGCAAACGGTAAGGATTTCTATTCCTCCCCTGCATCTTAATGGTTTGGTTCTCCATTTTTTCCCTGCATGTTCACCGTAGGACACTTCTCTCTCCTATTTTCACCTCTTCCTCTGCTGCAGCATTGTAGGCATTTTCCTGTGATGGAGGCCCGCGCGAAACACATTTCCTCTCGCAAACCAATAGTTTTTGGCCAGCCTGATGCAGATATAGTTTATATTAAACCAACTGACGTACCATGCCCAGACTTAACCCACACAGGGGTACCTTTCATGATACCCTCTATATATGATTAGATCGGTTAGGTACCTCTGGCGAAATATAAAACCAACATACCACTTTTTGTTTTTACGTACACCGTTCATAAGTAGCAAGCAAACACAACTATTTGCTACTTCTATTAAGTAAAGTAAATTGTGCTAGTACCGTTCTTTCCACCTTGGAAATGATGGCTAGACACACCGGGGACATGAACAGCCAGGACAATACGGTAGTATTCAATTTTTGAAGCAATGGCTGCATGAGCCCACTGGAATGTGATCGTTCCACTGGCCCTGGAGGTAGATTTTGTCGACACTAGAGATGTGCGGTGACCGCTCCCCAACCCCGAGGCTGGCTGACCAGTAGCAGCAGTAGCTGTGGTGGCAGCACGACCCAGCAGCAGTAGCGGCAGAGCCATGCATGCCACTGGTTGGGTATCAATCACTGTATGTTTCAGTCTCCATTTTATTTTAATTTGAACACATCAAACGAAGAAATGGAGTGTATAGACAGTAGGATGGTGGAAACACTCACCAACCATTACATACCACTCCCCGGTGCGGGATCACTAGCACCCATAAGACGAGGCTACTCGCCAATAAGCGAAGTACCATTCATCAATGCTTCACAGGTGGGTAATCAGTATATAACATTGTCTGACATCTGCAATGAGATTCATTCACCATTGCGGGACGACGAACAACATAATAACCATCCCCTAAGCGGACTAATAAATACCTCACACCCTGTGCACGCACACTTGGCATCAGCAAGTGAACAATGGTGAAATGCACAGGCAAACAGACCCGTGTTCCATCGGCAAATGCCATCACCAATGGCACCGCATGGCAACTCACCACAGCGGTACCAACAATGAGACACAGAGCCTGAATTACCAGTAATTAACCAGCTACCGGCCTATTCTCATTACACCAATTGCCCACGCCTCTCTACAAATATCCCTCAATATAGGGGCCATTTGACCATACATCACACAGGCCCTACTAGGCAAATGAAGCAGGTACAATTAGGAAATCCTAGACCACTGGGTCACCATGCACAAAATACCGCACCACCTCGTTATGACGAGCGGTACCGTATGCAGAGAGATGCATTATTGGAACTCCCGGTACCTTTGCCTATACAGTACCACTCAGAATTATCGCCTAGAAAACAGCAGTACCAACCGCATCGCTATGATTCACGGCCCTCTTCAGCTTTCAGTACAATCATGCATGCACCACCACCAGGGTTTGCGCCTAGAACTCCCTATCAAGGCACCAGCCTAGTTATACTTCCGCCTGAATTTAGTGGGGAAGGTGACTGGGCCAACTATTCATGCCAATTTGAAATAATCAGCAGGGCGAACGGATGGCCAGACCATCAAATGGGAGAATACTTAGTCACAAAGTTATCAGGAAAAGCATTGCAGGTGTTAGCAGACATGGGGCCTGAAATAACACCAACTTAGAGTGAATTAGAAAATGCATTATCAAAATGGTTTGGTGATACGGCCCTTGGAGAGACTAGCCATTTACAGTTAAAGAGCTTATGACAGCAGGCAAATGAAACTCTCCCTGAACTAGCAAGCTGCATTAGGCGATTAGTCGCATGGGCTTACTCGAGTACCAACCAAGAGGGAGGTACTCATTTACATTTGGATACTTTTATTGACGCCCTGAGTGGCGAACCGTCTCTGAAAAGAAACTTTTTCTGTTAGAACACGGAAACCTACAAACACTAACGGCCACGGCGGTTCGAGTAGAAAACTTCCTAGAGCGGGAAAAGACCACCAGACGTCAATTACACCATGTTAATGAGTTAACCAACACCAGTACTAATAATACTGCGGATGCTGCACCTGTTTCAAATACCGTAACTGAAGCAGACACAGTACAAAATACACTGCATCGAAACAATATTGCACTAAGAGGCAGAGGTCGTGGCCAGTCCCACCGTGGGGGGGGGGGGGGGGGCACAATAACATCCTAGGTAAGGGTAACCAGCATAACATATTCAATAGGTTCAATACCAATGAACGGTTAGAGGAAATCACTAAACAGATTGCCTCTCTAACCAATCCTTTGACTACCTTACCCACAACGGTGACCCAGAATACAAGTAGATCATCTATAAACCATCGTACACCATGAAAAGACTGCATTTGTTTGCAGGGATGGTCTGTTTCAATTCCGTAAGATTCCCTATGGCCTATGTAATGCACCAGGCACCTTTGAACGGCTGATTGAACAGGTGCTTGCTACACTACAGTGGGAAGTCTGCTTATGTTATATAGACGACGTCATCGTCTTTGGCCCGTCATCTGAACAATCCTTGGCCAACATGGACAAGGTACTGGTATGGTTTCAAACTGCCAATTTGAAACTTAAACCAAAGAAATGTCATCTCTTTAGAAAGAGTGTTGAGTTTCTGGGCCATGTAATATCTGCTGATGGAGTGGTCACTCAGCCCACCAAAACACGAGCAGTAGCCGAATGGAAGACTCCTACTTCATTGACTAATACTCAGAGCTTCCTTGGGCTCTGCCAATATTATAGACGGTACATATGCCATTTCAGTGAGAAAAGGGCACCGTTATTCCAGGTCACTGAAAAAATAGACCATTTGAATGGACGACGGAGTGTGAGGGGTCCTTTAAGGCGTTAAAGCAACATTTGACATCCGCCTCCATACTAGCTCACCCAAACCCTAATCTTGATTTCATCTTAGATACTGATGCGTCTGCTTATGCTATCGGCGCCATTCTATCTCAGATCTCACAGGATGGAACAGAACAAGTGCTAGGGTATGGTTCTCATATGTTAAATAATGCTGAAAAATGGTATACCACCACTAAGAGGGAGCTATTGGCAGTGGTACATTTCATCAAATATTATAAACATTTTCTGTACGGATGCCCCTTTACATTACATATGGATCACGCCTCTCTGCAGTGGCTCAGGAATCTGAAGAGTCCTGAGGGCCAAGTGGTGAGATGGCAGGAATCCATGCAGGCCTACAACTTCAATGTGGTTCATACACACGGTAAATTGCATGGAAATGCCGATGCCTTGAGTAGGATAGGACTCGAGGATGAACCAGAAGTGGCCTAAATAATAACACAAGACACATCACCATTCCCCACATTCCCTGAGCTGTGATGCGTGGACTGGGATACGGTGACTCGCTAAAGAACAGGCCACAGGTGCACAAACACGAGATGTGTATGCCTGGGTCCAGGAGGGGGTGCATTCTCCCATGGAATCCGTTAGTCCCTTATCCACTACGGCCAAGTATTACTATCAGAGATATGAAGAATGCCAAATGCATAACAGTATTTTATACCTCAATGATAGAATAGTAATACATGAGCGATTTCGAGTCATGGAACTAGAACAGCTACATGACAATGCTGGTCACCTGGCCGTAGAAAGGACGGTAGAACAGATTAAGCACAGATTTCACAGGGTAGGCATACACAACAGTGAGAAGGCATGGGTGGCAAAATGTGTGCCCTGCCAGCGCCGTGCTGTTGGCCAGCACCACTTTGCACCATTACAAACCAAGATTGTTGGTGCACCGTGGGAGCGAGTAGCTATTGATGTGCTTGGACCCCTGAATACAACAGATGAGGGAAATAAATACATCCTTGTATTACAGGATTATTTCACGAAGTGGGTAGAAGCTTTTGCATTGCCAGACCAAGAGGCAGCCACAATAGCGGAGGTACTGGCAAGCAATGTGTTCTGCCATTTTGGTACTCCGCACGAATTACATTCTGACCAAAGTAGTAACTTTGAGAGCTGGTTAATCTCTGAACTCTGCAAATTGTTTCATATAGTCAAGACCTGCACTACACTGTACCATCCACGCGGAGATGGCATGGTGGAAAGATTTAATAGAACTCTAGTGATAATTCTGACTAAAGAAACACACCTTGATTGTCGAGATTGGGATCTATGGCTCCCATATGTGTTGATGGCATACCACACTTCTATGCATTCTAGCATGGGCTATACCCCTGCAACATTAATGCTAGGCCATGAGTTGGGTTTACCCCTGGATCCAGCCATGCCTAGGATTCCTGGGGAAATAAAGTTACCTTCTCTGAAACGTAGAACTCATGTGGCAATGGATAGAACAAGCGAGCTAATAAGTGAAACACTTTCCACTATACACCGGCGTCAGAAAACTTGCCATGACCGTCGTGTACATGGAAACCCATATGAGGTAGGAAAGATGGTCTGGGTTCGCGATACACGACATTCACAAAACATACCAAGTAAACTGAGTTACCAGTGGAAAGGTCCTTATGTGGTAGTTGGTAAGAAGTCAGACGTAACCTACCAAATCCGTGCCTTGGATGGCCTGACCTCAGTCATCCACTTCGATCGGTTAAAACCTTGTGCTGGTGATGACTCGGTGCCAGAGCTCGGGCTGAGCACAACACATGACACCGGTATCCAGACAAACCTCTCCACGGAGATAAGTGCTCCCACAATTAGCCAAATGCACCATGGTACCAGTTCGCCTCCCCTACCAAGCCAGGGGCAGGCCGAACAAGGAACTAATGCAGGGGACGATGACAAGATACATACTCGCCCTCTCCCTCCTCTGCACAGACTACCACGTCTGGTAAACCGTATCTGAAGACATTTTCGTTTGTATTTCCCAAGGGGAAGGATGGAAAAGTTGTTCCCCCCTTCCTCTTCCCACTCCCATCCACTTCATGTTATTACCCCCATTATGGAGTTGCCACAAGTGGAGAATGATGCGGTCCCAACATGGGATGACTCCTGCATGGTGGAACATATGATAAATAGCATGAGAGTGAGTATGTTTGATGAGACCGTGGCCTGTTCTAGACAACAGGAAAACCGTACAACTCGGTGCAACTCCAGACCAAACCCACAAAATACAGGACCAATCCTTCCCTGCACAGTTGCTGTGCACTGTCCAAACCAAACTGTACCCCAAGGAGTTACACCAAGTTCAGACATCACCGTTCCCACTTTCCTTCCCTTGTCGTCCAAGAAATTCTGCTGTTGCAGGGAGAATGGCCCCGGTGCGGTAGTTGTTAAATCAACTAACCATAATCATGAGGGCAGCCTGATCCACAGATTTTCGGCTCATTTATTCCCAAGAAGCAAGAAAAAGAATGACTAAGTGCCAGACCATTGTGTAATGGGAGATTACTCCTCCTTCCCTATACCCTTTCCCTTTGCCCTACTCCACTTCCCAATTCCGTGTGATCAATCAGGACAAACACTAAACATAGAACGCCACATTCACCATCACTACTTGCCACTAGGCTAGGAAACTAAAAATCTGTAACGCGCAAGTAAGATCACACACCCACCATATTTACCACATACAGTGAGAACAGGCAACATACATAAAGCATATGAAAAATGTTATTATACGCCAGCATTCATTCAGCAATCAATCGCCTAGCCATTTCAAACAGAAATGGTTAGTACTCAGAACTCGCCTCATCCCACACCACAAAAATACGGTGAGCTTACTGCTCACTGTATTCACCAGAAACAACCCTGCATCAGATTGGCATGGCCAGCATGGAAAACTGATCATCGCCCAAAGCACAACACAATCAACATAAGCGCTCATAACAAACTTCCCCGCACCAAACACCACGCTCTACAAAAAACATACCAACAGATACCACCCTACATATCCCTTTCACCAAAAGCATGCAGTAGCCTTCACATTGGTGAAAGTTAACTACATGAAAAAACACCATTACGTGCCCCTTGGAACATCCCTCCATAGGGAGCAACATAAAAATCCAATAACCGTAAACAGCCTCATTTATACATAATTTCAGACCGCTTTGATAAGAGGGCAGGACGCATCACAATCTGCCATCAGTATGAGTAGGAATTTGCTACCGAAAGGTAATTTGATAATGGATTGATCCAAGTACTGCAGCTATGCTAATAGTCATCCCCGCCCTAAGTATCTCCGTCCCGCCTTCTACAAGGTTTGGACATTACGGAGTAAAGAAACTATTAAAGTCTGTCAAAGTTGTCACCGCTAACACCGCAACAATGTACCCTTGTTGCAATAACATAATATCGCACTACTGCGGCAGGCCCATACACCATTTAAAAAACAACCATGCTTAACACGGTCAGTGACTTGACACTTGTAAGACATGAGCTTGTTAAAAGACAGGAAAATAGGACAAGACGGTACAATCAGCTGGACTGTTATACTTTTGATTAAGAACTGAATAAGTTCTACCACAATTATTATGCATGAAAATAGCGGGCTAAATAAAGCAGCCTCAAAACCTAAACAGTCAAAATACCAAGAGAATTTCAAAATATTCTCATACACACATACCCCGCATTCCAGTTTTGATGACGGTATATTTTCCCGTCAGAGAATGCCCAGGCTCAAACACACCACATTTTTTTTTCTGTTTATTCAACAATATATAATATAATATGTAAATATATATTTTTATAAAACATATACGGCAGAAGGAGAACAGAATGACAGAGTCCGTGAGATGGTCCGATGTGCATGCGTGGCCATGAGAGGTAAACAAACATTGACACGCTAACCTATGGAGATTGGCAGCTTATGTATATAGTTGCTCATATTATGGCGATTCCATAATATGAGACGACCGTTCTCCATGATTTTGGTATGTATTAATACCAGAATTGAATGGATAATTTAAAACTCTGGACAGAAACAAAATTGGTTCGGATCTGGCGAAGAAACGGTAAAGTTAAAAGGACTATTGAGAGCTCCAACTAAAGCATAGACATCGCCAGAGCACGTGCATGATCAGGTGAGAACCTGGCACGATTACTCTAGCCACCTCGCCTCATACACAGCATGCACTCTGATTGGCTGAGCCTGCTGGTGCAGCCTATCACCGAGTATAAAAGGTGCTCTCAAAGTCAGACTCAGTTAGAAGGGAGGCGGCTTCGGTCCATTTAGGGAACATGTTCCTTATCTGCCTACTGCGTAGAGCTCGCATTCTGCAATCTACACCAACGCAACTTATTACAGTCATGTTCCCTCTCAGGACGACCGCGCTCCACACTGCACTAAGTTTTTGGACACTCCTGGTAGATCAACAGGGGCAAAATTCTAAATTGAAAGAAGGTTCCTTATTTTCACCACCGTCACCAGCGGTACCTTCATTGCGGTGTAAGACTTTTTTACTATTACCAGCCAAATTAGTATGTAAGAATGGTTGTGTTTTTAGTGTCTCACCAGACTTGCTGTACCACGACAGAAACGGTGGTAACAATCAATGGATGCATCCAGCGTCACTGAATTCATGTTTCGACTGTAGTCCAGAGAAGGACATTGCTTTGCGCGCCACAAGAGCTAAGCGGCATGGATCGTCTTGCGCTGAGAAAATGATCAAATATAATATGTACTTACCATCTCTACACAATGGAGGCATCCATCACTCTTAAAGCACAACCAGCATAACGGTGATACGGTGAACTTTTCATTATGTTCTATGTATCACAATCTATTGGCCACCAGTAATGGCTTTATTCATCATTGTTCTTGAGTATGAAACATACCGGCCAGCATCCTGCAGTAATTATCCAGGCAGCAGCCACACCGTGCATCTACTCACACCGCAAGAAGATGGTGTAAAGTCTACATTTGTTGTTTAAATTGCACTGATGACTAATAGGTGCCCCACATCGGAACATATCATAGTTACCTAATACCGTTATTAATAAATAAAGTACCGCATTAGGTGGTACCGTAAGGTCAGATGCGACCTCCACTTTAGTATGATGTTGTACATAATATTAAGCATTGTAAATGGTGCCGGCAATTAAACGACACTGTAGGCTAAGTTGGCCTCATACTTCAATGAATGTATAAATGTAATTAGGCAGTCTGCCCATAATGTTAGTTAGCAGTAAAAACTACAAAACTATTTAGACAGCAGCACACCTAAGTTACCCTATACATCATCAACAAATGAATCACCATGTCTTCTCCCAACAGCACCAATTTTACATTAAAACCACTGCTCATGTTCTCACTGAACATGACATGCGGCTGCTAGACCTAGAACTATGACAGCTCGATAGGATAGGTTTTTGAGCTAGCCAAGGGCGATTACTATACAAAATGGAGAATTGTTATTAAAAACTCTTCTTCATGGTCAATAAGACCGTTGTATAAACGGTACTACTGATTTTCATAGTTGGCCATTTATGTTAAGGCCTCCTAAATTGAAGTAAAGAGTAACTGCCGTTGACTACGCTTCTCTGGCCGTCTGGCCGAAATAATTGTTTGAGGTCCCACCATCAGAATGGTTAGGACCGTCTCAAGCAACTACAGCAGGTTTCTTGCCGGCCAGAATCAATTTGTCGATCACACACCTGTGTATCTTCGGATTCCTATTAAGCAAGCCTTTTATGCCAAAGTAGGAACTACTGCGAAAATATAAATAACGCAATTTTCTCCAAACCTAAAGCAGCTAAATGGTAACACCAGGGTACGGATCTCATACGGTCTGTAATCGAAACATCAGGTGATGGATAGAGACACGGATCGTCATCTAACTCCTAACAGTGACTGGGTGAAGCCTTAGAGCTGTCTGGGTGAAGCTTTAGAGCTCACCACGTCCTATGGGAAAGCCACCATAGATGGAAATACGTTTCTCTCGCCCCACCATAAATGAGCTAAAGACCACTTTCTAAACATGCTTCCGTTAATATGACTTGTCCATGTGTTGTTATTTGTCGTTGTGATGCGGTATGTGAAGGGATCACTTTGTGGCTCTGAAGCTACCACCAGACAATATTGTACAGTCTGAGGAGAGATGCTCTATGGGGTATCGGCAACAGTACTGAATGTCCTCGCCAGGAGACATATTCGTTAAAGACAATTGTGCTATGCCATTTGCTGTCTAAAAATATGTGTTTGGACTCAAAACTTAAATGTTAGTCCGCAAAGACTGGAATGGTACCAACTAAAATATATCTTTAACTTACACAAGATGTGTTCCGTTACTCTCACGGAATTCAAATGCAAACTTAAAGCCATGTCGCCTATACGACCGCCTCCTCCATGGTATTATGTCGGCCAAAGGTTAGCTAATGTAATCCTATGTAGGCTTCGTAATGGCTGTAGTAATTTAAATCGGCATCTATTTGAAAATTTTGTGTCAGACTCAGCTAGCTGCCCATGTGGATACACTGATGAATAAACAAATCACTATCTACTCCACTGCCCTCTTTTTAATGACCAAAGAGTCTCTCTCCAAAATCAACTCGTCCTAAAGAATATCTCTCTTGCCACACTGACAGCTAATCAACTTCTATACGGCATTAACAATGTCGACTTGGAAAAGAATATTACAATATGTAATGCTGTATGCCAATATATAGTCAATACCAACCGCTTTAATTAACTTCCTATTTGTTAACTTCACAACTATAAGAGCGAAATGCAAACAGCCCAACATATACAAGCATGGTGAACGCAGCATTAAGAGCTCCTCACCTTACCTTTCTCACTCTTGTCAAATTCTTAGTTTATACCCTGTTTCCCATATTCCCCTCTCCCCCCTCTGTCTCTCTCTCTCTCTCTCTCTCTCTCTCTCTCTCTCTCTCTCTCTCTCTCTCCTCTCTCTCTCTCTCTCTCTCTCTCTCTCTCTCTCTCTCTCTCTCTCTGTCTCTCTCATCATGCACACACGAATGCCAATACGTACGCACACACGCACATATTCACGTCCACATACGTAAGCGTGTGAACTACCTAGAAAATTGTAATCAGTGGTTGATATAGATTATCAATTAACTAGTTATACATACGTTACTATTTAATTATGTTTTATTATACCCCATCTTGATGTATTTATTAATGTATTGTATTTGTATGTGTGGGAGACACGTGTATAAGACTTATGTCTTACTGTGCTCCCATTGAACGAAATAAATTCTGTTTAAAACAAAACAAGATGGTGGTGCTGAATTCCATAAGAATCAGCCACCCCATCTTTACATACACACTATATACACCAACAGTAAAATAACTACATTAGGATAAAAACAGATAATAATCTTTTTCAATATTGTAAGACAGGTGGGCAGCGATTTTTATCACTCTCCTCCTCCGCTTTGGCATTGAAGACACTTTTGACGGAGACCCAAGCGAGGCACTTTCCTCTTGCAAAATTATGTATCCCTCTCCATGTAGGTCTTAGGGGAAACACATTTTCTCACCTCATTGTTACAGTGGGACGTCTCTCAAGCCACGGTGAGGGAACCTCCATCCTTCCCTTGCATTTTTATGGTCAGCTTCCCACCGGCTGCCTTCTCACAAGGCACCATGGTGTTGGTACCGTCATATATTTCCTCACAAGCAAGTGGCAAGAGTATCCATTCCCCCCCCCACCCCACCCCCGCATATTAATGGTCAGACTCTTCATTTTCTTGGCACCACAGTGCTTGTACCATCGTAAATTTCCTCACACACAAACGGTAAGGATTTCCATTCCTCCTCTGCATCTTAATGGTTGGGTACTCCATTTTTGCCATGCATGTTCATCACAGGACGCTTCTCTCTCTCTCCTATTTTCCTCTCTTCCTCCGCTGTAGCATTGTAGGAAATTTTCTGTGTCGGAGGCCCGTGTGAGGCACTCTCGCAAACCAAAACTTTTTGTCCAGCCTGAGGCAGATATACTTTATATTAAACCAACTGGCATACCCTGCCTGAACTTTCCGCAACAGTGGTACCTTTCACGATACCCTCTATATATGATTAGATCGATTAGATACCCCTGGCGAGATATAAAACCAACACACCACTTTTTGTTTTTACGTACACCAGTCATAAGTAGCAAGCAAACAAAACTGTTTGCTACTTCTATTAAGTAAAGTAAATTGTGCTAGTACCGTTTTTTCTACATTGGAAATGACGGCTAGACACACCGGGGACACGAACAGCCGGGACGATACGGTAGTGTTCAATTTTTGCAGCAATGGCTGCATGAGCCCACTGGAACATGATCATTCCACCGGCACTGGAGGTCGGTTTTTGTGGACACCGGAGATCTGCGGCGACTGCTCCCCAACCCCAAGGCTGGCTGACCAGCAGCAGCAGCTGTGGCAGCAGCACCGCCCAGCAGCAGTAGCGGCGGAGCCACACGCGCCCCCGGTGGCTACAGGGGCACCACCCAGACTGACAGTGTCATTGCTCAGTGAGGTTCTTGGTCACATATCCACACCCCTTGGGGTGTTTCTACATTTTTTTGTAACGTATTTACAGACAGTCTAGATAGTGAACCAGGAAGCAACTGACAGCGTTGCCTAAGAGGTGTGACGTAGGTTGGTTTTTAAAGCAGGCTGACAGCTATGCCGCACAGTGATGTCCAGTCTGCACAAATCTGCACCACCCACATTTTTAGATAGGCGTTTTACGGGCTTCAGCTATGGCATCTTGGACACACTGATGGCAGGGCTGACATCCAACATCTACTATTTATACTATCAGAGCATATTCACAACTGAGGTCCCGATACAGGGCCTGAAACTCGGAGTGGGTTCTTTACGTCCCCTATGTTCTGGTCTGTATACGGATATTCCTCCACTTGGTTGGAGCATCCACACAACAGTGTGGCAACAATTTAGTTAATTTTTCTTAACTGTACATGAAACACGCTTCAGGTTACTATTCACACCGCTGCTTGACGAAGAGACATATCCTTCATCAGCGACAACGTTGAAATCTCTAATAGATAAATCAGAATACATGTGAGTGTGTAGAGCATGCATGTGCAGAACATCAAGATGAAGAAATTTTTATCTACACTACCGATCTGTCTTTCATGCTAATCTCTGCTTACTTTTGCAGCACCTACTTCTTACGGTGTTAAGCATGTGAACTTGCCCACAGTGGATACTGTAACATACTCTTCTTGCGATTGATTCTATTTCGTTACAAAGTCCTGGGTCATTTGGAATAACGTTTGAATCAATTAGCACAGAACAATCCATGCTGAGCTGGGTTAATGTGTTAATGTATCTAATGATAGTAATCCAGTTCTGATAGTTAAGCTTAGATCTAATTAATGTTTTGAGTTCTAAGAGATGACTCCGTCTGTGCGAGAGCAAGGCATTGCATTTTACTAGCATATGGGCATAGTCCTCAGGTTCGAGCTGACAAAGTGGACATGTAGGGTCGATTTCATTTTGGCTGAATTTGGCAAGATTTGCCTGAATTAGGTACGTTCCTGTGAGAAATCTGGTTTTTATCCTACATCTATGCATGCCCTTTACTTCATTACGAACAGTGAACACAGACTGGTGCATTTTGCCAATAAGCAGTGCAGAGGTGTGACAGAATGACAGCGTCTTCTTTGTACTGCATTCCTGAGTCAGGTGCCATGTCCAGTATGAATCTACTGTTGTCTTGACTAGTTTTTTCCAGTGAAGCTTGGTAGGAGATCGAATCATTAGGTTATTTAGAGCAGGAAGACCATACTGATGTAAAATAGTTTGGACATATGTGAACCAGCTGTGAGAATTACCGGAACCAGAATGAAAAGCAGTTTGTCTCACCATTATATTCCTTAGTACCTGGTTTTCACTTCTGATGATAGTTCCTAATAGCGGAAGTTGTCAAATATCTAGTTCCGTGACGCTAGGCCTCGCTCCAACTAAGAGTAATACAATGCACTTGGCAGTATGAATTGGTAGAGACAGTATTGTCCTCAGCATGTTAATGTGGAACGATTCAAGACTATCCATCTGTTATTTGGTGAGAGAGAAGATCTCCATTCCATATAAAAGGCGCGGTAGGACATACCTTATATAAATATGATAGCACGCTTTTGGTGATAATCCATTTGTGCCATGAAGGCCAGAGTTTATCATGGCATAGAAACATCTTCGTGCGCTGGAGATGCCTTCCTCTGTGCTGATAGAACTTGCATTCTTCACTGTATGGACGAGGCCAAGATAACATAACATAACATAACATAACAAGTATACAGCTTACCAGGACTTTTACGTCCTATTATCAGCTGGTGTATAAACTATAATTATTAATTATTAATGTATGGTGATTTTCGGATGATTTGGCTTATCTAACGCTCTATAGTTGTAGTACACTGGGTGCGTTACATAGATTTTGTCTAGTCTAGCTTTGAATGTGTTTATGGTAGGTGCGTCAACGACTGTTTCCGGTAATGCATTCCACCAGTCTATGATTCTGTTGGAGAAAAGATTCAGTCTATTGTTAGTATTCGCTCTAGTTTTTCTAAGTTTGAATTTGTGGCCACGTGTTCTGTCATCTTGATTTAATGTGAATAGTTTACTGGGATTTACTGAGTAGATATTATTAAGATACTTAAAAACATTTATGAGGTCTCCTCGTATTCTTCTTTACATTAAGGTTGGTAAGTTGAGATTCCGAAGACGATTTTCATAGGACATGTTCCGCAAAGCTGGTACCATTTTAGTCGCTTGTTTTTGGACTTTTTCTAATTGTTCGGCAAATTTCCATGTGTGTGGGGACCAAACGTGACCAGCATACTCCAGATGAGGGCGTATTAAACTTTGGTACAGCATCTTAAATATGTCTGTAGTAATGGAATGAAACGTTCTCCATATAAGCCCTGTCATTCTGTTGGCTTTTGATGTGATGTTATTTATATGGGTTTCAAATGTTAAGTTTGAATCGATTATTATACCCAGATCAATGATCTCGCTATCCTCCTTTAGGGCTACTGTTATATCATTATCAAGGAGTTTGTACTTACAATTACTGGCACTTGGCTTGTGGCCAATGTGCATAACTGAGCTTTTGTTTGTGTTGAACATTAATTGCCAATTTTGGGCCCAGTTTTGAATGGCCTCTAGATCATTTTGCAGGATTTCACAATCACTCACATCAGTTATTGAGTTGAACAGTTTAGTATCGTCTGCGAAAAGATAGAGTCTGGATTTTATGTTTCTTGGCATGTCATTTACGTATATTACAAACAGTAGTGGGCCAAGTACACTGCCCTGTGGGACACCGCTGATGACCCTGGCCCAATCTGAGGCTGCCCCATTAACCACGACTCTCTGCTTTCTTCCTATTAGAAATGACGTAATCCATTCTAGGAGTTTCCCCGAAATACCATATGCGTTTAACTTGATAAACAATCGCTCGTGTGGTACAGAGTCAAAACCCTTCTTAAAATCAAGATAAATTACATCAATCGATTTCTTATTATCCAAAGCATTTGTCCATTCGTCTATTACTTCTAGCATTTGAGTTACTGTTGATCTCCCCCGTAGGAACCCATGTTGGTATTCGGTAATTATTTCACTTTTCTTCATATACTCTATCAGCTTGTCCCTTACTATGCTTTCAAGTATTTTGGATGGAACTGAGGTTAGACTGATGGGTCTGTAATTGTTCAGATCCCTCTTTGCTCCTTTTTTATGCACAGGTATAACATTAGCACATTTCCAGTCAGAAGGTATAGTCCCTTCTGATAATGACTTGTTATAAATTATGCTAAGAGGTTCAGATAATACATCTTTTAGTTCATGTAAAATTCTTGGATGCAGGTCATCAGGACCAGCTGATTTATTTGTTTTTGAATCTGCAAGTTTTTTCTGACGTCTTCAACAGAGACAGTAATATTGTTTATTGTTGTTGTAGGCTCTGTTATAAATGTTGGGATACTATCTAGGTTCTCATTGGTGAAGGTACTAGAGAAAAAGCGATTTAGTTCTTGACTTTTTCTTTCGTTTGTGGTTATTAAATTGCCATCAAGATCTTCTAAGTCTCCCACATTATCTTTGGACTTGAGCTGGCTATTTACATAAGCCCAGAATGACTTTGGATTAGATTTGCTATTTTTAGCTACAGTTTCCTCATATTTTTAACTGCCCGTTTACAGAATTGGTTCACCTGATTTCGTATACTAGCATATTTGTTGTAATCTGTTGATGCTCTTGTTTGCAGATACCTTTTCCACTTCCTTTTTTTCCCGCACTAACTTGAGGGCCTTTCTGTCTAACCAGGGTGGTCTATATCTTTTATTGTTTTTAACTTGTTTGGTTGGAATATAGTCTTTCGTGAATTTATTTACAAGATTTTTTAAATTTATCCAACATTCTTCGGGGGATTTGTTGTGGAAAAGTGCTTCCCAGTTAATACTTAGAGGTGATTGTAGTGCGGAATAGTCACCTTTGTCATAAGCCAATTTATTGGTCATATTCTGCTGTGGTTCAGCGTAGCATTTTAGTTCATAATAAATGCATATATGGTCACTTTTACCAAGGGCTGGTAGAGGGATTATGTTGTCAATCATTTCTTCCTCATTGGCGAATACTAAATCTATGACACTAGGCTCACAATTTATTCTATATCTTGTGGGAAATGAGATATGTTGGTGAAGGAAAGCATCGCCAACAGCATCCAGAGAGTAATCAGCGTGCTGTGATTGTTTTACGAGAATACCACCTGCTTTCCAGTCAATTTCTGGAAAATTTAAATCGCCAGTGATTAGTAGGTGGGAATGCTTTTTGGCAGACACATTCTTAATAAATGTATTTAATTTTGTATTGTTTTCTTCGTTTGAGTTTGGACTGCGATAAACTGCTAGGATTAGCAATGTATCTGACCCCTTTAACTTAACCTCTACTCCAACTACTTCCTCAGGTAGATTACGGAGAGTTGATTTTGCTTCTGTGGGATTTAGGGATGATGCAACTTGTACACTTATTCCACGGACGTTTTGTTTGTCTATATTGGTGAATATACCATAGCCATTGATTTGCAGCTCTTCTTTTTTAACAGTATATCTTAGATGTTTTGGGTTTGTTTCTGTGATTATAATTATATGGGGGGATAGCTGCGATATCTTTATTTGTAGCTCCTGCCTCTTATTTAAAACTGAGTCTGCATTGGTGTAAAATACTTTAAGTTTGTTGGAATTATTCATATTACATTGAGGCTTCTGGGTAGCACTAGTTGTTTTATTTGGTCCTTTGTGTAGTAGACCCTGTTTCTTGTCTATCACCTTATTTAGTATTAACTGTGATTTTGTTGGCATGTTTCCAAATGGGTGTTTGAGATATGCACATGTGTTAACACGTTTACAAGTTCCTTCATGTGCAATGGTTTTATTTTGTTTGGTTGGGTTTATTGTATGGTGATAATTCTTCAGAATGCTGTTTGGTTGTGTAATTATTTGTTCATGTGGATTTGGCTGGTTGTCTGCTTTATCGATACATGTTGTATTGTTATGTGTGGATACGTCGGTTAGCAGGTGATATCGGTTCGCTCATGCAATTGGTTCAGGCTGTGTTCTGCTTGGCATAAGTTTAATAAGGCTACAGTTGTTCTCCCCCCCCCCCCCCCCCACCTATCCACCTCCCTTATAAAAAATCCTGAGAGAGTGAATCTCTCATGTTTGTTCGCATTTGTAGTGAATGAGAAGTTGCAACATAATTGGTTATGTTCTCGGATAGTAGACAAAGACCATTGTGGTTGGGAGTTATGTTGTCCCTGAATAGTAGTAGATTGGCTTCCCCATTGGGGTGGGTGAACAGTTCAGAGTTGTCTACATATGTTACACCATGCCATGTAGCTAGAGACCTTAACATTTCGTTAAATTGGAAAACCAAGTTGTTATCGTATCTATTGTTAGGTCGAGGCAGCAGTGAAGAGACCAATATTTGGATATTTGGTGCTAGTGTCTTGGCTTGTTCAATCATCGAATCGTAGTCATTGATCATTCCATTTACTCTACGCTTGGCAATATCATTGCTTCCAACATGGATTACAAGTGTGGTGTAGTGGTTAGTTGATAGGAATTGTTCAAGTTTATCCGCAATTTCACCGATTCGTGCCCCACCATAAGAATGGACAGTTACATTTGTTGTTTCAGATGACATGTACATTCCGCTGAGCTTTCTCAGAGTTGAACTTCCAATAATTAGAACATTTTGTGATGTTTTGTTCTTTTGATAAGTATTTGCATGGCGAGCTTGACCCTGATCAATGTTGTTGTTATTGGTGTGGTCAGAAAGTATGCTGTATAACTTGCCAGCAGATTGCTTCATATTGTGGTTGTTACCATTTGTTTGTCTAGAGAAGGATGGAGAGTATGGAGTTTCTACGATATTGTTGTTAGCAACGACATGGCTGTAACTTCTGATTCCAGGCTTAATAGTGTTGCTACTTATGTGGTGGTTCGTTTGTGAACAACTCTGCTTGGGTATCTGCCTAGGTCCTCTGGTTGGGTGTATTGCATTTGTTAATTGCACTTTGGTGGTTACCTGTCCAAACTGGGGTGCATCTCGCCTATTCATTGTCTGTATATTATGTGTACGACCACTCTGGGTTCTAATGATATCCCTGGAGGTCGGAACAGAAACATGTTCAACGACTGTCTGTTTGTGCTGTTCTAGTAGCTCTTTGGGTCTTGTAAGATCAATATGGTTAGACATATGAGTATGGCCACTAGTTATCTCATTTTGTTTACTCATCTGCAATTCTTGCACTTGTATATTTAGAGCAGCATACTCATTTCGGATCTGTCTGATCTCTTCCAGGACATCACTAAGGATCTCACTACAAGAGTCATCTGAGGGTTTTAATTGAGTATAACCACCTATGTTTGTTTCAGTGTATGCATCACACACATGTGTAGCTACATGGTTAGCCGTATTAACAGTAGGTTTTAGATGAACCTTTGATTGGGTAGACGAGTCATAGACTTCTTCTGAGGTTGCACAATCTTCCTTTGTATGTTGTGTGCTATTTGTGCCCTCATTTGTTGACTTGGGTGGTCTTTCTTTTATTACTTCTACTGAGTCTTCATTTGTTATCTCTATAAGCGGTATGTTGGTCGACTCACTATTATCCGTTTGAAATTGACACTTTGTCATTCGTTGTGTTGACTAGTGATGTTTTGAGCAGCATTTCGTTTGCATTTCCCATATATTTCTTATCAAATGTTAGTTCATACCATGACAGAAACTTTAGTATGTGGCTAGAGATGGGTGTGCAGAAACTACATGAGTATTTGCGCTTTGATGTTGTGAGAGCAGCTAACATGTATGGGGGTAGATTTGAGCAGTTGTAATGTAGCCATGCTTTGCAAACCTGACACCTTATCATATATGGGTTATTTGGCTCACCGCACTGGCATGCACCTTCCTTTAAGTCATTGACAGGGTCATGCTTGCTTGGGGTTTTATTGGTAGGTGTAAGCTTGGTAGGGTCACCATTTTAGATGTGGCTAGAGCATTTGCACTGTCCTCTAGGTTAGTTGCTGTTGTAGTGTTTATAGGTGTTGCCGTGGCAGTAACTTGATTTGTAGTTTCTGCCGAAAAATATTTCCTGCGGACCTCTTCCTCCCTTGTACTATCACATTCTTTACAGAGCCAATAACCAGATGACATATATTGAGTCTGCTTTGCAGGATCTTTACAATCCTCGCACACCATGGTTGTTTACTCCACAAATCAACAGGTTAGATGTTTGCTTGACTGTAATAAGTACAAATGTTGTTTGATTGCAAATCAGTAGATTAGCTATGGTTTAAGTAATATCCCTAGTTGCAGGCTTATGTAGCTTCAATGTGCAAAGGACACCACACACACGATAGAATTACTTACAAATATATTAGTAAGAAAAAGAGTGCTAGGTTCTCTGCCTCGCAGCCACTCGGGGAAAGAATATGGCACAGGGGCAGCCGGAGGATTGAGAGAACATACACACAGAGCATAGTTAGGATGGGCAGCCAAGAGAGGCAACACAAGTGCATAATAAATTGAATACATTATTTTGCTAAATTATAGGCCTAAATTGTTATTTATTTCTATATTTATTATTAAATGTGTGTGTATGTGTATTTGCAAACGATTTTGATTTGTTGAATTAACTATATCTATTCAGGCATACTATTTTAATGATGCAATGTCGCTTGACGATCAATGCAGCAGACCTAACAACGGTAAACAATTCATAAAAGTTTAAGGTGTGTGTTCAGCTTTAAGTATGTGTCAACACACTATAACTATAACCAATTATTGCTATAGTTTGTATGGAAATCATTATCGCATTTTAAACTGTTTCAAATAAATGTGGTTAATATTTTATCCTAAAGTCAAATGCACAGAACATGCTTTTTTATTTTTTATTTATTTTTTTTATAAATAATTTATATGGACACTAATCTCATATTTTAAACTATTTTATGCACATTTTGATTCTATCAAGTTTACAATACAATTGAAAATTGGTTATTTTGAATGTGCCAGGTAGAACTGACTACCTACCGTTGCTACGGTAAACAAATCACGGAAACGGATGACACTAAGAAAAACGCCCTATTTAACACGTCCATTCAACGATTTTCGCAGTTTACACATAATAATCAAAGTAATGATGCTAAATACTATCTAAAACAAGTATGGATTATTGTCTTAGGCTATATAAATGTATTTTTGATCAGATTATGCGCCGACAGTGGCAAGAATCAAACAGGTATCTTTGTTGTAGATATTTCAGACCATTTACCTATTTTCTATATAGAAAAAGAAAACAAAAAAGGAAAATCATTTGTAAAAGAAACAGTAACTTGTAGAGACTTCAAAAAGGAAAATATAGAAATGTTCAAAAACAATATGGCTAACATAAACTGGAACCAGGTAATTGAATCCCAGTCATGTGAAGATGCCTACAACACCTTCCACACTATGTGCTCTAACATCTATGAATCTGCCTTTCCACTTAAAAATATTAAGAAATTTAAACAAAATCCTACTAAACCATGGATTACAAGAGGAGTGATAGCTGCCTGACACAAGAAAAACAAGTTATATCTGAATTTTATTAAATATCCGACAAAGTATAATGACTCACAGTTCAAGAAATATAGAAACAGGCTAAATCAGATAATTAGGACAGCAAAAATACATTATTTTCATAATAAATTTGATGAACAAAAAGATAATATAAAGAAAACATGGAAACTGATTAAATCTTTACTAAATAAGAAAAAAACCAATACTGAAGCATCACGGTTTATTTATAATAATAGAGTCATTAACGACAAAAAAGAAATAGCAGACAAATTTAATGAGTATTTTACTAACATTGGTCCTAATTTATCACAAAAAATTCAACCCAGCTCGAACATACATATAACGGACTTTCTAACAGGTAGTTATCAACACTCTATTTTCCTAAATCCAACAGATACTCACGAAATCTACAAAATACTAATGCAAATTAACACAGCTAAAAGTGCTGGAATCGATAATTTCAAATGGAACATTTTTAAACACTGTGTAACAGAAATACTAACACCATTGGACCACATCTGTAATCTCTCACTTACACAGGGAGTATTTCCATCAAGATTAAAGGTTGCACGTGTGCCACCCATATACAAAGCTAAAGATGTATCTGACTTTACTAATCATCGGCCAGTCTCGGTACTTCCACTTTTCTCAAAACTCTTAGAAAAGCTGTATTTTAGTAGAATTACTAAATATCTAAACAAAAACTCAATCATATATCCTTCTCAACATGGTTTCAGAGAAAAACACTCTACTATGCTTGCCATTGCGGATATGATAGAAAAATTATCAACCTCCCTTGAGAATAATGAACATATGCTAGGTATATTCTTGGATCTTTCCAAAGCCTTCGATACAATTGATCATACAATTTTACTGCAAAAGCTTGCATACTATGGAATAAGAGGTACTGCATTGAACTGGATACAGAGTTACCTGTCAAACAGGGAACAGTGTGTACAATTCAATGGGGCTATCTCTGAATACAAAAATATAGTTTGTGGTGTTCCCCAAGGTTCAGTTCTTGGGCCCCTGCTGTTTCTCCTATATATGAATGACATACCCAAAGTCTGCAAACATCTCTCACTAATACTTTTTGCAGATGACACAAATGCTTTCTGCAGCCACAAGGATATAGAAATTCTATACAAAAATGTCAATGATGAAATGGCAAAATTAATAGACTGGTTTAAAGTAAACAAATTGTCCTTAAATGTATCAAAAACTAATTATATACTATTCACAAAATCTAAGAAACTAAAAGAAATAGCTCTCCCAAACCTCTATATCGACAACCAGATAATTCAAGAAGCACAATATGCTAAGTTTTTAGGAGTATATCTGGACAAAAATTTAACATGGGAGAAGCATATTGAAATTATTACTACCAGGGTAGCAAAAAGCATTGGCATCATTCGCAGACTGAAACCCTATCTAACACCTAATATTATTAAAACCCTGTACTACACAATGATACTTCCTCACATCACCTACTGCAATGCTATCTGGACTAATACATCTCAAGCTAGACTAAAAAAACTAAAATCTCTGCAAAAGCAATCTATTAAACTATTTTCACAAACAGCAGGTGGCCAGGATATCTTTAAATCAGAAATGGTCTTAAAACTTGAGGACATAGGAGGGCTCCAACTATACACAATCTTAAGGGACTTCCACAATGGCAACTTACCCTCATCCTTATCTAACATTTTTATGCTCAATACACAATTGCATCCTCACAACACAAGAACAAGAGATAACCTCCATTCAACACACCACCAAACAAAAGCAGCACAACAAAAACCCTCATACAAAGCAATTCAGTTATGGAATAATACAGACACAAGCACACGCACAGACATCATAAAGCTACAGTACTTTAAGCAGAATATCAAAAGAAGATTATAGAAACCTACTAGACTCTGGAAAACACACACCATCATGGCATGCTATTCTCATACTTGCACCCAGTCACCAGAACAAATAATAATAATAATAATAATATTAATAATAAGAAGAATATCTGTCATAATGGTAACTACCAAACAACTAACTCTACCATCACAGCCTAAAAAATACTTTGTCATTGATAATAAGAATATGTAATATAGAATTATTAACTTAAGCAAGATAAGCACACATCCCTCTGTCATGTCTTTCCCTGTAAAAATGTAAATTGCCATACGTCTATTAACTGTTGGACTGCTGGAAGCGGACAATAACTCCAATTGGCAATGACTCTGGATTGGCTGAGTATTCTAGAAAAATTTGACTGAAAGTTGCTTGTGGCTTAGCCACCGACAACGTTTGGTCAAATTGTTTTAGAGGTACTCAGCATACCCTGAGTTAGGCTCCATGGAAAATGTAGACTGCAGAGGCTTGGCAGCGAGACAGTTAACTATATGTATATATAGGACTATAACATGTTAACCGTATGTATTCAGTATTCTCATGTCCTATACTGTTGTTGTTATATGTTATATGTTATATGTAGGGGTCCACCGCCACATAGGCTCTGCCTTTGGTGGACTACCTGTTGTGAAACTGTAAATGTATATTCTATATCAAAATAAATAATCTTGAACTTGAACGTGACAGAATTTTTAACGTTGATCTTCGTCATCATCATCATCACCATCCGTTGTCTTCTCCATAACTGGTAGTGGAGCATTTCTCATATTTCAGGTAGATGAGGTTGAGTTATGCAACTTTGTATTAAGCTTATAGAGGATGGTTGCTTTTTCTGGATGAATGTTGTATCTTTCTCTACATGCATAAGAATATGTCTGGCCAAGCATAAGTTGCAGTTCTTGTGCAGAGTTGCTACATAGGGTAATATCATCAGCAACCGCAGGACACCCTAAGTAAGTTGTTCCAATATAGGAGCCCACTTGTTGTGTCTGTAACTGATCCAGTAGGCTATTGATATAGGGTTTGTACAACCCTGTAGATAGGATTCTACCTTGTCGGACACCTTGTTGAACTTGGAATTCTGTACTAACGATGCTTTTTAAGATCGGACCAGAAATGGTTGAGTTATCCTAATTTAGCTCATTGGCCATTATCCCATAGCACAGGCACCACACGAGACGGGTCCGACGACTTTACGTCCCCTCCGACTTTACACCCCCTCCGAAGGAGGTGGACATATGGAAGGGCGCAGATTTTTACATCTTGGTCATATGCCTGAACGCGGAATCGAACCCGACTCTTTGGATTGAAATTCCAAGCACGTGCGGCGAGCGGTTTTGCCAATGATGATGATGATGATTCTGTCACCGGCAGGGCGTTCCGTGTTTTAGGGTCGTTCGTCTTAGATCACGTGCTTCCTTATGTATCCGTTATCGAAGTTATTTACTCAACCTAGTGTGTATTGTTGTCGTAGTTTTGTGTTTTATCTGGCATCTACTAGTACAACTAATACGATACGCACTGTTAAGAAAAACAACACAAACAAAAACCCGCACATTAACTCAACTGCGGGGCCATTTCTATCAAACATGGTTTGTATACTCCTCATCTACTGGTATCATTCATCATTGTTACTGTATTCCCTGTATTTCCGTATTACTATTTGCGCATCCCCTCTGTTTGCTCATACACGTTCAAACTCTTGTGAGAGTCCCTCACGATCGGCTCGCACACATATTGATTCACATGTCAATCTATGGTTATTCATTTTCCTCATACAAGTTCAATACAAGACTTTCTCCGCTTGAAATTGTGAAACTACTTGTCAATATAGACTTTAAGCCTATATTGACAAGTAGTTTCACAATTTCAAGCGGAGAAAGTCTTGTATGAGGAAAATGAATAACCATAGATGAGAGGGGATGCGCAAATAGTTAAAGCAGTGCTGTTGATTTCTGACACTGAAATATTAATTCAAAATTGTCATCTCTATCGCAAAAATTGTTCTTAGAAACATAAAATATGAAGGCGTGTACCTATATTTGGTGATTAAATAATATCGGATGACATTTTCTTCCCCTTTAATAATAAGCTATCTCGGAGTTCCGAATGCGCATGTGCAGCAAGCGTCAGGTCAAAGGTCAAAACACATAAACAAACCAGTTTGTGTGCCTTCGCTTAGCAATAATCACATAGCTTTTACAGTGTTTTCAGCTAAATAAACCTTTTGCAAACATCTCGCTTCATAAAAAGAATATTCTTACGTAGTAATCACTGCATGTTTTTAAAAGAAATTTCATATGGCTAACAAGTCGCACAAAATACCTCATTTTCATATATGCCCTATATAGGTAACCTATAGGAGGTTTTACGGAATGCCCGTATGACGTCATTTTCAAGCGTGCGCAGATGACTGGCCGTCAAGCGTACGGCCAGCTGATCACTGTTTTGTTAGTAAACAACATTACACTGCCACGTTTGATGCTACTCAAAGCCATGAAAGTTGCAATTTTACATCAGCTCACCCCTCCCTACCCCCACCGCCATTGGGAACCCCACCCAGACAGACCATGACTGCTAGGTTAGATACACCCCATAATAAAATCTTAAATCCACAATGACACATTGGTGAATCTATTATTAAACCCTCGACTTATGAGTGTTATTTTCACAAATTGTGTGTTTTGTGGGGTTAGTGACAGAAACAGAGGGTGAGGTAGGGAGCATTAGACCCCTAAATGTTTTAGATGTTGTGTGGCGGGGTAGAGGGAGGGTGATGGTTAAGACAATTTCTTTTCCTGTCAGCAACTTTGAGAATGTATAATACTCAGTAAATAAAATAATACTAAATACAGTCATACTCAGATAGTTGATCAGGACAGTACATTTTAATATTCAACTGGAAAAACATCTGAAATTTACAGAGTGAACATGGTGAGATCATATGCTGTGGGCCAGGGGCTGTAGGACCTGGCTCTATGGCTATCTGTTCAGCATTATTCCTGTAATGGTGAGGATTGGTAAATGATATTTGAATTTTTGGATAGTAAATGGCCATTTGTAGGGTAAGGGAAGAATTTTTTATTATTACTTTATTTTATTGCCCCAGTAACAAAGCCAGCCATTTCATTTTTCAAAAAGTAGTCTTCCTTTGGCTTGCAAAAGGACATCTTTCAAGACATACCACCTAGAGCTGAGTCCAGACAAAATTTCTGTTGGAGTCGTATATTCTGTTTCTCGCGAAAACAGGCCTATACACATACATATAACACGACATTGAATATAGCCGATTCCAAAGCTTCTGATAAATACCGAGTACCCGATGTGCAGACTCGTTACTCGCCATGCTTCACGTGAACAATGCGTGTAAAAAGCTATTTCCGCGAACTTCCGACGTGTAGCCAGTTGAAAAATGAATTACAAAAACTAAAACACAAATTTTTAGGTGTCGTTACTTAAACTGGATTTAATCCGTAAAGAAATTTCTTAAAACACGCCAGAAAAATAAAATAATAATTCAGCGCTTGCTGGTTGTTAATAAATTAGCACGTGATCAAGACGGCGTGAGCAAATACTACGTTTTAGTAAATTTTCATTGAAAAATTCAGCATAGTAATGTATTTTCCCACGGTCTAGTTCATGAACAACCAATCAGACACGTCTTTGCGAGATCGCTGTTGTGTTTGAATAGCACGCAGTTTGTATGTTATTTTGTTATTCTAGCGTGTTTGTTCGGTGACAAAATGCTTGGAGTAATAAATTACAAATAATAGAAACGGGAATAGGGAATATATTATAGTGTAATTACTACCGGCGGACGGCCAGTGAATGAGTTTAGATGTTTTAAATAAAGCAATTTTACCGTGAGACTCAAGGCGTACGTTTGACATACAATTCTACCTCTCATTATTTTGTAATTGATGTCTTGATGTTTGTTTTTACAACGACCCTTTCACCTCAACTCGGCTAATAGTTAGTGATGCCTGTATTTTTGGCACTATTAGCACTTATTTACCCTTGGTCAAGTCAGATTTTATGAATATATTTCTCAAATATTGGTCAACCATTATGGACGGTATTCACGGTATTTGGAAATGTCAACGGTCACGGTATACCGTGGTCCTCACATTACTACCGTCAGACCGCCCAGCTCTAATACCACTACACAAGCAATTTTTGGCAAACATCACAATTTCCCCCATTAATGGTCAAATTTCATTAAAAAAATTCCATTTTTTTGACACAAAATGTACATTTACAGTTTGGAGATCAAAAGAAGGCAATTTAAAAAATTTACAACTGAAATGGCTGGCTTGATTATGAAGCCAGGCATCTCAAGATCAATACAAATGCTGGTTTTGGATAATTTGGTCTTTAAAGGGTTGAAACCTACTCACTTTGTTATATTACATATGTTATACTGTGCTAGGAGACAAAACTGTTGATAAAATGATTGAAAAGAAATTGGGAATTAGTCATTCTTGGAGCAAAGTAATTTCAATTAGCAATTCCAATTCCTAAAAATTTACCAATTTATCCAATGTGGTAACTGAAATTACTGAATTAGTTCCAATTACCACCAGTCCTGGTCATTGTTAAATTGAATCGGCTATCTAGAGCCTATAAATTTCCCTGTGTGGGCTAGGGTTGCACGATTTTTCGATTAATCGCGATTATTATAATTCAAAATGATCGTGGCCGATTATAAAATGAAATAATCGTATAATCGCCATGTTGAAATTTTTGTCAAGACACTTTTACGCTTGCGAAACTCTGCTCGCGTTACCAAGCATGGTAAACAAACATCCGGCTATCAGCCGAATGTGTGAATGATTAAATAAACTAAATAAATAAATAACTGATTTGTTTGTATTGACTCAAGATTAGTTTTAGATGAATAAAGATTGTTCACTTGGTCGCTATTTGTCATTGTTGTTGTAATCACACACGCTTATCCCGCGTTCCCCATTCTCTGAACGGTTTTCCAAAAAAAGTTCTAGAACTGATACCACGGAAATTCAACTCATTTTCTCACGTAAAAATTCTCACCGCCTACGCCTATGTTTAATGTATACCTCAAAACATCCCCGGGGAAGTGAAATTATTTGATTTGAGCGCCTAAATATTGCGTATCCTTTAATAAAGGTCGTTTATTACATCAAAATTAATCCACAATTTGATATAAAATGGCGTCACGAATAAAATACAAATCACGTGTTTCGCCTCCAATTGAAGTTTATTTTAGAGCGAGTACTCGGATATAAATATTCTGGAATCGGGGACTCGGAACTCGGGAATTTCTATATATTATCATTGCGCGATAGGAACTGTGTACTATACTGATCTGAATAACGGATACCCGTTTGATAAACTCCCGTTAGCGTATAATATCTCGCGAGAACACGCCGCCTCCCATCGCGAAAGATCCACTGGCTCGCCAACTTAAGAAGCCGGCTATATTGTCGTTCGTAATAATTCAATTTGGATCATTTAATGTTGATCGGCGTTACAAAATTGATGCACATTTTCTCCCGTACTTGTTTGGTACATAAATTTGGTCTTACAATATATTTATAAGGAAGCTATTTAATCACGCCAAGACTGTTTTAAGCGCATTTTAACTACAAACCTGTGGAATAAACTTTATTATATCTTGAACATACGTGGCCTACTATTAGTATTAATCTGGTGGTCGAGATTTACAAATCCGAGGCCTGTATTGACTTCTAGAGGGTCCGGAAATGTATCAGGGCAGAGATCTGTCTTAAGTAGACATTGTGACACAATTGTTATTATTATACACGCTATTCTTACAAATTATCTGCTGAGGGTGGGCTTCTAATACAGAGTTTTGCCGTTTTGAAACTGCTAAGAAATCATTGGAGCTCATATGTCAAAGTTAGGGGGGTGGACTTCTATTAGAGCATAGGCTACAATTAAATGAAATACGTTACCTTCCGTTTTCAGTCTAGAAAAATCTTGATACATTCCTTTGTTTGCAATCAGCAACTGGCGTATTCTGTCCATGTATGTATACCCATGTGCCTAACCCATAATCTTACAATCTGCAGTAGCATAATAACGTCCTCTAAGCAGCATTGACATAGTTAATATAGTTCATGATTAACTGTATGATCGCGATTATGAAAAGTTAATAATCGTGCAACCCTAGTGTGGGCAGAGTTACACCCCTGTCTATCAGGAACTAGCTTCCACATATATAATTTTCAGCAATTCCTGAGTGAATAGTACATGGCTAGATACTCATACACCACAGGTCTACTCCACTCCTATTTAAAAGACAAATTGGTTTCTATGCTTGGGAAGATGTGGGGGCCATATGCTCAGCAATGTTTTAATATGGCGTGAGTGATTCAACACTGGCAATTCTACCTAATTTATCTGAACCAATTCATGGCATGGCACATGCAGATGCACATATCTGATTATCAAATGCTAAAACATTTTGTAGAACTTGCACTGTTTGCATAAGCTGAGATAAACATTGATTGTGCTTTCTATACTATCTATTTTATCAAGCATATCCCATCAGTCACCCATATATTAAATGATGTAATTATTTAAATAATTTTGTTATTAAATGTTATTAAATGAACTGTTAATGCAGAATTTGAAGTAGATGTGAGGCTCTACATGGTTGGTTCTCAGTTATTTTAACTACATACACATAATTTATGCAATAGCAGTTGGTATCATGTCTTGAAGCCCAATAAACTAATAACCCAATCACATGCCCCTAGCAATTGAGGTAGGTAAATGTAGAGAAGTACCCTTCATGGTGACGGTTAGGTTTTCTATTACTATGTTTTTGCTAAGCACAGCAAAATAAATCTATGAAAATAATAAAACTATGAAAATTCAATAAATTTTACAATCAGTCCAGTCTTATGTAGAAATATAAATACCATAATTTCTCGACTAAAGGCCGCCCTCGAATATAGGACGCTGTCCCAAATTTGACCAAAATCCTCTTATAATCAAGTATAAGACGCTGTTAAATTTAGAAAAAACGATACCTTTAAAAAATCGAAAATTGGTATAAAAAATAACAATCACTCAGCGCTTTGTTTAATGCATGATTAAAATTATCATGGTGGAAGAGAAATTATTAAATAGGACCGCCTAAATATCGTGTATCTTCAATAAAGATTGTTTATTACATCAAAATCAATCTAATTTTGGCATAAAATGTCTCCTTGAAAACAGAAATCGCGTGATAGAAACAGATTGTAATGGCTCTTGCGTTTGGAGGCGCTGTGTGATCTTATGCGCTAACAGGAGTTGGTTATCTGGCTCTTTTGGATTGGAGGCGCTGTGTAATCTTACGCGTTAACAGGAGTTGGTTCTAAAAACGGGTATGGGAATATTCCTAGTTGTAATGACTCTTTTGCGTTTGGAGGCGCTGTGTGATCTTATGCGCTAACGGGAGTTGGTTATCTGGCTCTTTTGTGATTGGAGGCGCTGTGTAATCTTATGCGCTAACGGGAGTTGGTTATCAAACGGGTACGGGAACATTCAGTTCCTATTGCGCAATGATGATATATAGCAATTTCCGAGTCCAGAATATTTAGATCCGAGTACTCGCTCTAATTAGAATAAAGATCTTTTGCGATTGGAGGCGAATCACATGATTTATACACGTATCTTTTCTCGCCGCCATTTTATGTCAAATTCTGGATTAATTTTGATGTAATAAGTGATATGTATTAAAGAATAAGCAACATTTAGGCGCCCCAATTTAATAATTTCACTTCCGCTTGGTGGTTTTTTTTAGTATACATTAAACATAGTCGTCAGGCGGCGCGAATTGTCTAGGGTAACATTTAGTTCAATTTCCGTGGTATAATCTGTGAATTTTTAAGAAATTTTTGACCCAAAAATGTGCGGAAGGAATGTTCTCGATTATAGGTCGCACCCCCCTTTCTAGTAGATGTATTTTGACAAAAAACTGCGTCCTTTAGTCAAATTTGTACGGTATTGCAATATTTTTGGGAGCAGATAAATTGTATCCATTGTTGCAGTACATGTATGTAATGAATCATAGACATCCATATGCTTTAACCCTTAAGGGCATGTAGCTATTCATTAACCATTTATCCCGCTGAATTCCCCATGTCTCATTTTCAATGTTACCATCCAGGAAAACTATTGAATATTTTGAAATTAATTTGACTGGCAGTTGTTGCTGCCTAAGGCAGCAATGGCTTCCAGACAAATTAATTTCAGAATATTCAACAGAATAGGTTTTATATCATAAAGAATATGCTTTTTCAGGGATTTGTTGGTGAAATGGTTAACTAAATACACAATTAAACATGATCAACATATATTCAAAGTTAGTTACGCTTATTTACTTTATGCATATAGTAACAGTGACTTCCTCTTACAATCAGTGGGGTTGCCCTTAGCTTGTATGGAAGTCTGGAAAAGTATGGAAATTTAGGAAAGCCTTTTCCAGAGCCGGAAAAAGTATGGAAATTCCAATTTTGGGCCAACTGGTATGGAAAATTAAAATATCGGCAATCCTAATTTTTCAGACCGCCATTTTTTTGTTTACGAACGAAATCTCACGTTTCCGCCAGTCTCGCGAGAATCTAATTCGATTGAATCCCAGTTGCGTCTTACAATAGAAAACCACCTATTACCGGCAACATCTCACGGTTGTTGAGCAATACGTGTCTGAACATGTTCAATTACAATGCAATAAAATGAGCGAATCGGCAGTCATCTGTCAAATAGTACAGAGTGTGAGAAGTCACTCTGGTACTGGGCACCGGTCCCGTGATGGTTGGTTTGCCGCCAACCGACACAGTGACAGGTGTGGCTGGCCAGGCGTGGTACTCACCTATTGCGCCTGGTCCGGCGGTCAGGCAGGGGGTGGCGTTGTCGCCTGTGTTTGGCCACGGTTCTTCAACCGTTACAGGTCCGTACGGTACCGGAGTTCCTGGCATATCAGCAATGGCGCCTAGCCGGGAGGCCGTTGCAGGTACGGCCGTGAACACGTCAACGGGTGACGTGTTCACGGGAGTGTCCTCCTCGGAGAAAGACTGGTCAGAGGCTCTGGCTTGGCTAGCCAGGGTAGACCCGTCTGTGGTTTCGACCACGGCCGAGGAGGATGCACCCCGTCCATCGGTGGCATCGATTAGGACGGGGATCTTGCCCGCAGCCCGGAGCCAGTCTATTGGACTAGTTCCAAGGTTTACGGAGTTATTGGATGCTATTTATAGCAAGCAACTCCTGACCAAGGGCCAGCTTCCTGCGGCCTCCAGGGAGGTGTGGGCGAGGTGTCGTATCCCACGGGGGGAATATGACAGATATGGTGTTGTCCCAATGGTCACCGAGGATGGCCGCTGGGTGTCCAGAGTGCTGGAGCGGGTGGCCCCGCCCCGGCAATGGTGGACAAGTCTCAGGTACTCCATGATGAAGTCCTGTTCCTATGCGATGAGGGCAGCAATGAGTGCTGTCAATCATTCTTATCGCCTTCTTCAGTCGGTGTGGGCTGAAGCGGGGCCAGGGCCACCCTGTGGCGCTTTCATGTGTCAATGACGGCCTGGTGCTGTCTATGGACGCATTGGCAAGAGTGCAAGCGCGAGTGACGAAGTCTAGGAGGCAGATGGTCCTTGACCATATGCGTCCAGCTACTGCCGTTATGGAGCATTTTCTTGGGATGCCCCGTACCGGCCCTAGCATCTTTGGTGGCCAAGCACGGGCCATCTTAGAAGACACTGCCAACATCGCGCAGAATTGGTTGGCTGTTAATCTACAGCTGGAGCTAGTGCATCAGGCGCACGCACTAGGGGCTGTAGCCAAGCCGCTAACCGGGCAACCTTCTAAGAAGCAGAAGAAGCACAAAAGCAAGGCGAAAGCTACGCCTAGTGCTGCTTCTGCTTCTACTGGGTCTTTTCAGCCGCCTCGGCTAAGAAGGCCAAGAAGGTTTTGGAGGCACCTACGCTCCCCAATGTTGCTCCTGATCGCCCGAGAAGCGGGAAGGGGAAGGGTAAGTCCTAAGGGCGGAAAGAAGGGAGCCGATCGTACCTGAGGGTGCGACAGGAACAGCAGTGCCAGTTAGACCAGCCAAGCCAAGACCAAAATGGTTCTCACTCTCATCAAGAGGGGGGGGGGGGAGAGCGGATCGCGAGCCAGACACTCGCATTAGGCGTCGACCAAGGGAACCAGACAAGTTAGAAGGCATTCAAAACGAAGTGTCAGGTTTGCTTCTGAAGGGAGCAATAAAACCAGCAAACCGGAACACTCCAGGCTTCTATTCAAACATGTTCCTTGTCCCCAAAAGCACAAGGGCATGGAGACCCGTACTCAATCTCAGGCCATTAAATTGGTTTATCCATACGCCTCAGTTTCAGATGGAAACTCCGAGGTCGGTAATGGCAGGATTGAGGATTGAGGAAGGGAATGTGGTGTGTATCGATCGATCTGAAAGATGCATATTTCCACATTCCAATGAACAGGAGTTGTCACAGGTTTCTGAGATTTGCGTTTCAGAATCAAGTGTGGGAGTTTGTAGTCCTCCCATTTTGCCTGTCGACAGCTCCACAGGTTTTCACCAGAGTGGTCCTTGCGGTGACAGCGTTTCTCAGAAAAGAAAACGTGGCGCTTCACACCTACATAGACGATTGGCTGATCAAAGCAGACACATCAGCCAGGTTAGAGGTGGATACTGCTCTGACTCTGAAGTTACTTTCAGATCAAGGCTGGATAGTCAACAAGGAGAAATCCGAGTTGACACCCACTCAACAGTTCGTTTATTTAGGAATGCGATTCGATCTCGAGGAGGGCAGGGTTTACCCGTCAGAGCCCAGAGTGGTGGCTCTGTCTCAGATGCTAGGCATGATTGTCTCCATGGAGCAGGTAATCCCGTACGCTGCTCTAATGCGAAGACCTATCCAGTTGTATCTGATGTCTCTGTGGAAACAGAGAACAGAACCCCTGTCAAAGCTGGTGCCAGTTTTGGAGCCAATAATGTTGTATCTTGTATGGTGGAAAAAGCGTCAGAATCTCCTAGTAGGAGATGCATCGCTGGAGGGATGAGGGGCCTGCCTGGGAGAACACCAGGTCTCGGGCACATGAACTCTCCAAGAGAGCCAGCTGCATATCAATCTGTTGGAAATGATGGCAGTGGAACTGGCATTGGAAAAGTTTCTTCCAAAAGTCAGGGGCATGGTGATATTGATACAGTCGGACAACTCGACAGTAGTATCATACATAAATCGCCATGGATTATTTATAAAAGTGTGGCACTTGATTCAATGGTGCAGGAATTACTCGGTTGTTTTGAAAGCAGCTCACATTCCTGGTCGATTGAACATTCTGGCGGATGCTTTGTCTCTCATAACCCTCCAGTTCTTCACAGGGTCTTCCAGCATTGGGGCAAGCCCAACGTGGACTTGTTCGCCACAAAGGAAAATGCTCAAATCATGACATGTCTCGCCGATTCCAGATCCAAATGCCTTCAATACAGACGCTCTGGCGATAAGCTGGCGAGGGATGCACGCTTACGCGTACCCACCCACCATTCTTCTGCCGAAGATATTGGTGAAGATCAGAGAGTAACCGTGCCTGGTCCTGCTAATAGCGCCATTTTGGCCCAGCAGGGCATGGTTCACGGATCTTCTAGATCTGCTGGTGGACAATCCAGTGCAGTTACGCGAGATTCCGAACATAATCTCCCAGGCCAAGGGACGCTTCCTACACGAGCGTCCCGAAATGTTCAAATTGACTGTGTGGATGTTATCAAACAACGTTCCGCGTCGGAAGGCTTTTCTCGACAAGCTGCGAATTTCATCACAGCTGCGAGAAAGAGGTCAACCTTCAAGTCATATAACAACAAGGTTAACAGATTTGCAGACTGGTGTGAAGGAAAGGGTATTGATACCTTTCAATCCACTATTCAGCAAATAGCAGACTCTGTGAGCTGTTCTTTTCAGGACTAGCTCCTGTCGCAATTGCTGGACAACCGGTAGTCATTCCAGCCTGGAGTCTATCTTTAGTGCTTAATGTACTGGCAAACACCATTTCGAACCGTTGCGTTCGGCTAGTCTAAAGCATTTGACTCTAAAGGCGGTTTTTCTATTGGCAGCTAGAAGGCGCAGTGAGATCCATGCAATTTCTGCAGAGAGGGACCGATTTATTGTCTCCGGAGAGTACCCGCGTCTACTGCCAAGAGCAGAGTTTATGTCAAAGAATCAATCTTTGAAATATCCCGGCAAACCGATCATTATACCGAAACTAACTAGGTTTGATCATGGTGCCCAGTCCGTGCTTTGACTAAGTACAAAAGACGGACAGACTCGTTACGGTCGAATGATAGACATCTGTGGATCTGCCATAAGAAGCCATATGGCGCCGCATCCTTGGATTCTATCTCTCGTTGGATAGTCGAATGCATTCAGACTACCCATGAGATTGCGACTGGGCACCAGGTGCAATGCGCAAGGGCACACGATGTTAGAGGAATAGCCACCTCGACCGCCCTTTACAATGGTGTTCTGTTAGAGGACATCATGGCTGTTGCACATTGGCACTGTGAGTTCTCTTTCATGGATTACTATATGAGGGATGTGTCAGACTCCGCCAATCCACTCGCTTTAGCTGTTTTGAAACGATAGTTATACAACCACACTGCTCTTCTCCCTTTTTTGGCATTTGTAAGAAAGAATTAAGAAGCAGACATGGTCGAGCGAGAGGATGTCAACCAGATTGTGTCACTGATGGCCGGACAAGTGAATGGTTGGAGGCTCCATGTCTGGATCCAAATATCATGAGGTAATTCAAGATTGAGAGTTTTTTTGTATTATGTCTATATGTCATGTTCATTCATCTTATATATTCATGCTCATTCCCAGGCTAATATTGCAAAGAGCAGTTAACCTCTTGGCATATTTGTGTTTCAGGCGAGATGCATGTTCGTGAGTTCTCTCCCTTTTCTTAGGAGAAAAAAGGGGGGAGGCAGTGATGCGAATGTGATTCGGTTCCGTTAACTTGATGGTCCTTTTATGTCTCCATTAATCAAGTTTAAGTCTAGCTCTTTCTCCAATGGGCAAAAGTAGTAATTGATGGCTTGCCCCATCCCACTAGGTTACTGTCTAAATCTGGTGTATATCAGAAGTAATAGAATGGTGAGTATTGATCGAAGAAGAATGAAGGAAATTTCAATTTCCCTTTCTCTGAGATCAAACAATACTCGCCATTCTATTACAGACCCAGCCTCCCAGCCCCACGGAGGCAAGCCATGGGTATCTCTTGTTTGGTGGCTATGCAAACAATATGAGCTTCATGGCAAATGGGTACTCGGCAGTTGGGAGCCGAGTACCCGGTTCCAGGAGTCGGTAAAGCTTACTAAGTCTGTAGTCCTAGGGCCAGCTATCCAGGATAGCTTGTATCAGAAGTTATGGAGTGGTGAGTATTGTTAGATCTCGGAGAAAGTGAAATTGAAATTTCCTTCATTCTTTGGTTCATGGTAAGAATATTTTACATTTTCAGATTGATAGTACTAGAATCATTTAGAAGCGTAGCAATTTTATATCGCCCAACGTTAGATGATCCCAAATTTGCTCGGAGTCGCGGTAAAATATTATTACTGCCCGACAGCTCTCTCGTATCGCAAGGTCCCTTATGTTGGCGCGTTATCGAGTGAAAATAATGAGAATTCCTCCCGTTGCTATGGCGATCATTTAGAAGCGTAGCAATTTTATATCGCCCAATGTTAGATGATCCCAACTTTGCGCTGAGTCACGGTAAAATATTGTTGACTGCCCGACAGCTCTTTCGTATCGCGAGGCCTCTTATGTTGCCGCATTATCAAGTGAAAATAATGAGGATTCCTCCTGTTGCTATGGGGATATGATCAGCTATGGTCAATTTAAAATAAATTAGTGTATGTGTATATGTGCAGGGTTTAACTTGTTATCTAAAGGTGGTGGGGTAGGGGTGGCTCTCAACAAATAAATGTGGGTGTCTCAAGCTCAACTTTTCATTACAGCAGCACATTTTTTGTTGAATATTTTGAAAATAATTTGACTGGAAACTATTGCTGCAACAGTTTCCAGTCAAATTATTTTCAAAATATTCAGCAAAAAATGTGCTGCTGTAATGAAATTCATATCTGGTTTGCATCCTGAAAAACACTGAGCCACTCCTAGACAATATACGGTTCCCAGAGCCACTCATAGACAGTATGCGGTTCCCAATCTAGATTTTGGGGCTATATAGCCTCAAAGCGTCCCTTTATAATGAGAAATCCTCTGTATGTGTGACACACTGTGTGTGTTTGTGTGTATGTTGATATTTTGGCTATATTAGATTAAGATAACTCCTATGATCTTTTAATAGTGTGTTTAGGATAGCTGTTGAATATTTTGAAAATAATTTGACTGGAAACTATTGCTGCTTAAAGCAGCAACAGTTTCCAGTCAAATTATTTTCAGAATATTCGACAAAAAATGTGCTGCTGTAATGAAATTCATATCTGTGTGCGTGCGTGCTGTGCTTTGATATTCTTGGGACAATTATTTATATATGCAGTTTGTTATTGTTGCTTCAGTTCCACAGGCAAAAGTGTGCACGCTGTGTTTTGATATTCTTGTTTTATAAAGTTTATATATGATAATATGATGAACTTAGTAACTGTGTTTGTTTTTTGTCTGATTCAAAGTCCCAAAATGAGGTATGGAAATTTGAAATTGAGTCTGGAAAAGGTATGGAATTTAATTCTGCTGAAGGTGTATGAACCCTGTACATATACATTTTTTTATTTCATATCTCCCCCCCCCTCTCTTCCCATCCCCCACCCCAACCACCATGCACACACAAATCCCGAAAATAGCCACAGCCGGGGTGTCAAGAACATAAATATTTTTTATTAAATCTGTAAAAACAATCATGTTCAGCTGTATGTTTGAATCCATTTACCCCAATATCAGTTGGCTGCTAACCCTTTGGAAATTTATACCACATATCATATATAGGGCTTACATTCATAGGGGGTGTAGGAACGTACTTTGGCGGGGGAGTGGTGGTGGGTGGGGGGATGGTGCTAAACTATATGGGTGTGACCAAAACCTAAGGGGTGCTACCCAGGATACTCTGAGAGAGGAAAAATCTGAAGGATCGCTAGCGCAACCCACCCACCCCTCCCTTACGCCTATGTATATGGCAAGCATCTCGAAAATTTAAAAGCCAACTTGTCCTTGTATGGTATCTGTGTTAAATCCAATAAACGAACTTGTAAGGTTCTGAAAACAAGTATTTTTTTTGGATTTACATTCGTGATACCCACCCATAGACTATACCCCCCCAGCAATGGCAATCGGGTGATTTTTTGTTTGAAAAATCCAAATCTGTAAACAAAATTAGGATGAAATATGGTATGTTGTGGTGCATTGTTTTAATTTTATTTTAAGAGCAACCCTATGTCTAAACTCTGCAATTAAAGTATTAGAAGGATTCTCAGATTGAGCTTAATCCTCAACGATTTCATTGGGAGGGTCTAACTCACACTGCCTCATGTCACACTGTTAATCAAATAATTTGTCAGAACTACGCGATTACTGCTCACCCATGCACCTAAACAATCTAGCAATCAAAGGATCAACAAGTCAGCCACTAGAGCAATCAGAATATTCATTCAGTCAATCAATGATTAAAGAATAAAGAAATGAATCAATAAATAGTTGGATTTAATTCAATTCAATTACAGCCAGCCATGCGATCGTTTGGCCAATCCATTAGGTATATATGCGCACCATTGCAGTGGCGTAGTCCTAGCATCGTATATGGGGTGGTTTTGGCTACCAACTAACTGCATGAGTGAGTGATCGATCAACCAACAGAGTACATGACTGGCTCGCTCGCTCACTCACTCACTGACTCACTCATTGAGTCACTCACTGACTCACTCACTGACTGGCCGACTGACTCAGTCACTCACTCACTCGCAGACCCACCCACTCACGAGTGAGTGACTGACAAACTGTGTGGGTGAGTGAGTGCATGAGCGACAGGCCGATTGACCAACTGGCTGGTCAACCGACCAACTGACTGGGTGGGTGGGTCGGTGGTGGATGGGGCCATAGGTGGATGTCTGGCTGCCACATGCCTGGTTGTCTGGCTACCGCCCTGGCCAATTGCCTGCCATGGCTGCCTGATTGCCTGTCTGCCCTGCCCTGGCTGCCTGTTTTCCTAATTGGCTGTTTGCCTTGATTACTGCCTAATTGCGTGCCCTTTCCTGGCTGCATGCCCTGGCTGTCTGGCTACCTGTCATGCCCTGACTGCCTGCCTGCCTGTCCTCCACTGGCTGCCTGCCAGCCCTGCCTGATTGCTTGCCCTGGCTACCTGCCCTGCTCTGGCTGCCTGTCATGCCCTGACTGACTGTCTGCCCTGACTGCCTGCCTTCCTGTTCTCTCCTGGCTACCTGATTGCATGGGTGCCATGCCATGCCATGCCCTTTCTGCCTGCCTGATCTGGCTGTCTGATTACCTGCCATGTCCTGACTGATTGCCAGCACTGGCTGACTGGTTGCCTGCACGCCCTCCCCTGGCTGCCTGATGCCTGCCTACCCTCCCCTGGCCGCCTGATTGCCTGCCTGCTCTCCCGTGGCTGCTTGATTGCCTGCCTGTCCTGCCCGTGCTGCCTGATTGTTTGCCCTGTCCTGGCTGCCTGATTGTCTGCCGTGCCTGCCTGCCTGAGTGGTTTGTTTGACTGATGTTTATTTATGGATAATATGATAAACATAATTATACTCTGCTTGGGACAATTCCTTTATCAATGAATAGTTCAATCTACGCGCACGTATTTACATTGAATGATTACATTAGGTAGCCTAATAGTGCCTTTAGAATCCACTTATAATTGTAACAGTAAATTAATGGGCCGAATTGGCACCGGGGCGAATGCGCTTGACCGCATTGTTTTCAGCCTCCAGTTATGTAAATATTATTTGATTTTCTAATTCTTCCGCATAAATACCTTGATATGATTCCATATCAAGCTGTCGCTAAGAAGTTCACACATAAGAACACCATAAAACATGCAGGTATGAGGAGTTAAATTCGTAGCGTAGCATTCATAACCGCAGAGCTGTTAGACTCGAGAGATTTGTTTATATGCTTTGACATTACCCATAATTCTTTGCGACGACGTAACTCCAAGATAGCTTATAGTACAGACGTTTTTACACAGCCGATCTTTCAAATATGATACATATGTTACCATTGGTTAATCTTCAGCAACAATGCATTTATGTGAAAAATATGTTAAAGGTGTGGTAGCATATGCTGCACAACACATACTTTTTGCCCGTGCGCAAAAAGTGGGTACACCATTGTATTCGGTAGCTTCCACTTTTGTGCTGTATTTTACGCAGAACGACAATTAAAAAGTCAAGTTTCATACAGGTGGATAAGAACCCATACTAGTTTCTTATATTTATTCAACAATTACAATTTTTGCTTAGACTATTTGATAGGAGGCGACAATTCAAACATGCGCAATATGTGGGTACCATAGGATACTACTACTACCACCCACCAACCCACCCACCACCACCACCAGTTCAACTCAGATGAATCCAATCTGCATGTTACAAACTAACCTACCCATAAACTACAGGGACAGAGCTTGTCTTTGCCAATATAACAGATTGGCAGTCTAGACAAGCCTAATAAAATAATATTTGTCTGCCAATGCTAGAGTTGCTTTGACTAGGAACTGCTTCCGCCACTGGAACAGACAGTTTTTTTAATCAGGGTATCCCCAGCATATCAAACAGATTACTAGTATTTGTATTGTAGCTGATAATCATGGAATGCAGCATGAAAGGATTAATGGGTTGAATGTGTTTAACCTAACCAAACTGGTTGAGGGTATTAGTCCCATATCTAATAGGTAAAACCGGTGTTGTCGGGTAGCGGAGAGGCTCCACATAGCACTAGAAATAAATTTCAATCCAAGATATGTGAGCTGGTCAATGGTGAATCTTTTCTGACTGGGTAGACTGGATGCACCTGCTTTAACCTAAGCAGCAGCAGCAGCTTTCAGGCTGGCTAGTCCTAACATATCCAGCCATTGCATATATAAGGGGAATTAAGTGAACGGGGCAGGGGCGTCGAAAGTGTCAAATCTAAACCTTTTTCTCGCCCAGCAGCCAGATTTACTCTGTACCTGTAGTGGGCAATTACTGCCAGTACGAGTCAATCCTGGCCATCCTATCTATCCCAATTCTGTGTCAATGCTCTTTATTTATTTCAGGTTCTGATCTAATACTCCCCATTTTATCAATCTACAACTACAATAAGAAACACAGCTCAATACTAGCGGATTAACTACTGTTGTTATTATTACTATTACTATTATCAAGTTATTATGTGATGCGTCTCTTTCGGTATGTTGACTTTCCTACATGTATCTGTACGTCTGTCATAAAATCTTGGTTCGGGCATCTCCCTAATGGACAAACTCTGTATAGACAAAGTTTCATGATTTCGCTTCTTCCCTAACCCTTTGTACTCGGATGGAAAATTTTTTAATTTTCAAAATAAAATAAATGTTAGGTTTTCTAGGCAGGTTTGTTGGAAGATGCTGCAGTCGTAGACGGCGACATCGTCCACCAAAATTGCTGTGATTTCGACATCGTCCACCAAAATTGCTGTGATTTCAACCAAATTTGGCTGGAAGGACCCTTTAGTCGTGGGCTCCAGAACTTCCATTCGGAATTTTGATTCCTCAATTTTTGGGTCAAAATCTTAGATTTTATTAAAAGTTTACCTGAAATTGTCAAAATGCTTCTTACCATTTTGACCGATTTCAACCAAATTTTGGCTGAAAGGACCTAATGGTCGTAGGCTCCCTAACTTCCATTCAGAATTTTGATTCATCAATTGTTTGGGTAAAAATCTTAGATTTTATGAAAAATGTACCCGAAATTGTCAAAATGCTTCTTACCATTTCGAAAGATTTCAACCAAATTCGGCGGAAAGGATCCTATGGCCATAGGCTCTAGAACTTCCATCAGAATTTTGATTCATCAATTTTTTGCGTGAAAATCAGGGATTTTATGGAAAACGTACCAGAAATTGTCAAAACACTGCTTCTCCTTAGTTTCTTGACATATTTCAACCAAATTTAGCTAGAGTGACCCTATCAAGGTAGAGTAGAATTACAGGCCAATGGGCCTCTTATTTACTATTGGTAGATTGGTGTATATTGGTTGACTCGTGTCTGTTGGTTGATTGCTTATTGATGTCTGATTGCTGACTATTGGTTGGTTGGTTTCTGTTGGTTGATTGGTGTCTCTTGCAGAGTTGCCCTTATGCGTCCTTTTGCGTGTATATACGCATACAAATGGCAGAGGGACGCATAAAAATTAACCCTCTGCGTCCCCGAGGACGCACGAGGGACGCAGTGAAAAAGTGTAACGGAAACTGGTAACTTTGCGTGTGCTTAATTATCGATAAATTGTGTGTCTATATTTATTTGTGCATGTTTTTACTTTAAAAAATATACCCAATGTATTGTGTGTTCAATAAAAATAAACATACTACGTTGTTTAAGACTATAATTTGTTGTATGTTTTCTTGCACAACTCAAAGTTGTTAATGCCCATAAATCACATTCAACCACCACATTTAATTGTAAACACAATCCCCAAATCATCCTTAGTATTCCATTTCATCTAATTTTTTATAAATAATGAGTTTACAAGCCCGATGTTAGTCGCCTTGTTTGGCCTACAAATTGCAAAAATACCCGCCATGTTTCTGTCAGTTGTGCTAAACGTCAGTGTGATGTGTCAGACGCTTGAAAAATCCAATACAACTGATCAAGCGTATATACAAACTTGTCTGGGCATCTTAACCCTTTCACAGCTCAGAACATTGGACAGATCACAAAGTTGTTATCACTAACATGCTAAATATTTTGAAATTAATTTGCGCATGCAGCAACAACTTACAGGCAAAATATTTGTTTCTATTTACTTATCAAAATATCTAAATGGATGAAGGAATACATGGAAGATTTTGTGATATCTTTTACATTTGAATGGTCATTTGACGGATTAGCGGCAGTGTCTTTGTATTGCTGTTTGAATAACGGTATCAATACGCGCTAAAGCCGTCTTTTATTTAGCAATAGCAGCTGATTGATTGACTGATGGATTAGTGTTTATAATGTTTAACAATACTCGATCATTGGGTGTTCCCAATTTCTGAACTAAAAAGCTCATCCCAGCAGCGATGTTCAACATTATCGTGGATACGTTAAAATATTGATTTTTTCCAAACAGCGTATAGCTCAAAGCTCCCCGATACAAGGGTCCTTATTGGATACACGCTCATGTGTTATCTATGCTTCAACCAATCAGCGATCTCGTTACATAGTTAGGCTACTCCTATGAATTAGATTTATCCGGTTATTGGCTGTTATATTTTCACTAATTACGCATTTTAGTCTGATTTATACAGATTATTTTTGATAAATTATTGTTTTGTCTGATCTTAGCCTGTGTATTCCACTATATTTAGTCTTTCAAGTTACATTATAAAAAATACGCGCGCATTATATCGAAGTAGGTCAAGTCGTCCTTGAGCAAACTCGCCCCAGATACTCGTAATTTTTCAATTCGTCCAAAGTCAAGTTATGGTTTTATAGAAAAACTAATGCAGTGGGTCTTTGCTAATTACTAATGTAGTGGGCTTTGGACATGTTAATCATACAAGGATGTCAATGTAGGTTGGTTGGTTTATCAGACAACAAATAAGTACGGTGCTTTAAGTTATTGTTTATTGACACGCAGTTCAAATGTTATTAGTTAAATATACAATGGCCATTTCAATAGATCAATTTTAGCCACCATTGTAGATCACAGAATACATATTTTTGAAAATTTGCCACTGGAATGACTGCCACTGTTTAGAGCCAGTCATTCCAGTGTTAAACTTTCAAAAATAGGTATTTTGGTGATCTACAATAGTGGCCAAAAGTGTTAAGCGCTAAAGGTTAATAAACTATGCATAGTTAATATTCTCTATATATACATTAACAGTATTTACACAATGTCATAACTAGTGCTTTCAACATGTTTAATAAAGTGCTATATAATTAGATCAATGTGTTGTGTTTATTTTAAGAAAAAAACATGGGGCCCTCATATTTCAGATGAGGACCCCATGGGACCCCCATATTTTACAGTGGGACCCCCAAATCTGAGTGTGGGGTCCTTGGGACCACCAGAAATCAGATGTGGGCGACACTGGTCTCTTGGTTGATTGGTGTCTATTGGTTGATTGCTGATTAATGTGTATTGGTTGATTGTTGACTATCGTTTGATTGGTGTCTATTGGTTGATTGGTGTCTATTGGTTGATTGGTGTCTATTGGTTGATTGCTGATTGATGTATGTTGATTGATTGATGTCAATTGGTTGATTGCTGACTATTGGTTGATTGGTATCTGTTGGTTGATTGGTGTCTATTGGTTGATTGATGTATGATTGGTTGGTTGATTGATGTCAATTGGTTGATTGCTGAGTATTGGTTGATTGATATCTGTTGGTTGATCGGTGTCTATTGGTTGATTGTTGATTGCTGGTTGATGTCTGTTAATAGATTGGTGTCTATTGGTTGATATTGTTGGTTGATTGCTGATTGTTGTCTATTGGTTGATTGATGTCTATTGGTGTCTATTGGTTGATTGGTGTCTGTTGGTTGATTGCTTATTGATGTCTATTGGTTGATTGTTGACTTGGTTGATTGCTGATTAATGTCGGTTGGTTGATTGATGTCTATTGGTTTGATTGTTGACTATTGGTTGATTGGTTAATTGTTGTCTATTTCGTTGATTGCTGATTGGTGTTTATTGGTTGATTGGTGTATATTGGCTGATTGTTGTCTATTGGCGGATTGGTGTCTATTGGTATATTGGTGTATATTTGTTGACTTTTGGTTGATTGTTGTCTATTGGTTGATTGTTGTCTATTGGTTGAATGTTGTTTATTGGTTGATTGGTCTCTGTTAGTTGGTTGGTTCGTGTCTGTTGGTTGGTTCGTGTCTATTGGTAACAGGTTGATTGTTGTCTGCTTATTGACTATTGGTTGATTATTGACTATTGGTTGATTGGTATCTGTTGGTTGATTGATGTCTGTTGGTTGATTGATGTCTGTTGGTTGATTGTTGTCTATTGGTTGATTGCTGATTGATGGCTATTGGTTGATTGTTGTCTATTGATTGATTGATGTCTATTCATTGATTGTTGACTATTGGTTGATTACTTATTTAAATCTTGCAGGCTGAGAGTGATGTAAAGGTGGAGAACAAGGATGGGATGTGGTGGAAGAAGGCACAGTCCATATATGAATTCTCGCTCAAGGATATTGATGGAAATGTTGTATCCCTTGAAAAATACAGGTATATGTCATTCTTGATGCCAATTGTCAAGGATGAATTTAAATAGCCATATTCAGTGTAACAATGTGGGTGAGCCAAAGGGACATTTGCCCACCTGAGAATTCAAATGTCCCCTTACATGCAGCAGATCCCTATTTACTTATAATGGAAAGGTGTCCAAGAGGTCCTACAACCTCAAATTGTCCCCTTGAATATTTCTGCTGCGTGCAACACTGCATCTTTACCAGATTATGACATTAAGCTGGATGAGTGACTAGCCAACAGGGAGAGTGACCCTCCTGATTTATATGTTCTAGTCCTTTCTTGCCTCATTCAGCTATTTACTTGTAGTAGACTACTAGTAGTCGGGAAGATGTGTTGGAATTGTGGGTTTTATGGTAAAAGAACCAAAATTATAACCATTGAGGACCAATAGATACAAATAATTTTAGATATAGAGCCATCGCAAAAAGTTTGGCAATGGCCTAGAATGGCTACACCCTAGTGCCACACCAATTTTAGTGGACATAATACATTGTTAGCTCACCTGGCCTGAAACGTCTGGTCCGTCCATCTATCCGTCAAAGTTTCTTTTAAGCGTCTGGCCGATTTCAATTATATTTGGTAGGAAGCATCATTATGGCATTGAGATCCAAGTTTGTTTAAACAAAGGCGATCGGCCAATTTGGCCGGCAGCCATCTTGACCAACTTTTAGAAATGTCTTTAAGAATCTCCAAAACCGCTTTGGTGATCGATACAAAACTCATGAAATGTCATCTAGGGCTGAACCATGTTTGTTAGCTCACCTGGCCAGAATGGCCACGTGAGCTTAAGCCATGGCGATTGTCTGTCAACTTTTGCTTTGAAACGCTACTCCTCATTAACAGCTTAACGGATTTCAAACTAATCTTGCTGGAAGGACCCTAAGGAGGTAGACTTCAGAACTTGTATACAGAATTTTGATTGACCAATTTTTCCAGCGGCCATCTTGGATTTTCGGGAAATACGATAAAAGCCTACTCCTCATTAACTGCTTGGCCGATTTCAAGCAAACTTGGCTGGAAGGACTCTAGACTGGTATGCTTCGGAACTTATATACAGAATTTTGATTGGTCAATTTTCTCGGCGGCCATCTTGAATTTTCCGAAATATTCCTGAAAATCATTTAAAACGCTACTCCTCATTAATTTCTTGGGTAATTTCAAGCAGAGTAGGTGTCAAGAATACTAGGCTAATAGGTTTCAGAACCTTTATACAGAACTGATTGTTCAATGTTTTGGTGGACATTTTTGATATTCTGAAAATTATCCAGAACCATTTAAAAAATGGTACTCCTTGATCGATAGTCTGATCTCAACAAAACTTGGATCCAAAAAAATGGTGGTAAACCGTTTAAAAGGCTACTCCTCATTAACTGCTTGGGAAATTTCAACCAGACTTGGCTGAAAAGATACAAGGCTGGTGGTAGGTTTCAAAACATTTATACCAAATTTTGATTGGTTAATTTTTCTGATGTCCATCTTGGATTTTCTGAAAATTTCTTGAAATCATTTAAAAACCTATTCCTCATCAATCACGTGGCCAATTTCAAGCAAACTCGGTTGGAAGGACCCTAGATTGGTATGCTTCGGAACTTATATACAGAATTTGGATTGGTCAATTTTCTACGCTTCATTAATTTCTTGGGTAATTTCAAGCAGAGTTGGTGTCAAGAATACTAGGCTAATAGGTTTCAGAACCTTTATACAGAACTTTGATTTTCAATGTTTGATGACCATTTTTGATTTTCTGAAAATTATCCGGAACCATTTAAAAAATGGTACTCCTTGATCAATAGCCTGATTTCAACAAAACTTGCGTCCAAAACGATGGCGGTAAATTGTTTAAAAGGCTACTCCTCGTGCACTGCTTGGGAAATTCCAACCAGACTTGGCTGGTGGTAGGTTTCAGAACATTTATACAAAATTTTAATTGGTTAATTTTTTTGACGTCCATCTTGGATTTTCTGAAAATTTCTTGAAATCATTTAAAAACCTATTCCTCATTAATCATTTGGCCAATTTCAAGCAAACTCGGTTGGAAGGTCCCTAGATTGGTATGCTTCAGAACATGTATGCAGAATTTTGATTGATACATTTTTTAATGGCCATCTTGACTTTTGCAAAAAGTGGCTGCAAATTGTTTAAAATGCTACTCATTAAGTAGTTGGTCAATTTCAACCATCCTTGGCTGAAAGGATACTAAGCTGGTAGCTTTCAGACCATGTGTACAGAATTTTGATTGCCGTAATTTCTCGACTAAAGGGTTCCCTCGAATATAGGTCGTTGTCCCAAATTTGACCAAAATCCGCCCAAAAAACTTATAATCAAGTATAAGACGCTGTTAAATTTAGAAAAAACGTACCTTTAAAAAATCGAAAATTGGTATCAAAAATAACCATCACTCAGCGCTTTGTTTAATGCATGATTAAAATTATCAAGGTGGAAGGGAAATTATTAAATAGGACCGCCTAAATATCGTGTATCTTCAATAAAGATTGTTTCTTACATCAAAATCAATCTAATTTTGGCATAAAATGTCTCCTTGAAAACAGAAATCGCGTGATAGAAACAGATTGTAATGGCTCTTTTGCGTTTGGAGGCGCTGTGTGATCTTATGCGCTAACAGGAGTTGGTTATCTGGCTCTTTTGTGATTGGAGGCGCTGTGTAATCTTAAGCGTTAACGGGAGTTGGTTCTAAAATGGGTAGGGAATATTCAGATGGTCACTAGTTGTAATGACTTTTGCGTTTGGAGGCGCTGTGTGATCTTATGCGCTAACAGGAGTTGGTTATCTGGCTCTTTTGTGATTGGAGGCACTGTGTAATCTTATGCGCTAACTGGAGTTGGTTATCAAACGGGTATGGGAACATTCAGTTCCTATTGCGCAATGAATATATTTAGCAATTTCCGAGTCCAGAATATTTAGATCCGAGTACTCGCTCTAATTAGAATAAAGATCTTTTGCGATTGGAGGCGAATTGCATGATTTATGCATGCCCTGTAGGTGGGGCTTAGAATACACCTTCTGTATCCTCTGCGTGTCGTAAGAGGCGACTAAAGGAGGTATGGGTGAGGTAACCCTGACAGAAACCTCGAATGCTGAAGACGGAGGTTCCAGGCCGCACGGCGCACTCTAATAAACCATGGATCCACGCACTTAACGCTTATGATCATGTCGATAGTCACTTACAGGACTGGCGGTATGATCAGCGAACGACGAAGAAGAAGGAGAAGCGTGATTTATACACGTATCTTTTCTCGACGCCATTTTATGTCAAATTCTGGATTAATTTTGATGTAATAAGTGATATGTATTAAAGAATAAACAATATTTAGGCGCCCCAATTTAATAATGTCACTTCCGCTTGGTGTTTTTTTAGTATACATTAAACATAGTCGTCAGGCGGCGCGAATTGTCTAGGGTAACATTTAGTTCAATTTCCGTGGTATAATCTGTGAATTTTTAAGAAAAATTTCGACCCAAAAATGTGGGGAAGGAATGTACTCGATTATAGGACGCACCCCCCTTTCTAGTAGATGTATTTTGACAAAAAAAAATGCGTCCTTTAGTCAAATTTTTACGGTGATCAATTTTTTGGCTGGCCATCTTGAATCTTTAGAACAAGCGGCCCAAGGGACCTGTGTCGCTCACCTGGAGCACCATCAATTTTTGTCAAAATTGTTGGTGGGTGGTTTAGCAGTCTTTTAAATGAGTTGGTGGACATTTTTGCAAGTGCAATATGGCCGCCAAACAGACTACATTTTGATTGGCCCACGGCGCCCATGTTTTTTTGATGGATCAACTTCTCTTGCACAAATTTTAATGGCACAAATTTTGGCGTGATCCCTTCAGCGGTTCTGAAGGAGTCATTTTCGTGAGAACCAGGTCATCCAAGATGGTCATTGAACCATTTGGTAAATCAAGTCCTCTTGAACAAACTTGGCTTACCTCGTGGCCTAGATGAAGATTCTGCAAGTGGTTTCGGAGAAGATTTATAAAGACATTTCCTGAAATTGGTCGAAATCCAAAATGGCCGCTGGGCAAATTGGCCGATCGGGTTCATTTGAACAAACTTGGATCCTTATGCCCTAAGGATGCTTCCTGCCAAATATAATTGAAATCGGCTTTGTAGTTCTCGAGAAGAGATTAAAAATTCCCCATTGCTTAAGCATGGGAGCTTTTGACAGGAAAATTATGCAGGATGGCCACCAAACCGTTTATCCGACAGTTTTGAAAATTGCAAATTTGAGCTCAGAATACCCAAAAACATATATAGAACCAATTTTGGCCTCAAAATCCATCAAATAAAAAAATCCAATATGTCCGCCAAACACGCTACATTTTGATTGGCCCACGGCGGACATGTTTTTTGACGGAGCAACTTCCCTTGAACAAACTTTAATGGCCCTTAGTCCCTAATCGTATCTCCCAAATTTTGTCGTGATCCATTCAGCGGGTCTTGAGAAGTCATTTTCGGGAAAACTAGGTTATCCAAGATGGCTGCTGAACCATTCGGTCAATCAAGTTGTCTTGAACAAACTTGGCTTACCTCTGCCTAGATGAAGTTTCATAAGTTTTGAATCGACTCCCCAAGCCGTTTTGGAGAACACGATTTTTAGACGTTTCTAAAAATCAGCCAAAATCAAAGATGGCCACAAGGATGCTTCCTGCCAAATATAATTCAAATCGGCCCAGTAGTTCTCGAGAAGACATTTTAAATTTCCCATTGCTTTAGTATGTGAGCTTTTGGCGGGAAAATGATCCAAGATGGCTGCCAAACCGTTTATCCGACGGTTTCGAAAATTGCAAATTTGAGATCAGAATACCAAAAAACCTATATAAAACGAATTTCAGCCTCAAAATCCGTCAAATAAACAAATCCAAAATGGCTGCCAAACACACTATATTTTGATTGGTCCACCGCGGCCATGTTTTTCGACGAATCAACTTCTATTGAACAAACCTTAATCACCCTTAGTTGCTAATTATATATCACAAATTTCGGCCTGATCGTTTCAGCAGTTCTGCGGAAGAAGTCATTTTTGTGAAAATTAGGTCATCCAAGATGGCCACTGAACCATTTCGTCAATCAAGTTGCCTTGAACAAACTTGATTCAGCGCTTAACCTAAATCATATTTCGTGGGTTTTGAATCGATCCCTCAAATGGTTTGGGAGAAGATTTTTAAAGACATTTCAAAAAATCGCCCAAAATCCAAGATGGTAGCTGGCCAAATTGGCCGATCGGGTTCGTTTGAACAAACTTGAATCGCTATGCCTTAAGGATGCTTCATGCCAAATATAATTGAAATCGGCCCAGCAGTTCTCGAGAAGATATTTTTAATTTCCCATTGCTTTAGTATGGGAGCTTTTGGCGGGAAAATAATCCAAGATGGCCACCAAACCGTTTACCCGACAGTTTCGAAAATTGCAAATTTGAGATCAGAATACCCAAAAACCTATATAAACCCAATTTCAGCCCCAAAATCCATTAAATAAAAAAATCCAATGTGACCGATAAACATGCTCTATTTTGATTGGCCCACGGTGGCCATGTTTTTTGACGGATCAACTTCTCTTGAACAAACTTTACTGATCCTTAGTCTCTAATCATATCTGCCAAATTTTAGCCTGATCCCTTCAGCGGTTCTGGCGAAGTAATTTTCACAAAACTAGGTCAACCAAGATGGCCGCCAAATTATTTGACCATTTAAGCTCCTTTGAACAAACATGGTTGAGCTCTTGCCCTAGATCATATTTCATCAGGTTTCCTTCAATCCCTCAAGCGGTTTCGGAGAAGATTTTTTAAAGAAGTTTCTAAAAATCAGCCAAACTCCAAGATGGCTACCGGCCTAATTGGCCGATTGGCTTCATTTGAACAAACTTGAATCCCGATGGACACACATCGGACGGTCACCACAACATAAGCTCACTTGGCCTTTCGGGCCAGGTGAGCTAATAATATTTCCCAAATTTGGGCCCGATCCATTCAGTGATTCTTGAGAAGTCGTTTTCGCGAAATGTAGGTCATCCAAGATGGCCGCCGGACCATATGGAGTATCAAGTTCCCTTGAAAAAACTTGGTTCAGCTACACGCCTAGATGATATTCCATGAATTTTGAATCGATCCCCTGAGCAGTTTCGGAGAAGATTTTCAAAGACATTTCTCAAAATCGGCCGATTTGGCAGACGGCCATCTTGGATTTTGGCCGACCAGCCCTGTTTGCACAAACTTGAATCCCTATACCCTAAGGATGCTTCCTGCCAAATATAATTAAAATCGGCCCAATGGTTTAAAGGAAAAGTTGACGGACGCCAGACGACGGACAGTCGCCATTGCATATGTAACACTAGAATGCTCTTTATCAACAAGATGGCCAGCAAACTTTATCGGACAGTTTAGAAAATTACAAATTTGAGATCAGAATACCCAAAAACACATAAAAACAATTTTTGCCTCAAAATCCATCAAATAAAAAAATACAATATGGCCACCAAACATGCTATATTTTGATTGGCCCACGGCGGCCATGTTTTTTGACGGATCAACTTCTCTTGAACAAACTTTAATGGCACTACAACTAGGTCAACCAAGATGGCTGCCGAACCATTTGACCAATCAAGTTCCCTTGCCATAAATCATATTTTATGATGTTTGCATCAATCCCCCAAGCCATTTCGGAGAAGATTTTTAGACGTTTCCTAAAATCGGCCTAAATCCAAGATGGCCACCGGACAAATTGGCCGATCGGGTTCATTTGAACAAACTTAGATCTCTATGCCCTATGAATGCTTCCTCCCATATATAATTGAAATCGGCCCAGTGGTTCTTGAGAAGAAGTCGTTTAAAGAATTCCCCATTGCTTTACTATGGGCCCCTTGCTTTACTATGTGAGCCTTTGGCGGGAAAACAAACCAAGATGGCAGCCAAAGCGTTTATCCGACAGTCTCGAAAGTGGCATATTTGAACTCGCCACACTGATAAGCATATATAAAGCAATTTTCGCCATCAAAATACATCAAATACAAAAAAGCCAATATGACCTAGAAATGCTGAATTTTGATTGGTTGATGGTGGCCATGTTTTTTAACGAACAAACTTCCCTTGAACAAACTTGAAAGGCGCTTGGTCCCTAAGCATATTTACAAGATTTCAGCTCTATCCCTTCAGCGGGTCGGGAGAAGTCGTTTTCGCAAAAACTATGTCATCCAAGATGGCTGCCAAGCAAATCGGCCAATCAGGTTGCCTTGAACAAACTTGGGTCTACCGCTGCCACAGATGATGTGTTATGAGGTTTGAATCAATTCCTCAAGCGGTTTCGGAGAAGATTTTTTAAAGTGTTTCTAAAAATCAGCCATTTTGGCTGACGGCCATCTTGGATTTTGACCGATCCGCTTCGTTTGAACAAACTTAGATCTTTATGCCCTATGAATGCTTCCTCCAAAATATAATTGAAATTGGCCCAGTGGTTCTTGAGAAGAAGTCGTTTAAGAATTCCCTAGTGCTTTACTATGAGAGCCATTGCGGGAAAACAAACCAAGATGGCAGCCAAACCGTTTATCCGATAGTCTCGAAAGTGGCATATTTGAACTCGCCACACTGATAAGCATATATAAAGCAATTTTCGCCATCAACATACATCAAATACAAAAACTCCAATATGACCAACAAACGCTAAATATTGATTGGTTGGTGGTCATGTTTTTTAATGTACGAACTTCCCTTGAACAAACTTGAATGGACCTTGGTCCCTAAGCATATTTACCAAATGTTAGACCTATCCCTTCAGCGGTTCGGGAGAAGTCATTTTTGCGAAAACTAGGTCATCCAAGATGGCCGCCAAGCAAATAGGCCAATCAGGTTGCCTTGAACAAACTTGGGTCTACCGTTGCAATAGATGATGTGTTATGAGTTTTAAATCAATTCCTCCAGTGGTTTCGGAGAAGATTTTTTAAAGGGTTTCTAAAAATCGGCTATTTTGGCTGACGCCCATCTTGGATTTTGGCCGATCGGCTTCATTTGAACAAACTTGAATCTTTATGCCCTAGGGATGCTTCCTGCCAAATATAATTGAAATCGGCCAGTGGTTCTTGAGAAGAAGTCATTTTAAAGGAAAAGTTGACGGACACACAACGGACGGTCGCCACGACATAAGCTCACTTGGCCTTTCAGGCCAGGTGAGCTAAAAATGGGAAATTGTTTAAAATACTACTCATTAACTACTTGGGAAATTTCCACCAGACTTGACTGGAAGGACAGTAGCCGGCTAGGTTTCAGAACTTGTATACAGAATTTTGATTGACCAATTTTTCCGGCGTCCATCTTGGATTTTAAAATGCTACTCATTAACAGCTTGAATGATTTCAAGCAAACTCGGTGGGGAGGACCCTGGGGTGGTATGCTTCAGAAAGCATATACAGAATTTTGATTAATCAATTATTTTTTTTGGTGGTCATCTTGAATTTTCCGAAAGATGGCGGGAAATCATTTAAAATGCTACTCATTAACTGCTTGGGCAATTTTAACCAGACTTGACTAGAAAGATATAAGGCTGGTAGGTTTCAGAACTTGTATGCAGAATTTTTATTGGTACATTTTTCTGGAAATCAGTTAAAAGCCTACTCGTTATCCACTTGGTAGATTTAAAGCAAATTCGGCTTTCGATTCAGACTATGTTCAGTGGCCATTTTGAATTTTCTGAAAAATGGCTAGAAATCATTTAAAATCCTAATGCCCCATTAGCCGCTTGTTCCAGTGGACATCTTGTTTTCCAAAATGACATCTCAGGAACTGCGGTACGGATCAGGTTGAAACTTATTAGTTGTTATTACACCACAAAAACATCCATTACCGTTCAATCACTACTTGCTAAATCAACTAATCTGCATTTAGCCACCAGAATAAGATTTTTATGCTTGCTGATATTCCTCCATATGCCTATTCCATATTAATATATACCCTCAACCAGGCTACTGGTAGGGTACACCCCCAGCATATATCCTGATAAAGACTGGCACCAGTCTGTACTCACTCCCTGGTGACCCTGTCACTAAGCATTCCCACGCATGCGCATTGGAGCCCAAATAGGAAACAGATTCACTTTTCAATTATTCTGCATGCAGAACAGTCTGCAAAATATTCCAGCTAAGTTTTTATAGCTTTGCGCTGTGTCAACCTACTGTTTTGAGAGTTCTTTAATCCTAGGAATGTCTCAATCCTCCCTAATTTATGTTGATGGAGTATTTCGTGGTTTTATTTGCTTTTTATACTCTGTTGCCGGTTTTCGTGATGTATCGCGTTTTCGTGGTTATCCTTGATAATGCCTAAGTCATCATCATCAGTTCTACCCTCTATTACTCATAGGAGTCTTTTATTCACTTATTCAGTATAAAAGAAAGATAAAAGTCATGTTTAAATTCCGATGTCGTATTAGCACTTTTTGCTAGATTCGAGTCTTTTGCGACCGTTTTGACGAAAACAATGAATTTAGAGACTAGGAAGAGGCTCTCGAAGGTGAACTCGAGTAGGTCACCGGGGCAAATCCACGTGAGTCTTGAGGAAGGGCATTACCATCAAGCAGTGGTGGTGGCGGATGAAGCCCCCCGACCTCAACACCCATGCCACGTCAAGTTTTCGGTCATACCAGTAGCCAGGAATGTTAAAAGATCTCCGGTGTCTAGCTTAATGCAGTCAGGAAGTTCGGTAACTTCTGGGTTTGCAAGCACTTCCGGTTTATGCTTAGTAGATTCGGGTCTGCAGGACCTGGGTCTACTTCCGGCTTCCGTTTCGGGTTCTGTTTCTTCCGCTTCCGGTTTGACTTCCGGTTTTTTCAGGACATCCGAGTCCTCCGGTAAAGCCCTCTCGTCCAGACAGGAAATTCGGTCAATAATACAGAAATTTAGAATCTCTAGGAAGAGGCTCTCGAAGGTGTAGACCCTCGACTAGGCGTCTGGTAGAGGGACCCCCTGCATTAGCCTTGCAATAGACTGGCACCAGTCTGTACTCACTCCTTGGTGACGCCTGTCACTAAGCACGCTCGCGCATGCGCAGTAGGTCCCAAATGTGAAAACTGATTCACTTTTCATATATTCTGCTAGCAGATCAGTTCGCCTGCTATCAAGTTGAAATAAAAGTTTATAGCTTTGCACTGAAAAGTTCAGCTACATTTAATCTGATTCAGATAACATGCCTACCATGAAATCTATCTTGCCTAAGTTATGTTTAACTTTCATGTCATGGTGTTTTAGAGGTTTTTGTAACTAGTTTTGAGTTACCAGTTTTCGTGTCAGTACTCCCGTTTTCGAGGTTTGGGAAACCATGCCTATTATATACCATCAAATTACCATGTTATAAAATAGCCAAGTACCACTCTTATTACGTAGAGCCTATATAGTGCTTTCAAACAATTTTATTCAGGAATCTGTGATTCCAGTCTTCAGTCAGAATTGTGAAGTTCGCGTTTGATGTCTCTGTACGATTTTCTCATTAGCTTTAACGAAGCTATTGTTTTATTACCTATCCTTTTATTTATAGGAAGTGGTTTTAACTTCTGAGAGAGTTAAATGTTCGTCGGCAAAATGCGATCGTTTCCATGCCAAAGACTTTGCGGGTCACGTTTGCTTGAAGTGCACCACTTGCTCCCCTCTCAAAATGTGTGGGATGTGTAAGGGCTGGCCGTTGGTCGTATCCAAAGCGTTTTTCAAGGATTTTGTTTCAAAACCTGCTTTGCCCTCAGGTCGCTCCCCCTCAGTTGTTGAGTGTACCAAGACAGTAACTACTGCTTCTACCTCGGTCAAAACGTCCGTATCAACAACAGAGGGGGGTGGTGCTCCTCTTCTAATACTAATTCGGATTCTGTTATGGTGTTATTCGCCAGATTCGAATCATTTGCAAGTGTGCTGACTAAGTCTCTAGACGAACGAATATCTTCTGCGATTAAGGCTGCCAAAGAGGAGTCGTCAGACTCTTGAGCACAGCCCCCATTCTTGCGGTCGTTCTCGTAAGTGGGGCAAGCCGATTTCTCTCACTTCCAGACAAGAGATGAAATCTCCGAAATTAAAGTCTGGTGATTCTAAGAAAAAGTCTAGTAAATCATCCTCAGGTAGGAGCCAGACTAAAGACCATATACGTCTTGAGGGTCCGCATAACCCTCATGCGATGGCATCGGTGGCGGAAGCTTCCGATCTTTCATCTCATGCTAAAGCTCATTTTTCCGTGATTCCTATTGCCAGAAATGTTTCAAGATCTCCGATCTCTGCTCCCGTCTCTGCTCCTGGCTTGTCCGGGCAAGCGGGTTTGCATTCCGGTTTGTCTTCTGGTTTGACTGGGCATCCGGAAATGAGCACTGTGATTGTTACTGGCTTGGCTGAACATCCGGTGTCTCATGATAATCTGGCGTTTCCGTCTACTTCCATTTCCAGTTTTTCCGGTTCCGGCAGTAGTGTTGCTGATTACGGTAGGAAGAATGTATTTCCGGGTCTGTTGGCCCCGACACTGCATCATTCATTTATTTCCGGTTCCGGTTTTTCAGCTTCCTCTTCCGGTAGTAGTGTTGCTACTTCAGGTAGGAAGAATATATGCCCGGGTCTGTTGGACCCGACATTGCATCATTCATCTATTTTCGTTTCCGGTTTTTCAGCTTCCTCTTCTGGTAGTAGTGTTGCTACTTCCGGTAGGAAGAATGCACATCCGGGTCAGTTGGACCCGTCTTTGCATACATCCTCTTTTTCCGGTCCCGGTTTTTCGACTTCCGTTTCCGGCAGCAGTGTAGCTACTTCCGGTAGGAATTATGCATATCCTGGTCTGTTGGATCCGTCCTTGCATTTAACTTCCGTTTCCGGTTCTGGGTTTTCCATTTCCGCTTTGGGTGGCAGTGTATCTGCTTCCGGTGTAAGAGATGCTTCTCCAGATCAGTTAGATTATGAGCTCTTGATTAACTCTAATCCCCATTATGGTAATATTTCTGCTCCTGATTCTAACTATTTTCGCGCTGCTCCCGCTCAGGTTTTTTTTATAGGCATGATCCTGATCGTTCTTCTCTATCTCAGTCTGTTCATTCTTCTGTTGGAGTCGTATATTCTGTTACTCGCGAAAACAGGCCTATACACATACATATAACACGACATTGAATATAGCCGATTCTAAAGCTTCTGATAATTACCGAGTACCCGATGTGCAGACTCGTTACTCGCCATGCTTCACGTGAACAATGCGTGTAAAAAGCTATTTCTGCGAACTTCCGACGTGTAGCCAGTTGAAAAATGAATTACAAAAACTAAAACACTATACTTTTTAGGTGTCGTTACTTAAACTGGATTTAATCCGTAAAGAAATTTCTTAAAACAAGCCAGAAAAATAAAAAAATAACGACTTCAGCGCTGCTCGTTGTTAATAAATTAGCACGTGATCAAAACGGCGCGAGCAAATACTACGTTTTAGTAAATTTTCATTGATAAATTCAGCATAGTAATGTATTTTTCCACGGTCTAGTTCATGAACAACCAATCAGATACGTCTTTGCGAGATCGCTGTTGTGTTTGAATAGCACGCAGTTTGTATGTTATTTTGTTATTCTAGCGTGTTTGCTCGGTGACAAAACGTTTGGAGTAATAAATTACAAATAATAGAAACGGGAATAGGGACTATATTATAGTGTAATTACTACCGGCGGACGGCCAGAGAATGAGTTTAGATGTTTTAAATAAAGCAATTTTACCGTGAGACTTTCAAGACGTACGTTTGACATACAATTCTGCCAGTCATTATTTTGTAATTGACGTCTTGACGTTTGTTTTTACAACAACCCTTTCACCTGAACTCGGCTAATAGTTAGGGATGCCTGTATTTTTGGCACTATTAGCACTTATTTACCCTTGGTCAAGTCAGATTTTATGAATATATTTCTCAAATATTGCTCAAACATTATGGACGGTATTCACAGTATTTGGAAATGTCAACGGTCACGGTATCGGTTCACGGTATACCGCGGTCCTCACGGTACTACCGTCAGACCGCCCAGCTCTACTTGACAACCATAGAAAACCAACAACCCCTCTAATGCTAATAGCTTCTGATTGGAAAGAACAGAAGACCATTTGGGAGAAGAGACTGCAGAGAAGGGTTCTAGATCCAAGAACAGCTGGCCCTTTTGAAAAGGGCCAGCCTTGTAGATAGGGCAAACTTACTATATGCTAAAGAGGACTGCTCATAGAAACAGTTTACATATGCCATGATGCTCCAACCATAAAATCCTGGGCCCGAATTCTATAAACTTCTTAACTTAAGTCTACCAAAACTCTAGGTGGTCTACCTTAGTAAGTGCCCCGCTTATGTTGAGATTCAGAAAACGACATAAGTACCCCACATACGAATGTGGACCGCATAACTTAAGCACCCCACTTAAAACCGCGCTCGGCTCGTTGTTAGGGTATTATGTCCATATCATGCTCATTTCTTTGACACTGACTCGACCGTCGGTGACGAAGACAATAGAACGAATAGCGTGCTTTCCTATTAAGCACAAATTTGTATTTGGAAAACGTGTTAAATTAGAATTAAATTTTGACAATGGCGGCAGAAAACAGCAAGAAGCGCAAGCCAAATTTTTCTGATGCTGAAAAAATCCGATTAATCGAGGAATATGAAAAAGAAAAAGAAATTCTTTCCGGCAAATTTGGCCCAAATATAACCAGCAAGAGAAAGCATGAGGCATGGCTGCGGGTCACCAAGAACATGAACAGCCAGAATCCGTCTGTTGTGAGAACACCCACCGAGCTGCAGAAAAAGTGGCAAAATCTATCCAGCACCATGAAAGATGACTATCGTCACTTTCGTAAGGAGACAATGAAAACAGGTATATGCCTATGTATTGAACAACTCTTAGACTGTGCAGCCTAGCATTCCGTACTCCATAAGCAAAATGCAATGAATGATGCCACTACAAACCTTTACTTTTCATCATTGATGATGTCTCTGCCTCTGCAACGCCCACCCCACCCCACCCACCCCTCTACCCACCACAGCACGCACGTTATCTGTGGTATGATACTTTTCAAATGTTTTCCGATGACACAGAATGTAATGTTGACATCTGGGTGAATACTTGTTTTCGCTTTGCTTAACTCCAAGTGGGGGGGACGTGGAAGGCTAACAACGCGTAGGAAAGCTCACCAAATAAACAATTTGAAGATATGCCTATTATTAATGTATCATTAAATGAATTTTGAAATCCACCTAGTATTAGTGAACTTTTCCAATAAGGCCAATTATATGATATGTCAAACGAGAATAAATCATTTGAAAAACGATTGCATTAAGACTAAAATACCCGTACAAGTAGATTGATGTGATAATTGAAAGATCAAGGCATAGTCGCTATTAAAGTTTAAATTCCAATTCATCTTGATATTCATTGATGATATATTTACTTTATAGGAGGTGGACCTCCGCCGGAACACCCCTCTACTGTCTCTCAAAAGATGTGCACCGTGCTTGGCGAGGACGACCCAACAGTCCACGGTATTCCGGGAGGGATAGATAGTTTGGTGTGTGGTGAAAATTCAAGGTACATATGAATAATATGCGTGCGTGAGTGCGTGCGTGTGTGTAATTCTAATTAACATTCATTACAGATGCATTAATTGCAGAAAACCGTCTTTGATATTGAAATATTATTTTGTATAAGTAAGCTAGGATAATACAGCGATTGATTACAGAATGTGTGACTTCACAATGATTAACAACAATTAAGACGATATTATTTTTGCATGATGGATAAATAAGCTATGCTAAGAAGTTGCTTTAAAAACCATGTGGTCTCCTCGGAAGTGAAGTACCTTTCATGCTAAGTTTCAGTCGTTTCACTTTCTTTTTTTGTCACATCAAAATGAAAACAAACCATTTCGTGTGTGATTATTAAAGTTGTCACCAACAGCGTCACATATTTTAGTAAAAAATGTAAATCTCCCTATCATCTGCCAACAAACTGACTGACAAATGAATTCGTCTTCAGTAACTACTGCTTTGTGCACCAATTAACCCTTTAATGTCTAAATTTATTCATTAAAATATATTATTCTCTCTTACCGTGTTGATTTGCAGATCAACATAATACTATTTTTGAAATTTTACAACTGGAATGGCTGCCTCGGTAAATGAGCCAGTCATTCCAGTGTTAACATTTCGAAAATAGTCTTCTATTATTTGGCTTGTCTTCTAAGGAGGCCGTTGTTAACCGTCTTAGGAGGCAAAGGGTTACATATACGAAGGCTTATTTTACAGATTGTGTCTCTGTCAGGACATTCTTCAGAGTTCACCTCTAGTTATACAGTAATAAATAATATATGACTAAATCACAAATATTTTAATTATTTCAGAAGTTCGTCTGATACGTCAGCCGTTTCGTTCAACGATCCAAGTTGTAGGACACCTCAGTCTGGCTCACAGTCGTTTTCCATGGTAGCACTAACAAGTCCATCTGCGTCAATCAATGCCAGTACATCTAAAAGAAAGATTAGCGACAATGAAGTAAATAATAACGAGCTGCATCGCGAATTATTGCAGCTGGAGAAGAAAAGATGTTTAATGGAGATCGAGAAACTAGAATTGGAAATCTTCATATTGAAGGATAAAAAGAAGGAAATATTGGAAAGAGACAGTTCGTGTGCTGCTGCTGGAGGCAACGACACATTAGTGTATATGGAACTATAGATTCAATGCTATTCAATCAGATATCACCTTAGCCTTTCTTGTTGATTACGTCAGGCGACATATCTGTAAAACGCGTCTTTGACGCCTAGACCTTTTAAAGAATATTTTATTTTTCATTTAAAAATGTCTATTTGTAGACTAAGGGAAGACTATTTTTGGATGTTTACCACTAGAATGACATGCTCGGTAAACGAGCCAGTCATTCTAGTGGTAGAATTACAAAAATAGCCTTCTCTAGGTCTGCAAATATGCATTTCTCAAGACCACCACGGAAGCCGTTCTCGGCCCTTTTAGGCATCAAAGATTTTTTTTAAATCCCACGAATTAATATGTTTTCATCATTTCGAAACTGTTTTTTGACAAAACTTGACATTACTACACGTTATTAAGCATGGTGGCGACCACAATTATGATGATGATAGTGATGACGACACCGACAATGACGACGACGACAATGACGACGACGACGACGATAATGATGATGCAGCCAATAATATGATATAGATTTCACACATAAAAAATTTAATATTCATATTTAACAAAACTGTGAGAGAAAAAACATGAAATTTATATCTCCATGAACTATGATACAATATAGCTAGCATTATTAGTTTCCGAATGTACAGCTGGCTTTGTTTCCTTTAGAAAGTATCACAGGGAATGCAAAATTGTAATATTGTGAGAATAAATGTACTTGAAGCCATGTCTGCGTATTTTATGAGATGGACATTAGACATGGGTCTCCGTTTAACCATTTACAGTCTTAGACGACCAAAACAGCCTCCTTAGTAGTCATGCTAAATGCCAAATTACTGATCAATAGAACACCATTTTTGGAATTTCACCACTGGAATGACTGGCTCGGTTATTGATCGGCAAATTTACACTCTATTGTGAAATTTTTAATTTTTAAACATAAATTTAGGCATTAAAGGGTTAAGAATTACATATATTGAACAATCTATTCTGATTTCCAAAAAGGCTTTGCACTTACCTAACGGAAATGGTTATTGGCTAACAGATTTCTGGCTGCGGCACCGGCTGCTCTGACTTCATGTTCTACTTCTACGTCATCAACAGCACCTGGCTCTGCCTGCCCGTTGACATCATCTTCCTCAAAATCTGGCAAACCTCGGTCTTTGGCGATGTTGTGGAGGATGGCACAAGATCCTATTATGTTACAGGATTTTGCTGGCGAATAACGCAGTTCTCCATGAAGACAATGAAATCGCCGTTTCCACTGCCCGATGCCTCTTTCAACAACATTTCGAGTGGATTTGTGAGATATGTTGTAGGCCCGTTGTTGAGCGTTGTTTGGTTGAAGATACGGCGTCATTAGCCAAGTTTTTAGGGGGTAGCCAGAATCACCAAGAATATATTCATGACCCCTCCTTGTTTCCATCAAGCGAGTGAGGCCACTTTCCCGTAGAATAACAGAATCGTGAGTACTGCCAGGCCAGCTCGTCACCACATTGATGAAGCGACATTTAGCATCCATAACAACCTGCGTATTAATGGAATGATAGTTCTTGCGGTTAATGTAGCGTTCCTCGTGATCCGACGGGCTAGTAATCCATATGTGCGTTCCATCGATTACTGCCATCACAGCTGGAAAACCTGCGATTTCATAAAAATCACCAATGATATTGTGAATATCTTCATTTGCTGGAAATTTGATTATTCTAGGTATTAAACGCACCAATGCCTCCGACACATCTGAAACTGCACGACATGTAGTTGATTGCGATACACTAACAGTGTCACCGACCGTCCTTTGGAATGATCCTGTTGTGTAAAAACGTAGCGCGATGAATAATTTCTCAATGGGCAATAGAGCATGATTTCTCATAGCCCTTGGTTGAAGTTCTTCATGTATTACATCAACAAGACTCAGAATTGCTTCTCTGTCGAGTCTGTATCTTTGATACAGCTCCACGTCATTATAGGCATCCAAAGGATGCAATCGGTCTCTAAAAATGCGTTGTTGACGCAAAGTAGGGCTGTGGCTAACTCTATTCGCTCATCACTCTCCTCAGTATCAGCATTTCCTTCTGCTGGTGGAACTATGTCTGGCCATTCCATGGTCATCTTCAACTGTTGAACGTGGCTTTAGCATGACAGGCCGGATCTTAACAGATAGTAGATTGTCACTGAGCAAGGATGCACTTGATGATCTGCTTCTATTACGTGTCAATCTACCGGTGATGAATGAGCTGGACAGCGACTGTAGCTTGTGGGGTAGCGCCGCGCCGTTCCGGTGTATGGTGTTGGCCCGCCGCGTCGCATGTACACGAGTGATGACGCTGGCTAGCTCCCGATCTCGGGGTTACGGATCCCGTGCGACACTGCCCTACGGGTAACAAAGACCGGCTCATAAGGCCGGTGGAACGCAATCGTTCCGGTGGGGCCGTGCGACCATCGTCGCGAATATTGAACACAACAGTATCAGCCCATGAGTTTGTATCACCGGTATACCTGTCCATAGCAATTTCGCGATCTATGGACTTACAATATTTGATTTGGTGACCTAACTTAAATAAGTCTATACAATTAATTTACCTAAAACAGACCGTCAAGTTTGCTAGATAAAAATGAGCAATACAAGACATAGAGACAGCCTGATGAAGTTTTAAACACGGGGCTCCCAGAGGTACCACACAGACTTGTGGGTCCGCAGAGGTATCCCCGCAAAGGAGGCTCCCGCATACGAGATCACTAGTTAACTTAATATAAGTTATTATACCCCTAAGCTGAGAAGGAAAGAAGTTATCTCTTATAGTGGCGAAAAGCTATGTACCTCGCGCGGGCATTACTTCTGATGCTGTTTTTCTGGGTGAGAAGTAGTAGCCTCACACGGGCCGTCGTCACTGAATCCTTGCGAGAGGCAAGTGCACGCGGGCCTCCGTCACAGGAAAATGCTGCCACCGCTTAAAGCGGGAGAAGAGTATTGGCCAGAAAGGGGCCACTCTATTCAACCAAAATGCTATAAAGAAAAGACCATACCTAGTGAAATTATGACTGTGTTGCGTGCTGTTTTACGTGAAGACGGGACAAGCGATTCACCGTCTTATGTAGTTTTAAATATGCTGAATTAGTAGATGCCGCTTTTATTTATGTGGGCCTTCTTCTATGCCTAACCTAACATTTAGTTTTCAAAGACAAGAACTAGTTTAGGCCGCAAATGGCGGGTTCCCTACCTAGTGTTTTTAGATACGGCTGTCATTGAGAGCAGATGTCCTAAGACATCAACATTCAAGACAGCGTGCATACATGTTATTTCGCAAGGCCTCCGAGCTTGGTGAGAATCCGGACATCTTGCTCCATAACCACATAAAAAGTCACAGGACAATGGTTACTTTTCACATAAGCAAGTTTAGGCAACTAATTTATCGTTATGGCGGGGGTAAGAGAGACGAATACCCATCGTGAATGTCCTTCCCGTGAGGGCGTGGCAGATCCCAACATCTTGCCCAGACATTCCTACAGAATTCAGTGGGGATGCGCATCTCGCCATCACCCGGTTCTATGGAGCTAACCTTTTAACCTGATGTTAGGTTTAAACGCAAGTTGCCCAGATATGCACTGCGGTTCGGGGGAGTCTTCCTAAAAGATGAAAGAAATTATTAATTATAATGTTTTCGCAGTGCTTCCTACATTGGCAAGGATAACTAACTACTAGGTATCAGAAGATACACGGGAAGTGTGTGTGACACCACACCCTGGCCATCACCGCTCGGAATCCCCCAATAGTTTCCCAGGGTCGGATCAGTCCATGGTGCGGATAGGGACATCCAAACAATTAAGAAGCCATAAGGCTTAGTGGAACATGAAGAGACAATAACTTATAAATATGAGGCCCAATAGGTTTGTTGGTCAATTTTACACAACCTTGCCGGAGTGCGGGGCTAAATTATCGCAACTACCGGAAAAGAGGCGTACACTATGCGTCTCTTGACGAAGAAATTGTCTTTAATCATATGAAACCTATCCTATTGAGCTAAATAGACAGGCTTTTAGTCGGTAGCATGCCGGGTTAAACAAAGTTATAGCACGGACAGCGACCTCAGTGAAAAATTGATGGTGGCGGGAGAAAGTGATGCATATATAAATGTTGCTGTATAGTGTTTCATACGTGCACTGCAGTCCTACGTTTTCTACAAATAAACAAAACATGAACGGATGGCTGCTCACCATATATAAAACTAACCAGTACAAGTAATGCAATGTGAAATGATCAGAATAATATATAAATATATAGTACAGGTTGGCAGACCTACTACGGTGCGGTTAGCGAAACACCTTACAGTAAAATAAGAATAACTATAAACAGATAAATAAATTATAACTAGCGGTCCTAAGACCGTTACGGTTTCTTTTAGTCATCGGGACCGTTTACAAAGATAAAGTATAATCATTAAAGTTGTAATTAACGAATAATTAAAGAGGTTACGTATAGTTACGTGAATAGTCAGTAGCCATTCTTAAGGACGGGCTATCGTGTTACTGAAATTGATACGTCACTGTTAGCGTAACGCGAGTTGACGCATTCTCTGGAAGCTGGAAAGTTCCCGCAGGTCGGTTCCTGCAAACAGGATTCCCGCATGCAGTCCAGAACGGGAGTGGAGCGAACTCGGGAAGGTAATCACAATGTAAGAATGTCTAACGAACAGTCAGTAAGTTCTACAATAACATTACTGCTAGGAAGAAAGTTCCCGTACACCGACGGTATGGATGAAAGTTAAGAACAACCCGTTTATCAGCGGGGGTTGTCGAATACGGATGAAGATACATAACTAAGCTTAATGGTGCGGGGTACGTCAGTTAGCTCTTAAGATGTACCGGGCAAAGTTTACTTGCTGCGGTCAAAAAGTTTAAATAAACCTACACAACATCAGTGTGGGGGGCGGTTGAATAACCACTTTTTGGCGTGGCCGGCAGATCCGGCGAGTTATCCACCAAAGAACATCGCTGCCTCTACAACTGTAGAATCACATATTCAGGCCGGGAAAGGCCTCACCGCAAGATTTGTTCCGAGTTAGTTCTCGATTTAAACGTGAACAATATCGTCAAAAGTTTCCAAAAATGTTCCCAAATGTTCGGGAGTTACAAAATTCTTTAAGATGCGATGGGTTGGGTGGCTGCCGCAATGCTACGAGAAAGATGCTGACCGAGACCGAGGTGATCTATTTAATAACTGTCTTGGCTGATCGTAGCTGCTTTACAGATCCAACCTGTTCTCTCGAACTCTGGATTTCATCTCCTTTTATACTACTCGTGACGTCATAGGCGCAGGCCTCAACCAATCATCGGCCGAGCAATAGCCAATCAGCGCGCGGCTAATAATGACGCAAACATTCTAGAACTTCTGCGTGCACGTGGTTATGACGTCACGGCAATATTTTGAAGATAATCAAAGGGGTTTTCCGTGGATAACTCAGCGATTTCTTAACCAATTTTGAAATGGTTTACAGATTTGAAAGCCTGTCGAATTCTGGTCTTGATTGATACCAGATTCAGCGGGAACAAGCAATTATAAAGAATTACAATGTACCTACTCGGTACACTAAAAGTGCTATCCTATCTTGGACGTGATATACGCGCTCATGCGCGCTACGCATTTTAACGAACTTAGTCGTTTTTACGACGAAATCTCTCTCATAGGCTCAGCTCTACCCAGGGTGGTGTGTTCATGGAACGAATCCAGGATGGGCGGCGCGTACCCAGCTTAGCTGGTACGACTGGCACCTGACCGGTCGATCCAAACTACACCACTATGAGCATAAACTGGTGGAAAAAGCCATCGATATGTACATGAGTGAATGCTCTAAACGTGGATGGTATAAAACGGCAATGAAACACAAAAGACCTGCATGTGCCAGTGTACAGCCTCAGACAGATGATGTTTTCATTCCTACACCATTCGCCTGATCTTCGTAAAACTAACTTTTGGCAGATGAAGAGTACCTGCGTATTGACAGTGACTCTGATGTTGATGTGGTTAGCTCAGAGGACATAGAAAGTGAGTGATTCAGCTAATGGCGATAAGGATACTGATTAACAATTTAATGGTGATTAAACTGGCTAGAAATGGGTTCAAAATCTGTGTTGATGGGGAAATCCTAATTAACAAGAGAAACAATAGGGAATGAAATAATTCATATTTTAGACAGCTTACCACTGGAATGATTGGCTGTCTGGCCGATTCCGGCATTCAAGTAGTAAGTTTTCAAAAATATTCTACAGCAGTGAATTTCTTACACGTTTTTGGAGTTGAGAAGTCTCTCAGATCTAAAGGCTATTATATGGAATCTATCCCTGCCACTGTGGCTTGGCTTACAAAGTTTAAACAACTGTCATCCTATTTTCTTGATAAACTTTGACAATTATCTGGGTAATATAAAGCTATCAGTTCTACACATTAAACGTGCAAGATTTACACATGTAATTGTTAAATATATTTTCAAACTTAGTTAACAAATAATATGATTAATTTTTTTATAAGTCAATGAACTGTTAACCATTTAACCCTCAAATTTGCTAAAGAAAATTTCAATATTCTCATATAAAAGGTCCAGTTACAGACCAAGATAAGATTATTGTATGAAAATTTATCACAGGTACAGATATGAGTCAAGTTATGGAGCCAGTCATTCCAGTTATAAATTATCAAATATAATTTTGTCTTAATCTGCAAATTAACATATATTGTATGAAGACTATTACAGAAGCTGTTTTAGGCTGGCTTGAGTGTTAAAGAGTTAATCCATAAATGGTTGGCTTTTGCCATTTGCCGGGTAAGACTAAGCCAAAAGAGAAGAATATTTTAGAACATTTACCACTGGAATGACTGGCTCGCTAACTGGCTTTTGCCATTTGCCGGCTAAGACTAAGCCAAAAGAGAAGAATATTTTAGAACATTTACCACTGGAATGACTGGCTCGCTAACTGGCTTTTGCCATTTGCCGGCTAAGACTAAGCCAAAAGAGAAGAATATTTTAGAACATTTACCACTGGAATGACTGGCTCGATAACTGGCTTTTGCCATTTGCCGGGTAAGACTAAGCCAAAAGAGAAGAATATTTTAGAACATTTACCACTGGAATGACTGGCTCGATAACTGGCTTTTGCCATTTGCCGGCTAAGACTAAGCCAAAAGAGAAGAATATTTTAGAACATTTACCACTGGAATGACTGGCTCGATAACTGAGCAAGTCATTTCAGTGGTAAATTTTCACAAATTTCCTTCACTACCTGTCTACATCTGCAAATCAATGGATGAATTCAATCTGTCACTGAATTGTCAAAATTAATTATCTCACATATACCCATTAGGTTGACGTCACAATCATAATCGCCAGACAATCACAATACTCCATCAATCATGAAGCTGGAATAGTTCATCAGGTATATGATTATGATGGATTTAATATTTAATCAACATGTTGAATATTTTCAAAGTAATTTGATGGGGCACTGTTACTGCCATAGATAGCAACAACACCCAGTCAAATTAGTTTCAAAATATTCAACAACTCACTTGTATAGTTAGTTATCAGGTAACCTTAATATTGGTATTCTGGGAATTCAGGGTTCACTGGATCCAAACACGGGCAAAGTGTGGGTGGCTATTAGCTAGAAATGGACGGAGCATAGCTAGAAATGGATCCCTTGATTAATTGACTGGAGATAACTCTGGAATCATGCAGCAGTACTGTACAGATACAAAAGCATTAAAAATTACAAGATAGTATTTAACCCATCATGCCATGTCATTCTAAATATATCTGGTGATTGTTAATGTTAGATGTTAGTTATGTTTTGAGTTAGTAATACTAATTCAGTTACTATTAATTATTATTAGTTAATGTTATTGTTAGATAGCCTACTTACCTTGTAGTGTACTTACCTGACCTACTTACCTGACTCAGCGGCTTTTCAGTTTATGTCTGTTCCTTCTGTCTTCATCATGCTCGATTCTAATTACTGGGTCAATTCAAACTGGTTTTCTCAAGCATAAGACTGAATTACCTGAAGTTCAATGCAACCATACTCATTACTGATCGCTGCCAGGTACTGGTTACAGATAGGGTGTTGAATATTGTGAAATTACTTTGACTAGAATATGTTGCTACCAAAAATATAAATATTCAACACATGTCATAATCTTTCTTAGATCACCAAGAAGTTGTCATATCTCGAGTCATGCTAGTCTTCAGGGGTTAAGTGAATACAATAAAGTTACTGGTGTTGCTTTATTAGCTCACCTGGCCAGAATGGCCAAGTGAGCTTATGCCATGGCGACCATCCGTCGTCTGTCTGTCCGTCCGTCCATCCGTCGTCCCTCTGTCAACTTTTGCTTTAAAATGTATCTCCTCCTATACCGCTTGGCAGATTTTAATCAAATTTGGCTAGAAGGATCCTATGAAGGTAGGCTCTAGAACAGCTATTCAGATTTTTGATTCGTCAATTTTTTGGATGAAAATCTTAGATTTTATAAGAATTTACCGGAAAGTGTCAAAACGCATCTCCTCCTCAGTTTTTTGACAGAATCCAGCCAAATTTGTCTTTGGCACGCTAAATTTGTGTGGAAGAATTCTACAGTGGTAGGTTCTAGAACTTCTATTCAGATTTTTGATTCGTCAATTTTTTGGTTGAAAATCTTAGATTTTGTAAAAAATTTACCGGGAAGTGTCAAAATGCATCCCCTTAGCTTCTTGACAGACTTCAACTAAATTTGCCTGGAGGTCCTATAGTGGTAGGCTCTAGAACTTCTATCCGGTACATTTTTTGTGTGAAAATCTTAGATTTTGTAAAAAAAATGTACCGGAAAGTGTCGGAGCGTATCTCCTTAACTTCTTGAGAGATTTCAGCCAAATTTGTCTTGAAGGATCCTATGGCGGTAGGCTCTGGAACCTCTATTCAAATTTTTGATTGGTCAATTTTTTTGGTTAAAATATTTGATTTTGTAAAAAATGTACTGGAAAGTGTCAAAACATCTCCTCCTTAGCTTCTTGATAGATTTAAACTAAATTTGTGTGGAAGAATTCTACAGTGGTATGCTCTAGAATTTCTATTCTGAGATTTGTAAAAAAAAATGTACTGGAAAGTGTCACATGTCTCCTTAGCTTGTTGACAGATTTCAACTAAATTTGCCTGGAAGGATCCTATAGTGGTGGGCTTTAGAAATCCTGTTTAGAATTTTGATTGGTCAATTTTTGGGGTGAAAATCTTAGTTTTGTAAAAAAAAACTTGCCAGAAATTGTCAAAATGCATCTCCTCCTTAGCTTCTTGACAGATTTCAACCAAATTTACCTTTAAGGATTCTATAGAGGTAGGCTCTAGAAATACTATTCAGATTTTTGATTTGTCAATTTTTTGGCGTGAAAATCTTAGCATGAAATTCAGTTGAGCCTAACATCATGTCATTGTCATTAACGTCCAAACATGCCAAAGAACATGACTGTCATACGAGTAGACAGACATTTATCTAAGAATGTTAATTTTGTTATTCCATTAAAATTTTTTGCCAAATCAGATAGAAAAAATTGGCACCATCAAAGTTATAAATTCAGTTTATCAAATTTATACGCCTAGGGAACACTATAATTGGAATTATCAAGTCATGAGATTTCATTCTAAATCGTTATCGGCAGGGATTATAGAAATCGTTTTCATGCGTGTAATTCTGATACCACTCGAAAACTTGAAGATTCGCTTCATATTTTGAACATGAGAGATGAGACCTTGACTGGCATTCAGTTTGGCTAAAATACAGCTGCAGTTATGCACTTGAATTCTTGAAAAAAATTGTCAGATTTATTCACTAGAGTTCTTGAAAAATTGTAAAATATTAGGATTCAAAATTGGAGTAAAAACATGATTCTTCGGTCAAATTGTCATGGTAGATTTACTAAGATCTTATTTCGAAGATTATTCTGTATCTTCTTCTTTTCGATCGCTGTTATCACACTTGGAGAACCGTTCCCAAGATGAAATCTGGTTTTCTGCAGTTCTTCCACAGGTCCATACAGCTTTTCAAGAAAAGAGGTTGACAAAGGCCAGATCTCTTCTCTCAGCAGCTGATACGTACTGCAACATTGAAGTATGTGCTCTGTGGTCTGTTCTGCTTCTCCACAAGGACAAGTGGGCGATGTCGTAAGGTGGAACCGCCTGTACATGTGTTGGTTTAGTCTGTTATGTCCAGTTCTGAGACGAAAAATGGTCACTTGCTCTGGCCTCGAGAGATGATGGTAGGCATCTTCTGATTGAGGTGTTCTATAGAGTGACTTGATGATACCTTTGGTGATAGCCTCAAGGACTGAGCGGGGATCAGATAAAAAGACAATCTGTGCAATAGGGTCGGCTGTTCTGCTGATGGTATTAGCTGCATGAACCAGTGCTTCGACTTCAGCTCTGTAGTTTGTGCAGTGTTTGCCTGTCAGTATTGCAGCTGTCTCATGTTGTCCGTTTGGATACTGTATGTGCAGTCCAGCGCCTCCGCTCCTAATTGCATCTTTGGCTGATCCATCTGTGTAGATCCTTATCCATGTCTCCTGAGGGTACATTTCTTCCAGCATGGCTAGGGTCAGGGCCTTCTTGCTCACATCACTGTGTTTATCTTTGGTTGTGAGATGACGTACTGTGGTGCGAATAGCTATGCTCTCTAGTTTGTTTTCCCAGGGTGGAGGATCAAGGGTGTGGTTTGGGTCTTCTATTTGTGCTGGCAACATTTCTTGGTGTTTCCTTTGAAGTGCTTTTGTCTCTTTCACAAAACTTGATCTTTTACGTCTTCCTGATGACAGCTGTGCTTGCCTGATCTTCATCGGGTGGTTGTTGAACGATTTGAACTTTGCAGCTTGGATCAGTGCTTTGCATTCCCTTCCTTTGTTAAGTGGGGGGATGCCTGCTGTCTGCTCCATTTTTTCTATTGGTGTTGGTCTCATTCCACCAGTGATGATGCGCAGTGCCTGGTTTTGTACTCTGTCGAGGTTCTGTTGATGAGATTTAGCTGCTGTCATCCATGAGCTGGATCCATACTCAAGGTGTGGTCGTACGGCACCTAGGTAGATGGTCTTGAGGATCCTTTCATTGGCACCCCACTTTGTTCCTGCCAGCTTCCTCATGATGTTTAGCTTTCTTCTGGCCTTTGCCTCTGCGTTCTGGATGTGCTCCTTCCAAGTTAATCTTCTGTCATAGGTGACTCTCAGGTATGTCTGCTGGTCCTCGTACTCGAGTGGAGTACTGCCCAGTGTCAGATTGCCAACCTTGGTTTTGGTGGACAGTGAGAATAGCATGGCTGATGATTTTTCTTTGTTGATGGTAATACACCAGCGATTGGCCCAAGCTGTAATTCTGTCCAAGGCGAGCTGCATTCTGTATGTGGCAGTCGTTGTGTACTCCTCGGTGCACCAGAGTACGAGGTCATCTGCATAGAGGGCTGCTTGGATCCCATTGGGCAGCTCTGCTACAATGTCATTAATGAAGACTATGAACAGAGTTGGTGATAATACTCCGCCTTGTGCCACCCCTTGTCTCAGCAATACATTCTGTCCAGATTGTCCATCTGCCAGCACCCTAGCTCTGCGATTGTGTAGGTATGACTTGGTCCATCGGAACATGTTGCCACCGATGCCTGTGCGCCGGAGCTTCACGAGGAGGCCATCCTTCCACACCATGTCAAATGCCTTCTGCAGATCGATAAAGGCAGCTAGCATCACCTTCTTGTCTTTTAAAAGTGTCCTCTATGACCTGTGCAAGATGTGTTGTTTGATCTTCTGTGCTCCTATATCTTCTGAAGCCGGCCTGCTCTGAAACTATAGTGTTCTCCGACTCCAGGTACCACTGCAACCGCTATTTGATGATGCGCTCCGTGGTCTTGCATATGCAGCTTGTAAGACTGATAGGACGGTAGCTCAGCACTTTCGTCTTATTCTTCCCTGTTTTCAGAATAGGAGTCATTCTGGCTTCCTTCTGGCACTGAGGAACCTCTTCATTGGTCCAACTGAGATTAAAGATGTCTAGCAACTTGCGGAGGGATGCATTACCAAGGTGTTGGATCATTTCATTCGTAATGCCATCTGGCCCGGGAGATTTCTTCTTCTTCAATTGGCGGATTGCCTTCTTCAGTTCTGCTAAACTAATGTCAACTTTCATTGCAGCGTGAGTGTTGGTGTCTGTTCTTTCCTTTTGCTCTTTTCTAACCTCTTTTTGACGCATTCATGGTATAGAAATGTTGCTTTCTTTTGCATATGCCTTCGCAAAGGCATCTGCAGCCATCTTTCCCGACAGTGTTTGTCCATCTTCTTCAAGAGTAATCTTCTCTCCCCCGACACCCTCATCATTCAGTGCTTTAGTCAGTCTCCATAGCTTTGTGGTGTCTCTCTCTAAATTAAACCCTGCCGTCTTTTCCCTCCAGCTTCTTCTTTTGGCCTCCAGCTTGGTTTTTAGATACCTGGCTTTAGTTTGTTGTAGCGTGAAGTGGTTTTCATGACAGGGATTACCCTCTGCATCTTCTCTGGCCTTGTCTTGTTTATCATGTGCTGCTTGCAGTTCTGTTGTGCAGTAGGGGCGGTAGTTTTTCCTGAACCCTCGAGGAATTGCTTCGTTGGCAGCCTTGAGGATACTTGAATTAAATTCCTTGACCACATTGTTGATGTTTCTCCCTTCTACTGCTATATTTTGGGTAAGCTCATTGGAACGAATGCCGAACAGACTCCAATTTGCCTTTTTGTAGTTCCACCTTGGATGTTGAGGTGAACTTGTCGAAATACTTCCAGAAAGAGAGAGGAGGACTGGGCGGTGGTCGCTTCCTCCTAACTGCGATCCAACCACTCTACTGAGGTTTCTGTGAATGTCTTCTGTACAAAATGGCAAGTCTGGCGTTGTTGTCGAGTGCCACCGGCGCGAGTAGAAGGTAGGCTGATCTGTGGGATCGTTGATAAGTAAAATGTGCTTTTCATCTTGCCATGCTTCAATGTCTTCTCGTTTATCAAGTGTTCTGTATCCCCAGCTCTGGGACTGGCTATTAAAGTCTCCCGTAAAGAGGAAGTGGCAGTCTGGGACCTGGATTGTGTCAAGTGAGAGATTCTTGTCATTAGGGCAGTAATAATTGACAATGTCAATCATAGAGTTGCTGGTTGTTACCTTGATCTTGATATATTCTGCCTCTTCCATAAAGGTTTTGATCTGGCTGGCATTCACGCTGTTTCGAACCAAGGTGATCACCCCGCCTTTCTTTCTTCCTATTCGATCACACCGGAAAATCTGGTAACCTCTGATCTTAAATGGTTTTCCTTCTTGCAGGTGTGTCTCTTGGATGCAGCAGATATCAATGTTGTTTTCATACAGGAACTGTTCGAGCTCTGATTTCTTGTTGGTAACCCCTTCTGCGTTCCAGTGCATGATGTTGTTGATACTGGGGTTCTCTTTGGGTTTGGTCTTCTCTTTCGGTTGCCAGTAGCTCTCCATCCTCATCCCCTGGCTCCACAAGACGAGTTGATGGGACCTCCAGTAGCTGAGGGTGGACTCCTTCGAGGCGTGGAGCCTGGCGCTGCACCTGCCTGGCGGATCCTCACAGGGCGAGCACCATTTCGGTTGATTCGATCTCCAAGTGTCATTTCATTAGCGTTGTGCATAATGCTCTGGTTACCACCCTCCAAATGTCTGGATTGACACCCTGTGGGTTACACCCCTGCGCCACGTTGAGGCTGAGCATATAGTCTTAAACAGGGGATTCTGTATTAAAACATAGAATCTATCTGTCATCCTGTAGAAGTTTCACGAAATATATTTTCATGAGACATGAACTACCCAGTATTTCAAATGCTAATGTTGCAGGTGAGCGACAGGCCCTTAGGCCTCTTGTTATAATCATATATATCCATGAGATTTTGTAGGTACTTACTACTTGTTCATTTTTGAAGGACCTTCATACAGGTAGGCTGTTGAATATTTTGAAATTATGTTGACTGGAAGCTATAATCATTGGTTCATTTCAATGATTGATGAAAACTATTATTATGATGTATAGCAGCCAATAATGTCCATACACGTTCACCTGACAGTTGAAACAATAAACAAGCCGTTCTTCGTGCATGCATATAATATCCATTATTTCGGCGTCTGCTCTGATTATAGCAACAAATATTCTTAACAGACTTAGTTCAGATCCATGTGTCTCTTATTGGACAATAAAGATTGGCAATTATGAATCAATATTCCTAGCATTACAGTATATACTACATGTAAGTTACTCATTGTTGAGTGAGTCTCACAATATATTCTCCTTGAGTTTCAGTTGGTTTGTAGAGACAGCTATGTTTAAGAATTTATCTGTTAAATTAAACTGTTAAATTCATAGATCCTAGCTACTGTCAGTGTGTATTTGTCCATGCCCCACATCATCATCAAGAAAACATCATGTTTCATTAATTGACCATGAGGGTGAATTCACATGCGGCGGATGCCATTTGACCAGATAATGATTTTTTTAATGAAACCATTGTTTTTTTAAACATATTTTATCTGTAAATTAGTTAATTGGTGGATAAGTCCATGCTGTAATCAATATGCACTTTAAATTCATTATTAACTTAATATACAGATGAAATATGTTCAGATAAAGCAGGTTTGGATGAAAAATGGCGTAACCAATTTGCGCTACCAATTGGTTACGCAGACTTATTTTGCGCAACCGAACAATTGGTTACGTAGACCTGAAAACACGAGACCCAAAAATGGGTCTCGCAAATATTTGAAATTTTGAGGGCATGATATCTTCATGGTCATGAACCCTGAGCGCAAAGGTGTCATTGTCCTCAATGAAATCTGTCCCAACATAAATAATGCAGCCAACCTGAATAACCACATCTTCTTCCTCTCTCATCTGTTTATAGATAGAGCCTTTCCTGTTTGATTTAATGAGATTATAGTAATCGAGTTGTATACAGCCTCAGTTTGTGTTTGTTTCTAATGTCTTTGTGTCACGAGAGGTATTACCACCATCACCAGTATGGTCCAAGAACGAAACTAGACTAAAAGGTTCAACATAATTTGTGTTCTCACATTCCAAATAATTTCCCTGTATGTAATGGAAACAATAGCAGGAAAGTAATCTAATGTACAATTTTCCCTCGGTTCATGATGATGCTACATAATGTATTTTTTGTGTTCCTCTCACAATGAAAAATTGAGCACGTTCCCGATCTGAAGTGATATCTGATTTGTCTGCGTGATACCTTGTCATGAGCAAAAAATGGACTCGTTACCCTTTATAAAAAATTTTCTTGGGTTCAGATTCGATTATCTTTTGAAGTGTTGCACCTAGAAAAGAAAGTAAGGTATCATTACTCTGTTTATTATTTCCCCCTTCAGATTAAACCATTCCCATGTTATTTGAATTGATAATAAGAGAGCCCTCGGGTGTACTCCAATGTTCACCTAAGTTAAAATAATTACTCCGCAACCGTCTCCTCCACCACCTAGTCCACCTCTTACATAGGTGGACATATTGGAACACAGCTCTCTTATTATCAAGTCAAATGCCATCGGAATGGTCTTCAGTGGAGGGGAAGATAATAAGCAGTGTTATGATGTCTACCTTTCCTTTCTAGGTGCACTACTTCAAAAGATAATAGAATTTGAAACCATGAAAAATTTATAAAGTGTAACGGGTCCACCATTTTTGGGGTACCAACTTCTGACTTGCGGCCTTTTACGGACAGGGGTGATACACATCTATATAGTTCATGGATATTATGCTCTGGCGATCAGTGTCCAGTGAGGATGTGGCACTCGAGTATATGACGTCATAATCAATTACATGCATCACATATAGGCTGATGTCACTCAAATACGCAATGAATGACGGAGCTAAGTCTGTCATGAACTTTTAAAAGTCCATCAATTTTATATATTTGTGTTGCCGTTACTATTTAATAAATAATGTAGAATTTTGACTGGACACTGTTGCTGCCAAAGGCCAAAATATTCCTGTATAGTTTTATGGAAATTGAGATTCAGGGAGTTCAGGGTTTGATCGATCCAAACATGGGCAAAGAGTGGGCGGAGCTTAGCTAGAGATGGAAGGCACATAGCTAAAAGTGGTTTCATCCATTCATCTCTTTTTGTCATGTGTCTGCCTCATTAGATATGAAACAAAATTATCTAGATGTTCGTACTCATTCTGCAAAACTTAGCGACTTCAGTGATACCCTAACACATTTGCACAGCCCTCTAAGCTGCTTTTGACAACCACATCTCAGGAGTTCAGAACTGGAGACAATGATTCCCACCTATGTTCATCATTATGTTTCCAGCCCCAGTCACCTGGAGATGGCAGCTTTGGACTACAGACACATGTTTTTCCCCACACATGGCCACCTTTACAGGTGAACATCAGCATTCTCGCTATATCCACATTTGTTTATAGACTAGTTCTGTCATACAACAGTATGGTGAAACTTTGCAACATTGAGATGCGTTCATTGTTAAAATGATTAGCTGATGCTGAAAGTCTATTAAACACATGTGTCAGTGAATCAAAGGTTTTTCAGGGTTCAAATGCCGTCTCACACTGCCTGCAAAGAATGATACAGTGTCACAGCCTGGAGGCGTGTGGAGCATAGGATGAGCTGACTTTTCCACGCCTAGTGTGGTATAGCGCTGCGCGATATATCCATCTCACATTGTAAACCTGTTCAATATGGAATGTATGGTGATGTTTTGCAAACCACCATAATCATGCTCAAACCGAAAACCGAGTTTATTTAAATGTTCAGTTTAGCTAATACTGATTAATCGTTTTTTTAATTCCCGTAGATCGCTCATTATTAACCGTGGCTTCTAATAGGACAAGGGCTGTAAATTCTTTAAATCCAAATCTCAGAAAGATGACTGACTTCTATTAGGTATATTTCAAGAAAAAATTGAAATCGATTCTCTAAAATGATTAAAAGAATTAGCACGAAAATAGAACACAATTTCACGGCATAAATTCTTATCATCTTGCGACTTTGCTTAATGTATAGCTTATGTCCATTTCTTATCATCTTGCGACTTTGCTTAATGTATAGCTTATGTCCATCATCGCAGGAGTAAAATTATTAAATGAGACCCTGTATGCTTTAATAAACTTCGTTTATTTCATCAAAATTAATTCAAATTTTGACATAAAATGTTGACAAGAAAAAATACAAATCACGTGATAAATCGGCTTCCGCTATAGAACAAGTTTAGGTCGTTACTCCAGTAATGCGAAAACGCTAATATTTGTACCCGGGTAGATCATTGCGCAATACACGTAAATAGGCGCGTAGCCTCAAGTACATACCCGAGTAGCTACAAGAATGAACAGCTTAAACGCACCAAATTAAAGTTATCCTGAAGCAAAAACATTAGGAAAATGTTTGAAAATTTCAGTGATGATCGTTGTAATTAGTAAAACCCAAGACCAGCCCCTGCAGGGCATCTGGTCGTTCTTCAGCCAATCTTGTTCTTGAAAATGATATCTCAGAACTGGTATATGGATCAGGCTGAAACTCAATAGATTTAATCCATAGCTAAATGTGATTAAAGTTGGTTCAAGAGAATTTGATCCATGAAAACATGGCTGTCATTGTCAATCAGAATTTTGCATTTTGTGACTTGGATTATTTTTTTAGCTAGATGGAACCTAATGTTAGCACCCATCCTTAATTTCATACTAAATATTATGTGTACTGAATTCCAATTTTGTATTTTATGTTTTGTTGCTGCTGAATTTAAAGAATTATGTCTTACTGCTAATGGTTCATGTGAGCGTCAAGGCCCTTGGGCCTCTTGTTAGCTCACCTGGCTGAAAGGCCAAGTGAGCTTATGCCGTGGCGACCATCCGTCGTGTGTCCATCCGTCGTCCGTCCGTCATCTGTCAACTTTTCCTTTAAATGACTTCTTCTCAAGAACCATTGGGCCGATTTCAATTATATTTGGCAGGAAGCATCCTTAGGGCATAGGGATCCAAGTTTGTTCAAATGGAGCCAATCGGCCAATTTGGCGGACATTTTTTAGGAAACGTCTTTAAAAATCTTCTCCGAAACCACTTGAGGAATCAATTCAAAACTCATGAAACATCATCTAGGGAAAGAGGTAAGCCAAGTTTGTTCAAGAAAACTTGATTGATAAAATGGTTCGGTGGCCATCATTGTTGACCTAGTTTTCCCAAAAACGACATCTCCAGAACCGCTGAAGGGATCAGGCCAAAATTTGCGAGATATGATCAAGGACTAAGGGCCATTAAAGTTTGTTCAAGGGAAGTTGATCCGTCAAAAAACATGACCGCCGTGGGCCAATCAAAATGTAGCGTGTTTGGCAGCCATATTGATTTTTTTATTGGATGGATTGGGGCCGAAATCGGTTCTATATATGGTTTTGGGTATTCTGAGCTCAAATTTGCCCTTTTCGAAACTGTCGGATAAACGGTTCGGCGGCCATCTTGGATTATTTTCCTGCAATGGGAAATTTTAAATGTCTTCTGGAGAACTACTTGGCCGATTTCAATTATATGTAGCAGGAAGCATCCTTAGGGCATAGGGATCCAAGTTTGTTCAAATGAAGCCGATCGGCTAATTTGGCCGCTGGCCATCTTGGATTTTGGCCAATTTTAGGAAATGTCTAAAAATCTCTGAAACTGCTTGGGGAGTCTTAATCTAGGCCAAGAGATAAGCCAAGTTTGTTCAAGAGGACTTGATTGACCAAATGGTTCTGCGACCATCTTGGATGACCTAGTTTTCCCGAAAACGACTTCCAGAACCGCTGAAGGGATCGGGCCGAAATTTGGGCGGTATGATTAAGGACTAAGGGCCTTTAAAGTTTGTTCAAGGGAAGTTGATCCGTCCAAAAAAACCTTGGCTCCCTGGGCCAATCAAAATGTAGCGTGTTTGGCGGCCATATTGCACTTGTATAAATGTCCACAAATTCATTTAAACGACTACTAAACCACCCACCAACAATTGTGCAAAAATTGATGGTGCTCCAGGTGAGCGAGACAGGCGCTTGTTCTTTTTGCGATTCTGGCCAAAACCGTAGGTTTCTACTTATAGGTGATGGCTTTTCTAGTTGAAATGCATATGTTCGAGGTGAGCCGTACAGCCCCCTTTGGTCTCTTGTTTTACCGAGAATCCGAAACTTGAATCGCAATATTACAGTTTTTATTCCAATTTCCGATTAGGTAGGGGTGAGATGGGTGGTGGTGTGTGTGCGCATCTGTGCATGCATACATGTGTATGTGCGTGTGTATGTGTATCCATGACACCCCCAAATTTCCTTGTTAACTCTTACCACTCTGATGTCAAACTTTTAAATTTTCAAATTAAATTAAAAGATGAACTGTTGTTCATTTTTCAACAAATTTGGTAGATGTTGCTGTCTATGTCCACCAAAATTGTTGAAAAATGTACACCAGACTCTTCGCTGTCAAACCAATAAAAAATAAAAATTTTACATCAGAGTTGTAAGGGTTAAACATGGCTGATGATACATGATAATTATGTAGACTGCTATTTTTGACTCTAGCTCTAGCTGTGTTTGTTCCTCAGGGGCCACGTTGCTTTAATTGTGAATGTGGCAAGTAAATGAGGGTTAACTGACAAGAACTACACTCAGCTACAGGAACTGCACGTCAAGTATGCTGAGTCACATGGCCTTCGTATTCTGGGTATTCCATGTAATCAGTTCGCCAGTCAGGTTAGTCATGTATTTATTGTTATGAAAGTGACGATCTTGTATTTTATAGAATGCTTCTGGTTGTTAGAGCAACCCTGATTGTTGCTGCCCTAGTATATAAACCAGATGGTGAATCATGGCAGCTGTGGGTCACTCATGATTCTTAGCTCACCTAGTACGAAGGGCCAAATAAGCTTATGCTATGGCGGCCGGCGGTCCGTCCATCAAATCGCATTTCCTCATTTATGCTTTGACCGATTTCAACCAAATTTGGATGGAAGGATCTTATGGTGCGAGGGTCCAGAACTTCTATGTAGAGTTTTGATTGGTAAATTTTTCTGGCGGCCATCTTTAAAAATACTATTCCCAATATAAATGGCCCGACTTCAACGAAACTTGGGCTAACTCTATCCTGATATGCTTTACCATTTCAATATTCCAGAAATGGTGGCGGATCATTTAAAAAACTAATCTTCATTAACTGCTTGGGAAATTTCAAGCAGAGTTGACTAAAAGGATACTAGGCAGGTAGGTTTCAGACCATGCATACAAAATTTTGATTGGTTACTTTTTCTGGGGGCCATCTTGGATTTTCTAAAACTTCTGCAAATCATTTAAAAACCTATTCATTAACCACTTGGCCGATTTCAAGCAAACTTGGTTGGATGGACTCTAGGGTTGTATGCTTCAGAACCTGTATACAGAATTTTAATTGATCAATTTTTTTATGGCCATTTTGAATTTTCCGAAAAATGGCGGCAAATTGTTTGAAATACAGGGCTCGATATTAAGGATTCTACCATGTTTGCCATTCCGGCAAGTATCTTTAAGTTTTTACTTGCCAAACTGAAAATTGTACTTGCTCTTTTTGGTATTTTATAATATTTAACCTGATACCTGGGTTTTTTTCAGACCATGACATCACACTATTTGGCTTTCAGGATGGGGCAATGCACACTAGCTAGCATATATATGAAGCTAATTCACTGGTCTTGTTTCATTTTAACAATCACATGATGATGAAAGTCAATGAGCTAACTAAATGGGTGAATTCACTCGTAACAGCTATTAAACCAAATGGTGAATTGCGAATTTGTTTAGATCATAAAGATAATGCGACAACATTATCCAGTACCTACTGTCAATGAACTAGTTTTGGATATAAATCATGCATCAAAATTCAGTAAGTTAGTTGCTACATCTGGCTATTGGCAGATTCCTTTGACGAAATCCACTGCTAAACTTAATTCATTAAATTTGCCTTTCGGTTGATACTGCTAGTTGCGGTTGCGGTTGATACTGCTAGTTGCGGTTGCGGTTGATACTGCTAGTTGCGGTTGCGGTTGGTATTTCTCGTGCCAGCGAGGTGTTCCAGCAACAGATGGAATACATCTTAGAAGCTCTCCCTGATGTAAAATGTTCAATAGATGATGCACTTATTTGGGGATGTGATGATAATGAACATGATTCAAATTTAAAACCAGTATTGCAATGTTTACCTGAATCCGGCGTAAAACTAAATAAGGCAAAATACAAAATTGGTGTTCCAGAAGTAAAATTTCTTGGCGCTATTCTCTGTAAAGAGGGAAGGTCACTCAATGACTGTGTTATGATGTATATTTCAGCTCACTCTATGACTGTGTTATGATGTATATTTCAGAAGGTCACTCAATGACTGTGTTATGGTGTATATTTCAGAAGGTCACTCAATGACTGTGTTATGGTGTATTTCAGAATGTCACTCAATGACTGTGTTATGGTGTATATTTCAGGTCACTCAATGACTGTGCTATGGTGTATATTTCAGAATGTCACTCAATGACTGTGTTATGATGTATATTTCAGAATGTCACTCAATGACTGTGTTATGATGTATATTTCAGGTCACTCAATGACTGTGTTATGGTGTATATTTCAGAAGGTCGTTCAATGACTGTGTTATTGTGTATTTCAGGTCACTCAATGACTGTGTTATGGTGTATATTTCAGAATGTCATTCAATGACTGTGTTATGGTGTATATTTCAGAAGGTCACTCAATAACTGTTCTGATGTGCATGTCAGAATGTCACTCAATGACTGTGTTATGGTGTATATTTCAGAAGGTCACTCAATGACTGTGTTTTGGTGTATATTTCAGAAGGTCACTCAATAACTGTTCTCATGTGCATGTCAGAATGTCACTCAATGACTGTGTTATGGTGTATATTTCAGAAGGTCACTCAATGACTGTGTTTTGGTGTATATTTCAGAAGGTCACTCAATAACTGTTCTCATGTGCATGTCAGAATGTCACTCAATGACTGTGTTATGGTGTATATTTCAGAAGGTCACTCAATGACTGTGTTATGGTGTATATTTCAGAATGTCAGTCAATGACTGTGTTGTGGTGTATGTTTCAGATTGTCACTCAATGACTGTGTTATGATGTATATTTTAGGTCACTCAATGACTGTGCTACTGTGTATATTTTAGGTCACTCAATGACTGTGCTACGGTGTATATTTCAGAATGTCACTCAATGACTGTGTTATGGTGTATATTTCAGAATGTCAGTCAATGACTGTGCTACGGTGTATATTTCAGAATGTCACTCAATGACTGTTCTGATGTGCATGTCAGAATGTCACTCAATGACTGTTATGGTGTATATTTCAGAAGGTCACTCAATGACTGTTATGGTGTATATTTCAGAATGTCAATCAATGACTGTGTTATGGTGTATGTTTCAGAATGTCACTCAATGACTGTGTTATGATGTATATTTCAGGTCACTCAATGACTGTGCTATGGTGTATATTTCAGAAGGTCACTCAATGACTGTGCTATGGTGTATATTTCAGAAGGTCACTCAATGACTGTTCTGATGTGCATGTCAGAATGTCACTCAATGACTGTTATGGTGTATATTTCAGGTCACTCAATGCCTGTGCTATGGTGTATATTTCAGAATGTCACTCAATGACTGTGTTATTATATATATTTCGGAATGTCACTCAATGACTGTGTTATGGTGTATATTTCAGAAGGTCACTCAATGACTGTGTTTTGGTGTATATTTCAGAAGGTCACTCAATGACTGTTCTGATGTGCATGCCAGCATGTCACTCAATGACTGTTTTGGTGTATATTTCAGAAGGTCACTCAATGACTGTGTTATGGTGTATATTTCAGAAGGTCACTCAATGACTTTGATATGGTCTATATTTCAGAAGGTCACTGTGACTGTCTTATGGTGTATTTCAGAATGTCACTCTATGACTGTGTTATGATGTATATTTCAGGTCACTCAATGACTTTGATATGGTCTATATTTCAGAAGGTCACTATGACTGTGTTATGGTGTATATTTCAGAATGTCACTCAATGACTGTGTTATGGTGTATGTTTCAGAAGGTCACTCAATGACTATGTTATGGTGTATATTTCAGAAGGTCACTCAATGACTGTGTTATGGTGTATATTTCAGGTCACTCAATGACTTTGATATGGTCTATATTTCAGGTCACTCAATGACTGTGCTATGGTGTATATTTCAGAATGTCACTCAATGACTGTGCTATGTTGTATATTTCAGAATGTCACTCAATGACTGTGCTATGGTGTATATTTCAGAAGGTCACTCAATGACTGTGTTTTGGTGTATATTTCAGAAGGTCACTCAATGACTGTTCTGATGTGCATGTCAGAATGTCACTCAATGACTGTTATGGTGTATATTTCAGAAGGTCACTCAATGACTGTGTTATGGTGTATATTTCAGAAGGTCACTCAATGACTGTGTTATGATGTATATTTCAGCTCACTCTATGACTGTGTTATGATGTATATTTCAGAAGGTCACTCAATGACTTTGATATGGTCTATATTTCAGAAGGTCACTATGACTGTGTTATGGTGTATATTTCAGAATGCCACTATGACTGTGTTATGGTGTATATTTCAGAATGCCACTATGACTGTGTTATGGTGTATATTTCAGAATGTCACTCAATGACTGTGTTATGATATATATTTCAGAAGGTCACTCAATGACTCTTATGGTGTATATTTCAGAAGGTCACTCTATGACTGTGTTATGGTGTATATTTCAGGTCACTCAATGACTGTTATGATGTATATTTCAGAAGGTCACTCAATGACTGCTTTATGATGTATATTTCAGGTCACTCAATGACTGTGTTATGATGTATATTTCAGAAGGTCACTCAATGACTGTGTTATGATGTATATTTCAGAATGCCACTCAATGACTGTGTTATGATGTATAGTTCATGTCACTCAATGACTTTGTTATGGTGTATATTTCAGAAGGTCACTATGACTGTGTTATGGTGTATATTTCAGAAGGTCACTCAATGACTTTGATATGGTCTATATTTCAGAAGGTCACTATGACTGTGTTATGGTGTATATTTCAGAATGCCACTATGACTGTGTTATGGTGTATATTTCAGAATGCCACTATGACTGTGTTATGGTGTATATTTCAGAATGTCACTCAATGACTGTGTTATGATATATATTTCAGAAGGTCACTCAATGACTCTTATGGTGTATATTTCAGAAGGTCACTCTATGACTGTGTTATGGTGTATATTTCAGGTCACTCAATGACTGTGTTATGGTGTATATTTCAGGTCACTCAATGACTGTGTTATGATGTATATTTCAGAATGTCACTCAATGACTGTGTTATGATGTATATTTCAGGTCACTCAATGACTGTGTTATGGTGTATATTTCAGAAGGTCGTTCAATGACTGTGTTATGGTGTATATTTCAGAATGTCACTCAATGACTGTGTTATGGTGTATATTTCAGAATATCACTCAATGACTGTGTTATGATGTATATTTCAGAAGGTCACTCAATGCCTGTGTTATGGTGTATATTTCAGGTCACTCAATGACTGTGTTATGGTGTATATTTCAGAATGTCACTCAATGACTGTGTTATGATGTATATTTCAGGTCACTCAATGACTGTGCTATGGTGTATATTTCAGAATGTCACTCAATGACTGTGTTATGATGTATATTTCAGAATGTCACTCAATGACTGTGTTATGATGTATATTTCAGAAGGTCACTCAATGACTGTTATGGTGTATATTTCAGAAGGTCACTATGACTGTGTTATGGTGTATATTTCAGGTCACTCAATGACTGTGTTATGATGTATATTTCAGAAGGGCACTCAATGACTGCTTTATGATGTATATTTCAGGTCACTCAATGACTTTGTTATGGTGTATATTTCAGAAGGTCACTATGACTGTGTTATGGTGTATATTTCAGAAGGTCACTCAATGACTGTTATGATGTATATTTCAGGTCACTCAATGACTGTTATGATGTATATTTCAGAAGGTCACTCAATGCCTGTGTTATGGTGTATATTTCAGGTCACTCAATGACTGTGTTATGGTGTATATTTCAGAATATCACTCAATGACTGTTATGGTGTATATTTCAGGTCACTCAATGACTGTGTTATGGTGTATATTTCAGGTCACTCAATGACTGTGTTATGGTGTATATTTTAGAAGGTCGTTCAATGACTGTGTTATGGTGTATATTTCAGAATGTCACTCAATGACTGTGTTATGGTGTATATTTCAGAATATCACTCAATGACTGTGTTATGGTGTATATTTCAGAAGGTCACTCAATGACTGTTATGATGTATATTTCAGGTCACTCGATGACTGTTATGATGTATATTTCAGGTCACTCTATGACTGTGTTATGATGTATATTTCAGAAGGTCACTCAATGACTTTGATATGGTCTATATTTCAGAAGGTCACTATGACTGTGTTATGATGTATATTTCAGGAGCCACTAGCCGAGGCCGCCATTAAAGCATTCGTGACGACAAAGTATGGTGTGACATTTGATATGTTTAGTAAGATCAATGTGAATGGTAGTGATACTGATCCTCTGTATTCCTATCTAAAGATGAAGCAGGGAGGCACATTCGGCAAGTGAGTCACATATATATATCTATGTAGAATGGTAAGTCGGCAGTTGTACATGGAGTAGGAAGAAATGACTATTAATTAGCCAAATTGTTTTCAAAATAACACAAGATTAATTACAGCATCCTATCAGTACCGTTGTATAGAATTATCAGTCACACACCTGTGCAATTCGATGCTTTCGGCGGTTGCAGTTGCCCTAGTCTATAACTGGCTGAAAGAAATGTTAATTATATACATTGAAACTCAATACTTATTTTTAGCTCAATGGGCCAAAATGGCCAAATGAGTTTATGTCTGGCGTCCAACTGTCGTGGGTAAACTTTTCCTTTAAACGACTTCTCAAGAACCATTGACCAGATTTCAACCAAATTTAGTATGCTTATGGCATAGAGATCCAAGCTGATTGGTTGGTGGCCATCTTGGATTCTGAACAATAGAGATCCAAGCTGATTGGTTGGCAGCCATCTTGGATTCTGGACAATTTTTAGCCCACCTGGCCAGAATTGTCTGTTTTATATAGGTTTTTGGGTATACTGATCCAAGTTTGTTCAAACCAAACTGATCAGCTAATTTTTGGCTGGTGGCCGTCTTGGAATTTGTCCGATTTTTTGCTTGACTTTACAAAGTAGAACAAGCTGTTGTGAACCCTGCATGTCGTCCGGCGTCGGTGGTGGCATCGGTGTCATCCAATTTGTGTTTAGCTTAACTTTTCTGCTTATATCTCAGGTTTGGTTAATCATACTGGACCAAAACATGCTTCCTTATAATGACACAGCATCTCACAATGACCTTGTGGTAAAATGGTCAAGGTCAGTGACCTTGGTAAAAAAAACCTTGCTTCAGAATGTCACTATCATTTTCCGTTTAGCTCAACTTAGTAGTTTATATCTCATCTTTGGTTATCATACTGGACCCAAACTTGGGCACATGCTTCATTGTAATAATAACATGGCATGACACAATGACATTAGGATCAAAAGGTCAAGGTAAAAAAATCTTGTTTTATCAACATTAACAGTTTCTGTTTAACTCAACTTAGCAGTTTATATCTCATCTTTGGTTAATTATACTGGACTTGGATATATGCTTCACTATAATGATTCACGGTGAAAGGTCTAGTGAGCTTATGCCCTGTCCGTCCATCAAATCGTTTCTTAATGAATTGACCGATTTCAAACAAATTTGGCTGGAGGAATCTTATGCTGGTGGTACCCTCTAGAAATTTTATTCAGAATTTAGATTGGTCTTTTTTTGGGGTGAAAATCTGAGATTTTATGAAATATTTACAGGAAATTGTCAAAATGCTACTCCTTAGTTGCGTGACATAATTCAACCAAATTTGGCTAGGCGGATTTTATGGTGCCAGGCTATAGAATAAATATTCAGAATTTTGATTGATAAATTTTTTGGGTGAAAATCTTAGATCTTAAGAAAGATTTTACAGAAATTGTCAAAACTACTTCTTAGTTGCTTGACATATTTCAACCACATTTGGCGAGAGTGACCCGATCATGGTAGAATCTGGAACATCTATTCATAATTTAGATTTATCAATTTTTTGGGTCAAAATCTTAGATTTTATGGAAAAATTTACCGCAAATAGTCAAAACGATACTCTGGGAGGATTTCAACTTAGTTTGGCAGGAACAACCATATGTGGCTTCAGAACTTATATACGGAATTTTAATGTATCAATTAACACCTTTTATAAAAGATTTTACAGAAATTGTCAAAATGCTACACCTCATTAATGGCTTGGCAGATTTCAACTTAATTGGGAAGGACCATGTGTCTAGGATTCAGAACTGATATACAGAATTTTGATTGATCAATTTTTTGGTGGCCATCTTTGATTTTCTGAAAATCATCCAACATGTCTATGGTTTAAATGCCAATGGTCCGGGTGAGTGCCCTTGAACCTCTTGTTTGGGGTGAAAAGCTTAGATTTTATGAAGAATTTAACAGAAATTGTCAAAATGCCTCTAGCTAATTGACATGTTTCAACCAAATTTGACTAAATGCAATTTATGGTGGTAGGCTCTATAACTTCTATTCAGAATTTTGATTGATCAACTTTTTGGGTGAAAATCATAGATTTTATGAAAAATGTACCAGAAATTGTCAAAATGCTCCTCCTTAGTTGCTTGATATATTTCTACCAAATTTCGCTAGAGTAACCCTATCATGGTGTAGACTCCAGTGTCCAGAACTTTGATTAATTTTTCGGGTCAAAATCTTAGATTTTATGAAAAATTTACTGGAAATTGTCAAACTTTTCATTAACTACTTGACGGATTTCAACTTAATTTGTCTGGAAGGACTCGCGCTAGGCTTCAGAACTTATATACAGAATTTTGATTGGTCAATTTTTTCGATGCCCATCTTGAATTTTCTATTTTAAAAAGTGGCGGGAAATCGTCTAAAACGCTACTCCTAATTAACTGCTTGGGTGATTTCAACCAGACTTGGATGGTGACTATGGTGACCGGCTTCAGAACATCTATGCAGAATTTTGATGGGAAGATTTTTCCAGTCTTGGCCATTTTCAATCAAACTCGGCTGGAAGGACCCTAGGATGGTAGGCTTCAGGATATGTATACAGAATTTTGATTTGTCAATTTGTCCAATGGCCATTTGGATTTTCCAGAAATCATTTAAAATGCTAGTGTTCCTTAATCAATGTCTCGATTTAACAAAACTTGTGTGGAAGGATCCTATGGTGATCCGCTTCCAAAATGCTAATGAGTGTTTTGATGGGTCGATTTTTTTCAGCAGTCATCTTAGATTTTCCAAGACCTTTTAGAAATCCTTTAAAACGCTACTTAAAGCAATGGACAGATTTCGCTGAAACCTGGCTGGAAGGATCCTATGGTCATAATTTCTTCTGAAATTGTATACAGAAATTTGATTGGTTAATGTTTAGCTCACCTAGGTGAGTTATGGCCTTTGCTATATTTTCCAAGTATTTGAAGCCTATTTGAAGGGGGAAAATATGTTTGTGGCATATTTCACCGTTTATCAATGGATTAAAACCAACTTTGGAAAATATGTTCCTTTAGGCAATATCTATCGAGGCTATGAAGATGAAATGGCCCCGCCCACAAATAGCAGAGTTATGGCCCTTGCTATATTTTCAAAGTATTGAAGCCTATGGGGAAAATACATTTGTGGCACGTTTCATCATTTATCAATTGATCAAAACCAAATTTGGCAGACATGTTCCCTTAGGCAATATCTGTTTGGGCTATAAGGATGAAGTGGCCACACCCTTAAACAAGGGTCATAACTCTGGTTCATTCATATGTTTAAGTATTGAAGCCTAAGGGGAAAATACATTGTGTCACGTTTCGTCATTTGTCGATGCATTAAAACCCAATTTGGCAGATATGTTCCTTTAGGCAATATCTATTTGGGTTAGGAATATTAAGTGGCCACGCAAATAGCAGATTTATGTCCTTTGCTATATTTTCAAAGTATTGAAGCCTATTGGGAAAATATGTATGTTGCACTTTTCTTCATTTATTGATGGATTACAACTAAATTTAGTAGATATGGTCCTTTAGATAACATCTATTGGAGCTATGAATATGAAGTGACCATGCCGTTAAATAAGGGGCATAACTCAGATTTATTGAGGTGTTTTTAAGTATTGAGCCATATGGAGAAAATACGTTTTCACCAGTTGTTGATTGAGTAAAATCAAATTTAGCAGATATGGTATTTCAGGATATTTGAACTATGGATATAAAGAGGGGGTATTTTTAAACAAGGCCATAACTCTGGTTCATTGAGTCTTAAACTATTGAAACCTATGATGAAAATTCATTTGTTATGTCAATTGTTAAGGGATTAAAACCAAATTTAGCAGATATGTTCCTTCAGGCAATATCTATTCACCCTATGTGTATGAAGTAGGCATGAAGTGAAATAAGGGCCATAACTCTGGCTCTTTAAAACATTTTATGTGTTGAACACTATGGAGAAAATAATGTGTCACTTGTTGTAAATTGTTAATGGACTAAAACAGATTTGTTAGAAATGTTCCTTTAGTACACTTCATTCAAATGGCAATAGTGGCAGGGATGGCTGCCCCATTGATTAATGGTACTCTTTCAGTTGGTCAATCATGACAATATTCTTGCATTTCCCCATCCAAATTTGTTACTGTTACCTCATCATTGCCTCTTTGGTAAATGTCAGTGTTGTGACAACTGAACTATTGATCAATAGTGTCTGTGATGGATGCACCATTGCCACTTTGGTAAATGTCAGTGTTGTGACAACTGAACTATTGATCAATAGTGTCTGTGATGGATGCACCATTGCCTCTTTGGTAAATGTCAGTGTTGTGACAACTGAACTATTGATCAATAGTGTCTGTGGTGGATGCACCATTGCCACTTTGGTAAATGTCAGTGTTGTGACAACTGAACTATTGATCAATAGTGTCTGTGATGGATGCACCATTGCCTCTTTGGTAAATGTCAGTGTTGTGACAACTGAACTATTGATCAATAGTGTCTGTGATGGATGCCCCATTGCCTCTTTGGTAAATGTCAGTGTTGTGACAACTGAACTATTGATCAATAGTGTCTGTGATGGATGCCCCATTGCCTCTTTGGTAAATGTCAGTGTTGTGACAACTGAACTATTGATCAATAGTGTCTGTGATAGCTACACCATTGCCACTTTGGTAAATGTCAGTGTTGTGACAACTGAACTATTGATCAATAGTGTCTGTGATGGATGCACCATTGCCACTTTGGTAAATGTCAGTGTTGTGACAACTGAACTATTGATCAATAGTGTCTGTGATGGATGCCCCATTGATCAATATTTTTCCTGTTGGTAAATAATGCCAATGACATCAATATTCCTGCATTTCTTCATCCACATTTTTTACTGTGACCATTGACTCATTGGTAAATGTCATCTGCTGGGTCAATACTGTCAGGGATGTCTGGCCCATTGACCAATGGTACCTTTCCCATTGGTCAATAATGTCAATGACATTAATTTTCTTGCATTTCCTCATCCAATCTTTTTTACTGTGACCATCGTCCCATGGGTAAATGTCATCTGCTGGGTCAATAATGTCAGGGATGGCTGCCCTATTGACCAATGGTACCTTTCCCATTTGTCAATAATCTCAATGACACCAATATTCTTGCATTTTCTCAACCAATCTTTTTACTGTGACCATCGTCAAGTTGGTAAATGTCAGCTGCTGGGTCAATAACCCATTGGTCAATGGACTTTTCCCATTGGTCATTAGTGTTAAGGACACCAATATTTTGGCAGGATATGTGATGGCGTGGTAGAGGGGGTTCCACATGATAACTCTGTTACCGTTTATTGGATCACTAAAGCTTCATAGGGTGGTTGGACTAGGTCTGTAGAAAGAATCTTTCATCAAAGTTTTTCAATAATCCAAAATCCAAGATGGCCCCCCCAGTCACTTTTGGCCATCTTGAAAATTGATTTCTCCTGCGATGACAGGACTAGATCTGAGGAAAAAACTTATTGAACATTGTAGATGATCCGAAATCCAATTTGGCCGCAAACCACTGGTGGCCATTTTGAAAATTGATTTCCAGACTGACTCCATGACTGTTTAGCGGATCACGGTGAAACTTCATAGGTTGACTTGTCTACTTCTGATAGCTCTCATTCATTGATTTGTCATCATGTTGTGGTATTATGCACCATTTGTGTAGCTCTTGTTGTATTAATGGTAAGGACGGGTATGGTTGCCTGATGGACCAATGATGCTTGTTGTGCATTAATTAATCTAAATATGTTTACAGTTCCTTACCAACGATAGGCTTCAAATCAAATGAGAATTTTGATTGGACAATTTTTTGGGTGGCCATCTCGGATTTTCCGAAAATTATCCATCATGTCTATTTAAATGCAAATGGTTCAAATGCCAATGGTCCAGGTGAGCGCCACAGGCCCATTGGGCCTCTTGTTAATGATATATCTGGTTTATTCTACAGCTTTCTGAAATGGAACTTCACAAAGTTTCTGGTGGACAAGAATGGGCAGCCCGTCAAGAGATACGCCCCAAATGTGGATCCATTTGTAAGTATGATCATTTGCTTGCTGTTGTGTCATTCGTCTGTGTGGTCTCGTGCTCTGGCAGTGATGAAGATTCGGTGGCTACCTGAATCTTTCCATCCGTATTGTAACATTGTGAGCAGAAAATCATTTTATGTCACTGTATCTGATGAGTCTGTTGCTGATTAAGCCAATATTATTCAGCTTGAAAGCATCATATTTAACACATTCTACATTCATAGGAAATCCTTTATTATTATTATATCCTGTTTTTAGCTCGCCTTTATCGCAGTCTGAATATGATAAATCATCTTTAGTGCTTCCATTTAATGATGCTGTGCTTCATTTGTCAGTTTTCTTTTCCAATCAGTGTGTTAAGAAAGAGTTTAAGATTGCTTTAGTTCACTTATTCATGTTCGTATTCCAAAGTCTGATTATAACCCTTTAACCATTGAATTTGTTCAAGAAAATTTCAATTTTTTCATAGAAAGTATCCATTTGTAGACCAAGAGAAGACAATTTTTTAAAGTTTACCACTGGAGTGACTTGCTCGGTTATCGAGCCAGTCATACCAGTGATAAATTTTCGAAAATTGTGTCCTTGGTCTGCAAATGGACATTTATCAAGACCACTGCAGAAGGCTGATATGACTGTTAAAGGGTTAAATGAAGGGAGATAACAAGTGATGTTTATTGATAATTTAATACAATATTAAATAAACTGGCACCGGTAAAAAATGGAAATGAATCGGGATTATTTGAGAAAAAGCATTTACTAAATCTAGGAGAGCTTAACTTGGAACCAATTAGTGACGTAGCTGGCGATTCACGCTCCGCCATGTGTCAACTGTGCGTGCACGTATAACGCATACTCCAATATAACAAATACAAACCTGAATAGTTTCGTACGCAGTATGAAAAGTTTTCTCTATAGGCTCCGATATATAGTGATTAACTCGCTACTGTTAATTCACTATTGATTCTGTTGAAAACATATTTGAAAGTCACTATTTCTGGTGGAAGCAAGAAGTTTCGGTCAAAATGATTTCAAAATACACTGCTGGCTTCCAAGGTCGCAATATGATGCCTAATGATTATTTTGAAATATGTGTAACTGAATCCTGTCTCTGGAAATGTCTTTCAGTCAAATTGTTTTAAAATTAGACAGTATTTTACCTGCAGGAAGTAGTAGCTAATCAGTTTAACGCGAATATAACTGAGATTATACGACAGGCTGTAACGGGTATTGTTTATTCACTCGGCATATACCAGCACTAGCTATGTCACTAATTGCTTCACGCCAGGGTGACACATGGTATTTATTTGGGTTTTTTCAAATTATTCCAATTTGTTTTTTTACTGGTGTCTGTAGGTTGATTATTATCTAATTCTATCATTCAAGAGCATTTGTTAGTTGCCTGGTCCTTTCCTTTAACAAGTTGGTACATGCTAATAGTTAGGTGGTCCAGCTTGGGACATTCTTAAGTCAACTTAATTCTTCTGAGTAATTTGGCGGGGCCTGCTCAGTGCTGGCTTTCTGATAGAGCTTAATTGAAATTGTCAAACTTGTGGTTCTTTTTATCAAAATCTTACTTAACACGCTGATTATTGTCAAGCTTCAGGTGAGATTAAGGCTTTGGCTGATTGTTCGAGGGCCACAGTTTTTGCGGATGCCTGTTTTGGGTATCATTCTTGATGTATCCAGTGCTCTCAAAGTGGAAAAAGAAGTTAACGGTTAGACTTCTTTCATTCATGTGCAGAACAGCTCAGAGATCTGTTGTTTCTGTTCAAAGCTCATTTGATCTTAACCTGTTTATTTTAACTCTAATATTCAAGATGGGAACAATAGCTTCAGTCTTGTCCAAGGGATATGGTCAGCAAATCTGATGTGGTATTAAGGACTTGTGATTAATGAATTATTGACATGAGACTCATCCACTACATGACCGGTTTTGCATTGTTGAGCACCAAAGGTGTGAAACCAGTTGTGGAGTCGATAAGTCTTATGGTGTGTGAATATTTCATTAATTACATAGATCTCTTTGAATCACACAAGCTAGCCATATGGTGATAATTACATAGAGCTCTGTGAATCAGAATCACACAAGCGAGCCATATGTGATAATTACATAGAGCTCTGTGAATCAGAATCACACAAGCGAGCCATATGGTGATAATTACATAGAGCTCTGTGAATCAGAATCACACAAGCGAGCCATATGGTGATAATTACATAGAGCTCTGTGAATCAGAATCACACAAGCTAGCCATATGGTGATAATTACATAGAGCTCTGTGAATCACACAAGCTAGCCATATGGTGATAATTACATAGAGCTCTGTGAATCACACAAGCTAGCCATATGGTGATAATTACATAGAGCTCTGTGAATTAGAATCACACAAGCGAGCCATATGGTGATAATTACATAGAGCTCTGTGAATCAGAATCACACAAGCTAGCCAAATGGTGATAATTACATAGAGCTCTGTGAATCACACAAGCTAGCCATATGGTGATAATTACATAGAGCTCTGTGAATCAGAATCACACAAGCGAGCCATATGGTGATAATTACATAGAGCTCCGTGAATCAGAATCAGACAAGCGAGCCATATGGTGATAATTACATAGAGCTCTGTGAATCAGAATCACACAAGCTAGCCATATGGTGATAATTACATAGAGCTCTGTGAATCACGCAAGGTAGCCATATGGTGATAATTACATAGAGCTCTGTGAATCAGAATCACACAAGCGAGCCATATGGTGATAATTACATAGAGCTCTGTGAATCAGAATCACACAAGCTAGCCATATGGTGATAATCCAATGGAGATGCTATTTTTATGTTTCATAATTTTGTGAGTGTTTTATATTTTGTATGAATTTCAGATTGTGGAGAAGGATTTTGAGAAGTACTGGTAGACAGACGGAGGATTGTTCTTGCCACCAGATATTAATGGTCAACTTGTCATTATAGCAAGGCTTGCCTGTACAGAGCACTGACAATCTTACGAAGAGATTATTATGACGGTTAACTTCAAAAATCTTGTCTCAAGGATGAAGTCGACCCGATCGTAGGAATAACGTGCAACCTACATCTCTGTCGCTTGATTGGATGATCTCTCAGGCAACTGTTGCCATAGTGAATTGACTTATTTATTTCTTAATTTATTTTGATGATTGATCATATGCAATTGTTGTCATTTACTGTTGTGTAAATTTGTTTTTGTTAGACTACAATGAAATTTTGTCATTTGCTCACTTAAATTGCGAAAACTGCCTGATTTTTCTGAACGACCTGCAGATTGTGAATCGTGAACTGTATGTCTGGTTCAGTGTGTGTCTGGTTCAGTATTTTAAAGTGTTGTGATGTAGATTTGTGAGAGCGGTGGGTGGGTGGATGGGTGTGTATCATTGTGCTTTATTGATGTAGTTTGCAGATGCGGATGGATTGTTTGATTTAACCACTGCTCTCATCCTTTTGGGCGTCTTAAAATGGGACTGATATCAGACATTCCTTTTACTTTTATTAAGTCATTCAAACCACTTTTTGTATGCCCATGTTAAGCAGGAACATATTTTGTGATGGAGCTCACTGTCTGTCAATGCTAAGCAGAAATGTCTGTCCATTTCTCATCAAGGACAGATCTCTTGAGAATATGAACTTTACCTACACGCTTTATTAATGGGAATATTAGGGAGACCTTACCTTCACTGTAAATTGGAAAAAAGGGAGTGTCAGTCTGCACACGCATGAGGTTGGGGCTGGCATCCGCCGGACTGTCAACTGACTACCAACCCAGTAGGGGCACCTACCTTTTTTAATCTGAAGTCTTAATGAGTGAAAGTCGATATTTAGGAAATATCAGAGTGTTAGGGCGGTAAGTATCAACTTTCTCGTGAAAAAAGAAATCCATGATTTCATGTATTCTGGCATTCTCTATTAAAAGAGTTGTTGGTGTTTGGGGGGGGGGGGGGGGGTTGCGAACATAAGCCCTTTTAGACCGGTCATGATCTATCAATTATTAGTTTCATTGCGGAGCATTTTGGTAAATTCTATGCGTTTCAAATGTAGATGTGATATATCGGAGCTAGTTGAAAAGAGGACAAGAGCAGAAAAGGTGAAGGCCAAACAAGATGTGGGTGGGGTGGTGGTTTGGGGCTCCTCCCCGACAAATTTAAAAAGCTAACTGCTATATACCCCAAGCTGGCTGTTAAAGGGTTCTATTTCACCCATATACATGTATATCATTCATGCCGACACTACAATTCATGCCTACAGTACAATTAATATTTTCGCCCAAATGTCATGGTCACAACATTTCCTGCATTGATGCATTGCATCACAGTATTGCGAAAACTAGTAACAATGACTGGGGTGTAATAAACTGGTTGTAAATGACTTAATTATTCATTTAAATAAGTGAAACATGTTTGATGTCACAAAATCTTAAAATTTCGTTCATTATGACCACTGAAAGTGCAAAACCAAAACCTCCCTGGACATTTTTGCATTTTGTTAAAAGCCAACCGGATAGGATTTACTGACCAAAAAAGAGGACAAATCCGGGAAAATGAGGATGTATGGAAACACATTCAAAACGGTTATTTCTCTACAGCCGCATAAGGCAAAATTTTGGAAGATACCATGTGGAAACAAGCCGATCTCATGACCCATTGAGGCATGTTTGTTAATGCAGGCATTTAAATAAACTTAAATCTGGCCAGTCGCGATCACTAGCATTGGTCAAGCGCAGTTGAGCCGCTGGATGCAGTCATGTTGATCACTAACAGCCTGCATTATAGGGTCAGGTTGATATAAAACTATACATATATATATATATATATATATTTATACATCAACTAGTAGTCCATATGGTAATTAGAATCGTACTTCCTCAAAAAGAGACATCCAAGTTTTTGTTTATAACCCCTGGTGTTGTTTCATTATCATTGTATCCAGACTCAAATATATGATGACAAATCTTGTATATTTAAATTTTATATTTATTTGCAAATGGCCAACCATTATACATAATAATATATAGCATCTGTAGGAGCTAACAACCACAAGTAAAATATTTAGCCAGGAACATTTTGTAGTATTTCGAGTTATTTGAGATATTTTTCCTGATGTTTTTATCGGACAATAGCATATTCATCTGAAAGTCGTGTGCGTCTAGAATCTCTGATTGCACTTATTTTTGTTTATTTTTATTATTTAACTTTTCACGTAAACAGCCAAATGCTGTTCTTTTTCATCTGCAGTATGTGGAAGTCTGGATCATTTGAAGCATGTTCTCATTATTATACACGATATCAAATTTAAAACTTGCATCTGCTAGTTCATTGTGCTATAAATTGTTTTAATTCATTGTTTTTTGTAGTATAAATAGAGGCTTATTATCATTTGCAATTGACTACTGTTTTTTTGTCTCATCTGCAAAGACTAACGTGGCATATTATGTACCCCTTCCAGCGACATCAACATTAACTACTTATATATTGTGTTGCTGTTGCCCTAGATGATGATGTTTAATGGCCCTCAGTCCATAATCATATCTCCCAAATTTCAACCTGATCCAGTCAGCACTCTGTAGATGTTTTCACGAAAACTGGGTCATCCAAGATGGCCACCGAAGCATTTAGCCAATCAAGTTCACTTGTATAAATTTTGTTCAGCTGTTGCACTAGATGATACTGTTTCTGGAGTTTTGAATCGATCTCATAAGCGGTTTCAGAGGATTTTAAACGTTTAAAAATCAATCGGCCAAAATCCAAGATGTCTGCCGGTCCAATTGACCGATCGGCTTTATTTGAACAAACCTGGATCTCTATGCCCTACGGATGCATCTCTATTCCCAGAATGGCCATGTGCATGAGCTTATGCCGTGGCGACTGTCCGTCATCCATCTGTCTGTATGTCAACCTTTTCGTTAAACGACTTCTCAAGAACCACTGGGCCAATTTCAATTACACAAATTTGGCTGCAAACATCCTTAGGGCATAGAGATCCAGGTTTGTTCAAACAAAGACGAGGCGTGGCAAATGGTGAAACGTGTCACATTGTTGACAGACGACAGATGTCAGACAAAACGCGATTGTATAAGCTCACCTAGGTCAGCTAAAAACCATTACTGATTAACATGGCGAAATTACTGAAAATCATGATTTTCCCATTGGAAACTACTGATTGAGTTTATAGGCAGGTCTGCAAAAAGAATATTCTTGTAGACATTCCCTCATACATGCCTGATTGAATTGACACTGATACATTTGAGAACTGCTCCTTTCTTTGGTTCAGGGCGGTAGTAGATATCATGCTTGTTTCCTCTATGTATGAGAATAACCAGGTCAGTGTCGGCCCAAACCAGTACTGCTTCACATGTTCCCGAGCCATTCTCTGCTACTTGCACAGTTAATACATCAGCTTCCCTGTGGCATAATCTACCTCGCAATCACATCCAGCTAGTTTTTTGCCCAGTAAGACAAGAAAGCATTGTTTATTCTCTTTGTTGAGGGAAACTTAATCAACTGCAGTTTCATGGATGGATTGAATATCACTTTGCAGCCTGCACACCCTGCTCTGTGCCGATGCATACTGTACTTCGTTGAAGGCTATTCCTCGTACAGGTCAGATCCGACCATCTTGCCATAGTTCAAGTTGTCAACACGCATGCACGCACGCACATCTTGCTAGAGGAAAAGATACTTCATCCCTGAGCCAAAGAAAGGAGCAATTCTCAACTGTATCTCAAAATGGCGGATCGACTTCTTATGAACAAACTCAGATCTCTACGCCCTAAGAATGCGTCCTGCCAAGTACAATTAAGTTTTTGTATTGTTCCTGAGAAGACATTTAAAATTATTTTTTATTGCTTTAGTAGTGGTATTTTTGGTGGAAAAAAGATGCAAGATAGCCATCAAACCATTTATCCGACAGTTTCAAAAGTGGAAATTTGAAATCAGCATATCAAAAAGCTTATATAAAATCAATTTCGGCTTCAAAATCCGTCAAATAAAAAACTCCAATTTAGCCACCAAACACACTACATTTTGATTGGTCCATGACAGCCATGTTTTTTTTACGTATCAACTTCCCTTGAACCAACTTGAGTTTTGAATCAATCCCCCGTGGGTTAGAAGATTTTTACATTTCTAAAAAAATCTGCCAAAATCCAGGATGGCTACCGGCCAATTGACCGATCGGCTTCCTTTGAACAAACTCAGTTACTCATTACACCACAAAAACATCTACCATTCAATCACTACTTGCTAAATCAACTACTCTGCATTTAGCCACCAGAATAAGATTGCTTACATACCCCCATATGCTTATTCCATTTGAATATAACCTCAACCAGGCTACTGGTAGGGTACACCCCCAGCATATGCCCTCATAGAGACTGGCACCAGTCTGTACTCACGCCTTCGTGACACCTGTCACTAAACATGTCCGCGCATGCGCAATGGAGCCCAAATAGGAAACATATTCACTTTTAAAATATTCTGCAAGCAGTATAGTGTGCCAATATTCCAGCTTAAGTTTTTTATACTTTGCGCTGTGTTCAGCTTACGTTTTTGAGAGTTCTTCAGGATTATGCCTAACATGAAGTCCATCCTCTCTAATTTATGTTTATTGAGTATTTCGTGGTGTTATTACTCTTTTATGACTGTTACCGGTTTTCGTGCGAGTAAACCATTTTCGTGGTAGTCAATCATGCCTAAAGTAATCATTTGAAATCCATCAATTACTTATCCATTATATTCAACTTATATCTACATGTTTTAATACCATGGCTATCAGGAGTTCATCAGCCATTCGCACGGACAGGAAGAGTCATCCAAGTCGGACAATAACCGGAAGGTGGCGGGCGTGCCCGCAAATAGGAGAATCCGATTTCCCTCGCGTCCAGACTAGAGGTTCGGTCCCCGAAACCCAGACTCTGAGAAAAAACCAATAAAGGTGGTTTCGTGTAAGTCACCGGACAAAACCCACCTAAGTCTTGAGGAGGGGCATTACCCTCAAGCAGTGGTGTCGGCGACGGAGGTCCCCGATTCAGCTCCCTATGCAAAAGTTAAATTTTCCATGATTCCGGTAGCCAGAAACAAAAAACCCAATAAACCCCCCCCCAAAAAACTTCGGGTTTGACAAGCACTTCCGGTAGGTGCTTGGTAGATTCGGGTCGGCAAGACCCTGGGCTACTTCTGGTTTCCATTTCCAGTCCTTTTCTGCTTCTGGGTTTTTTTCTTCCGGTTTGCGTATTTCCGGTTCCTATGTTACTTCTGTTTTTTTACTGTACATCCGGGTCTGTAGGATCCTGTTCAGTTTCCGGTTGTCTACTTGTGGTTTGCTCATTTCCGTTTCCTACTCTACTTCCGGTTCAAAAATGTATCCACTTCCAGATTTTGTACATCCGGGGATATGGTAATTTCCGGTTTTCATGGATCTCTCTGGTGTTCCAGGATTAACTTCCAGTCCGGTCTTCCTGTTTTGGATTTCCTGGGGTTCCAGATTTGTTCTTCAGGCCCGGTTTACATGTTCGCTTTCCTAGGATTTAGTCATCATGCCTTTAGTCTTATTTCCGTAATTAGTTTTTAAAAATCGGAATGTTTAATGGCTGAAAATATTCATACCGAGACATTGCCAGTCTTGAAGACTTGAAATTATATAGATATTCAGCATTTATTCTTTTATCAGTGACGATATTTCAACGTAATTAAAGACTTCCGACTGGTTGCCGTTTGTTGCAGCTTATTTCATATGCGCATATCATCGCTTAATTTTGAATGGTTTTACTACAGCCGATAAGTCGGTCTATTCTACGCATTATTCTAGATACGTAATTTGTCCTTTCATCCAACTTTAGATGGCCACTTGTCTTAGGGCCGTTCAGCCTTTCGCACACTCTTTTCCTCTTACGTTGGCAGGTTGACATATTTATTTTAACCAAAGGGAGTTAATTTGTTGCCCTGATTCTAGCGTAATTCTTATTCTAAATCCCACCACAGAACCCCCTTGCGGGTTGGTCTGTTGTTTTATTAACCACTATAAAAACATACTTACCGTTCAATCACTACTTGCTAAATCAATTATCTGCATTTAGCTACCAGAATAAGATTTTTATGCTTGCATACACTCCTCCCCATGCCTATTCCTATAAATATGGACCCTCAACCAGGCTACTGGTTAGGTCAATCTCCAGTATATTAACTGTTATAGACTGGCACCAGTCTGTACTCACTCCATAGTGACTCCTGTCACGAAGCGCGCTTGTGCATGCGCACTGGAGCCCAAATAGGAAACAGATTCACTTTTCTGAATTTAAGTGCCAAATATAGGCAAATTCTCAAATCAATTCCACGCGGGGTGGCTGAGGCCGGGTCGTAGTGATTGAACGGTAAGTATGTTTTTATAGTGGTTAATAAAACAACAGACCAATCCGCTAGGGGGGTCTGTGGGGGGGGGTGTTATTACACCACAAAAACATCCATTACCGTTCAATCACTACTTGCTAAACCCGTAGATTTGGTCAGTGCCCCACTTAAAACATTAGGTGGGAGGCGATTTGAGAATCAACAAACGAGGATAAAAATCAAACCAATCTTATCCAAATGTTAATAACATAACATAATAGTGCATTTAAATCAAAAACTTGAACTTGATAAATAAAAAACAAAATAAACTCACCATTTCTTACAGATGCAGTCTTAACGAAAATGGCGAGATGTGCTTGGTAAATGGTCTTCACCTATTTTGGTTAAAATCGTAATATTACGAAAAAAGGAGGCTGCTGCACTCTGATCTTTCAGATAAAAGGTTGTAAAAGAGGATTCAGATTTTCATCCTGTAAACTGCATGACTTCATCTAAATATGAACCGGCAAAAAGTGCAAAAGAGGAAGCCATTCCTCTAACATCACGAGTTTTAATATGAGAGTTTAATTTGTTCCGGAGAAGCAATCTCGTAACAAAGCTTAATCGTCTCCCAAATCCATCAGGATATCGTAAACTTTGAGACCGGCTTAGTTAACTCTTCCGCATAAGAAAACCATAAAAGGGACGGATCAAATTTTTGGAAATCAGTTCGCTGTTTGTACATTCTTAATGCCCTAACAGGACACCAGGGGCCTATTGCACCAGTGAGACGTAGCTTGACGACAGACGTTAACAAACGTCGGTCGTGAATCCGACCGACCTTGCAACTACCGTCTCACAGTCGAAGGGCGTTAGACCGACCTACATAAGCGGGTAACTCCGACGTATAAAAGAAATTACCCGGTTCTTAATATGGAATGCACTAAATATTTGCGGCCAAACATGTTAAAAGCATGCAATGTATTTTCAACAGAACGTGCGCCGTGTACTTGGTGTTAATATTATACTACATAGGTCATTCTATTTCGCGATGAGCAGGAAAGCGCCTTACTCCGAGGGAGAAATTCTCCGATTGCTAGAGTTATTTAAGGAGAATAAGGTGATGCTTCTCGCAAGTTTCAAATCGAGTGTCACAAATAAGAAAAAACAAGAAACATGGAAGATGATTGTTGAGGAAATAAACAAAGTTGGCCAGAAAAATCGTACACTCAAAAGAAGTGACACACAAGTGGAAGGACTTAAAATCGCAAGCGAAGAAGGATGTATCAGCAAGAAAATATCCAAAAACTGGAGGCGGGAAAGCACCGAAAGAGGGTGGATATACCGATGTCATCCTAGATATCATAGGTGACGATGCTCCTTCACTGGGTGGAGTCGAGAGTGGTGTCAGTACCGATAAGACCGTGGAAAGCATTCCGGGGACGTCCGATATTAAGAAAGATGAGCGAAATGAATCTGAATTGAAGGGTATGCATATAGAAGAATGAAGTATCAGCAGCAGCAGCAGCAGTAGCACTACCACCACAGGCAGCAGCACTAGCAGTAGCAGTATAAGCGACGACGACGACGACGACAGCAGCAGCAATAGCAGAAGGAATATATTACTTCACATAATATAATTTATTGCAAATATCTTATTTTTTAGCATCTGTATCAAAGACACTTTCCGCATCAACACCCTCAGAAAGCGCAACTCCTACATCTATAACAAGCAGCATGCCAACGTCTTCATCAGCAGCTGCTGACGATTCAACTTCTCGAAAAGATACAACAAGAGAAGAACTACATAAGGTATTATTGCGGGAAGAGATCGTAAAAGTAAAATTGCAACAAAAGAAGTTGCAACTGCAAATTACAAAACTGGAAGAGAAAGAGAAAAGAAGACATCCGGTGCTATGTTCGCAGTGTTCGCAACAAAGTCAAGCATCACATGATATTTCAACTGTTTATAGTGATGAAGCAAGCTACATAGGAGAAAATAATTATGGCAACGAAAGCACCTCACAAACACCGTTTCCAGTATATATGGACATTTAGTAATTTAATGTATTATTGTTAATCATCAGATTGTATATACCGTTCGCTAATGATGATGATGATGATCACATAATCACATAAATAACTAAATAACGTATATGCCCAACCAAATAAATCTAAGGAAATGAAGAGAAGTAGGCATATAGAAATAACAAATTTGAATAATGAAAGGTATTCTACAGTATTGCAATGTTGAGATCATAAAAACTCCATTGAATATATATGATAGAATCACAATTAGTATACTATCAGACATCGCTTAACTGTGATTGTGTCATATCAATCCTTGAAAATTAGTCCTCAACGTTGGAAATAGTTTTGTACAATCTGTATCCTTCTAGCCGTCCCGCGTACTGCATTTTGTTGCGGCACTGCAATATCGATAATATCGATATTAGCATCATTTAATACAGGGGGAAGCACGACGTTAGCTGGCATAGGAACATTTCTATTAATGCATATGTTGTGCAAACAAATAACCGCAGCTATCACTGTGCAGGCTCTACCGGGTGACATGTTCAATTTGCCAAGTATACATGCGAATCGTGCTTTCAAGACACCAATGCATCGTTCAACTACACTCCGAGTTATTTTATGTGCATTATTGTAGGCTTCCTGGGAATTGTTAGCTGTATGCAGAAATGGTGTCATGAGCCACTGTCTCTGTGGGTAGCCACGGTCTCCCAACACCAGGCACTGCATGTCAGACTCCTAGAAATGATTGTAGATTACACTTTCAGTTAAAATTCGTGCATCGTGTGTACTGCCTGGCCACTTTACTACACAATTCACTATTCTTAACTCGGCATCACACACTAATTGTACATTTATCGAATGAAACCCTTTCCTGTTTACATACTCCCACTCATACTCAGGCGGTCTTTTAATCCTCACATGTGTGCCATCAATACAAGCTACAACATTGGGAAATCCGGCAATGGCCTGCAGAATAATAATAATAATAATGATGATGATGATATTGATGAGGAGGAGGAGGAGGAGGAGGAGGGCTAGTAGTAGTAGTAGTACTAGTAGCAGTAGCAGTAGTAGTAGTAGCAGCAGCAGCAGCAGCAGCAGCAGAATAGGAAATGGGCGAGTAAATTATAAAGATCAATAATGCTAGTATACGTACTAACGGACACATTCACATGCTCACACGCACGATCGCACGCATAAGCACGATACGCACGCACGTATCCAAGCAAACAAGCACCCCATCCCCAACACGCACGCACACACGCACGCACACACACACATATATATATAAAAAGGAAAGAGAACTTACCGCAAACTTGGTTTTAGTGTTAGCAATATAGTCAGCATGCTGGGGTAAAAAGACATGTTGCCCCAGTCGTCTCTCAAGCGCTAAGGAAACTTTGTGTATAGCTCTACATGCTGTGGATTTGTGTACATTCAGTACATCACCAGTAACAGTTTGGTAGGATCCCGTGGCATAGAATCGCATGGCTATGAGCAGTTGTTGAAGTGGTGAGAGGGCTGCATTCCTGTCAGTTCTATGCTGTAATTCCTCAGCTAACTGGATGATCCCAGTCTATTGAATCTAAAACGTTCATGCAGTTCCGCATCGTCATATTTTTCCAAAGCATTAGTTCGGTCGCGAATAACTCTTTCTCTTCTTAAATTTCGCCTATATTGCACATCTAACCCAAAGTTGTGAACTATACCAGCCATGACCAAACATAAAAATGACACATTTATTTTGCTAAGCCAGCTAAAGCATGTAAAAAATTGAACGATCGAGGTTACCGACTCTCCTACGCCAACCCCCTAGCAGACGTGAGATTTGGGACGTTTCAGCGGCGTCACGCTATTGCAGCGACAAACCGTGCAACTGAGGTTTCTAACTTGTGACAGACGTTGCCTCATTTTCCACGACCGACCAACAAATGTCTCACTGGTGCAATAGGCCCCAGAGTTTGTTGGAAGGCGAAAAAGACGACAATGATTTTTAAATTATCGGACTAGCAGAAAACCGGTTAGACTGAGTTTTAGATAAAAAATCCCTTTTGGGATATAAAACTAAACCGTCTCCTGAAACCATAAATCTCTCCCTTTCAGCAGAAAAAGCATGAATTCTGAACGCCTTCTAGCAGAGGCCGTTAATACTAATAGAGGAAAGAGGTTCAAAATGACGGCCTGCCAGCACTTGAAGAACCAAAGCCAAGTTCCATGAAGGTAAAGGCTTAGCTATCGGAGGACGAATATTGCCTAGACCTCTAATAAAAACTATTAAAAGTCTTAGTGTCCTTGACATCGGCAAACAGAAGGCAAGGAAGAGAAGATGCCAGAGAAAATCTATATCCCCTAACCGTATTAGCTGATAAATGAAAGGAATCGGAGATATTTTTAAAAGTCTAATACTTGGGGAATAGAAACAGAATCGGGCACGAGACCTTGGTCTGAACACCATTCTCCAAAAATTTTAAGGCGACACTTGTAAACTCTGCGGGTCGACTCTTCTGGAAGAATCGATAATTACTGGAGATCTTGAAGAAACTTTATTCTCGTAGACTTTAGTTTCGATATTCTCCAAACACACAGACTGAAGATTTCTGGGTTTTGATGAAGACAAAAACCTCTTACTTGAGACAGAAGATCCTGGGAGAATGGAAGAAGACGAGGGAAGTCTACCAGGAGATCTAGAAGGTTTACAAACCAAATCCTCTTTGTCCAAAAAGGAGCTTTAAAAGAATCTCGCAGATTTGTTCTTTGACATTCTTCAACACTAACCAGAGCTCTAGATAAGCTTTTCAATAATTGGGTGATTCACTCTTAGAAATTTTGTAAAATGGGTTTCTTTGGAATTTAATTGGGTTATTATACATTATTTGCAAGAGAACTGAAATTAATTGGGTGATTTTCTATTTCAGTACTCATGATGTTAAAAATTAATTGGGTGATTGGCAATTTTTATTGGGTGAAAACGCAAAAACCCTGCTAATCTAGAGCTCTGACACTAACGGAATCAAAATCGTTGGAGGGAACCCATAGACGATCATTCCTGTCCAGGAGAGACAGGGCATCCACCGCCAGGGCTTGACTGTCTGGAAAAAGAGACATGTAAGAGGAGATCTGAGCATTCAGAGATATCGCAAACAGATCTACTAGAGGACGATCCATAAGACTGAAAATCGCTTTGACAACCAACCTCTTTAACTGCCACTCTGTTTGGGTGAATTTGCTGGGATGTGACAGTTGGTCCGCCAGAAAATTCAGACTGCCTGGGACATGGGAAGACACTAGAAAAATCTGCTTCTTGCGGCACCACAAGAGAAGATTCCACACTTCTAGATAGAGGAGAAGACCTTGTACCTCCCACCCTGTTGATATAAGACACCACTGTCGAATTGTCCGACCGAATCGAGACTTTGAGACCTATCACAAGATCTGACCATGAAAGGAGAGCCTTCTTGACAGCCCACAACTCTAGAATGTTGATATGAGCTGTTGACTCCTCCAGGGACCAAAGGCCGGAAACTGACAGGGAGTCCCAGACTGCTCCCCATCCCTCCTGGGAAGCGTCTGTGAAGATAATCGCCTGAGGGGAGGACTTTACCAGTGGAACACCCATCAGAAGCAGAGAAAGATTCTTCCAAAAATCTAGATGAGGGATCAAATGTTCTCTGATGGGAATCTGATGGTAAATAGAGTGAATTGACTGCTTCCAAAGGGACATTAAATACATTTGGAAGGGTCTTCTCATCAGCGCCGCCCAAGGAATTACATTCTCTACGCTGACCATCAAGCCTATCACTTAAAAAGAAGCTTGCTCTTACCATGGGAGAAGAAGACAGGATTTCCATTGCCACTGATAAAGCCTCTATCCTTGGATCTGAGGCGAAGACTAGACCCCGGGCCAGGTCGAAAGAAACGCCTAGATGCGTAAAGATTTGAGATGGAACTAGGCTTGATTTCTTTAGATTTAAAATCCACTCTAGGTTGCATGCCCGACTGCAAACTTCTGGAAGAATTCCTGAGAGATCTGAGGATGACCTTGCTTTTACCAACCAGTCGTCTATATAAACGTGAAGATGGATAGAACGACGGTGTAAAATTCCTGCCATGGTTGAAACTAGACGGGTAAAAAGGAAGGGAGCCGTGGTCAGGCCGAAGGGCATGGCGCGGAACTGCCAAACTCGATCCTTGTAAGCAAACCTCAGGAACTTTCTGAAGGCAGGGTGAATAAGAACATGAAAGTAGGCGTCCTTTAGATCGATGGAAGACGTCCACATTCCCTGATCTAAACTGGAAATGATCTGGGAGATTGTCTCCATCTTGAACTTGGGGGTGAGAATCATAAGATTTAGCTTTTTCAAATTTATGATAGGACGCCAACCTCCTGTTTTCTTGGAAACTAAAAAGATGATCGAGTAGTAGCCCGGGTCTACTCTCCAGTGGGGAACTTCTTCTATTGTCCTCTTGACAATCATGGATTCCAACTCCTCTTCCAAGGCAACCAATTTTTCCGGATTGGAGGGAACCAGAGTCCAAATTGGAAGAAAAGAGAGAAGAGGAGGATCCATGGAGGTGCATAACCCCAACATATCTCAGAAACTAGCCAGGAGTCCTGAACGAGGGCCTGCCAATTCTCCCAAAACAGAGAAAGGCGCCCTCCTACTGGCACGTTGGGTAACAGGCACTGGACCGACTGATCCGAAGGCACAAGAAGAGAGGGATGGATGAGGAAGGGAAGAGAAAAGTTGGACCTACCCAGGAATAGTCCATACCTTCAAACTCTCTTTCATTGATACCCTCTAAAGGAAGAACGACCTCTGGACCTGGAACTAGCACGGCGAGAAGGGGGCTGACCCCCCTCTCGCCCAGGGAGAAGGAGACTGCCTCCCTTGAGACCTGGAATGATGAGAAGATATAGAATCGAAGCGATCCTCCTTCGTGGATCGATCTTGACGATTGGAAGAAAGATTGGAATTATTAATAATCCTAGAGGGATAAGCCCCAAACTGGTCGGGTTTGAGGCTCTTTCTTCTAGGAGAAGAATTCGGACTCTTCACAGAAGAAACATCTCTTTTCAAGGAAGGATTAGCGAAGGATCTTTCAGGCTCTCAGATTCCGCACGAATTAGACTAGGAGCCGACTGTCCGAAAATATCTTGACCAAACGGAGGTGCTACAACAAGACTATTCTTCAAAGAACTAGAAATCTGAACCTCAGAGAGCTTCCTGGATCTACGTTTTGAGGTAATGAAACCCAAGGACTTACAGACTGAATTGAGGGAGCCACGAGACAAATCTGCCAAATAACGAAAAACTGATAAAGGAACTTGATCACCACGTTCTTCAGCCTTAAGAACAGCCTCAGATAATAGAGCAAGGAAATTAGATGACTTAAGCTGAGACCTGCAAACAGACCCCCATCTAGAAAGATCATTGGAAAACTCAACCTTGGAAGACTCTTATAACTGAGAAGAAAGAACATCCCAAGCAGAACCAGAAAGAGACTGAGTGGAGGCAACCTTCAAATAATCCTCCTTGGGAACTTGAACAGGCGCATCATATTTAGAAACAAGAGAAAAGTCATTATTGACAGAATCATTAACAAAGAAATCGAGCATATCAACTACTAAGTTATCAATAGGCAGAACGTGAGGAGAGGAAGAAGAGGAAGAGTCAGATGTAGAGAGAGAGCGGACCCGAAAGAAGGAGGATCAATAGCAAATTCCTCCTTAGAAGAGAAAGAGTAGATGCGATCCACCTGTGAGCCATGGACCAGTCTTCCGAAGAGGCTCTGACTGGACAAAACCTCTTCAGATCCCTGGCCTTGACCGACTTGGGAGCTGACGGAAGAGAAGGATGAAGAGGAGGAGAAGAAGAGAGGAGTCACCTGAAACTAAAGATTCACCTGCCCTAGAGGAAACAGAAGAGGGCCTTCTAGCAGACTCAGGAAAGGAAGAAACTTGAGAAGAGGAAAAATAATCCCTACCCTGATCCTGACTAGAAAACAAGAAAGGAAGAACCAGAGAACTGGCAGAAAACCTCGATAGAATAGAAAAGTGAGCACAAACAAACGATCTAAAGAAGGATCACTAACCACAGAAAACAAGGAAAAATCTAAACCTGAATCAACAATTTGAAATTCTAGCTCAGGAGAAAGGACAACGGAAACAATCGGATCAAGATGATCAAAAGAAGGAGAAGAAGAGGAGGAAGAGAAGAGATTGGATGAGAAGATGGAGAAGAAGAAGAATGATCTAACGGACCCTGAGAGGAAAGAGGAGAAGCAAGATGGGAGAAACCCGGAGGAGGAGGAATAGAAGATTGAAAGAGAGCAGACGAGTTAGACACATTGTAAGTATGGGATTGTCTTCTGTGGAGTCATGACCCCGGGGACATCTTATATTTGCAGTCCAAGACCCCCAGCAAAGAATATGACTATATTTTTTAATACCAGACGAGCTAGGGAACGGATAACACAATGAGCGAAAATGTATTAGCGCGATCTAGTGTGTGCATCAAGTCGATGCAAAACTGACACGAAAATATAGCTGATACAATAAATGAAATTGGAATATGAAATTGGAATAGAATAGACTAAGACTTAGGGCAGTGAGCTGATGGAATCTATCGGTGGTTGAAAGATGAAAGCTGTTGCTGCAGGCGCGGCATAACCTTTTATAGTATTCAGCAGAAGTTATGACCAATAGTTTTCTAAATATTCAAGCAAGAGCGTCGGTGGAATGCTACGCACTGAGTGTACGTAGCACAGACTGAATGACTCATAGAATGACGTAGTAAACGTGGCGACGACCGACTTACCATAAGGACCGTAAATAGGTGACCGGGTTTCTATATTTCTATAGAGGCGACCCACGACACCAGATACGACACCAGATGTTGGTGAATCAGATGTGGTACATGGTCACTACGTCATGGCACCCTTCTGAAATGCAGGCGTAGGCCTAATAAGCAAGGGGCTGGACGTGGGCATGATAGCGTTTGGCGCCAAGTAGATTAGAAAACCAGACGAAAAGTTGACAGAAGACGTTAGTCAGAATAAGATATTAAGAAACGATTAGCAATGATTGTCGAAGCAATGTCCATCACTGTCAAGTTTGTGGGAGGTTATCGGATAGGATTCCATCACTTAACTTGTTCGATGTTCTGTTCCTAAGAGAGAAACTCGGAGTTTGATTAGTCAGGATGACGTCACAATCAATGAGCATCGAATCAAACTCTGGAAAGAAGAATCCAAACGAACATGGTAAAGAGCTCCAAAGAAGTATAAGATATGGACTTTAACTTTAATAGTTAGTCCGGTCCGCCTCGCACCTCGTACAAGTTCTTGCTGAACGTTTATTTCTCGTAGAGCTAGTTGAATAGCATATCAGATCAGAGCGGCTGAGAGTAATGCTATTCAGTTAGGAAAATATTGAATTAATTTCTTGGTCATTATAAGATACGAAAATCGGTCACAGTAAAAGTGACTAACTTTGTAAGTTTACTGTATAGTTAAAGATGGCAAATAAAAGCATCACCTTGTGAATTTACTACAAGGCAAGAGTTTGTGTTCTCGCTAAAGTTACTCCGACACCTACGGAAGACCACCGTAGCTTACCATTATCTTCATAGAATAGTCAGATCAGGCCCGGATACATAAAACAAATATCGTTGATTACATCTACATCTACCAACGAGGCGAGCTAGTATCCTGTTCTTTCGTGACTGGTAAGGTTGGTTGTCGCAGCAACCGTACATACAAGCCTTACCCGAAGCGAAAGAGACTGCAAAGTCGATTGCATATTAAGAGTACGTACAAGTAGTGTTTGGAGTTAGGTCATCAGCTTAGGTGACGTCATCAAATCTTCAGTGGCGGGCCACTGCCAGGATTCCAGAGTAACTAAAAACAGTGAGTACATAGCGTATGGCCCAAACGGACCGACCGGACGCAGTAGTATTAACAAACCTGGGGGACCAAGTGCAAGTGTTCCTAGCGGCGGCCAAGCTATCGGCCAGTACAACTGTAATCCAGCATCGGGAATACAGTGAGAATTCATCGGTAAAGATAACGACCGACGTGAAGTGCCCAGACCAACCCCGACTCCAGCAAGTAATCATCAAATTGCTGTATCATTAGTCCCGCAAAATGGCGCGACCACCACAAAGCCCTACCGACCCAGGACTACCGCCAATCGACCGACCTCGGGCCGAGCTAAGGGGCGAGACGGTAGCAGCGATGCAGGCCATGGGTGTGGCAATGGCAGGGGCCATTGTCGACAGCAGCAACAGGCGAGAGGCAGAACGGGTCTACAGACGGGAGATCCGCGACCACGTAACCCGCATCCAGCCATGTGATGGCGTCGTACCGGAAGAGGTAAGAACCTTTCTCGACGAAACCCGAAGAGCCTGGGCCGCCAACCAGGGACGTCTCGAGGGGGTACCGGCGTACATCATTACGCGAGTGGCCCGCGGACAGCTATCCCGCGCCGTCGACGGATTTCTTATAGACAAGGTCCGTGATGAGGTCACATTCGAGCAGCTACACGAATTCATCACCCTGAATTTCATATCCACAAACGAGGGGGAGCGTGTTAAGTATAACCTTGAAGGAACCCGCCAACGAAAGAATGAGACAGTCATCTCCTTCAATCGGAGGTACATGGAGGCCAGCGTTCGAGCCTACCCCGAGGGAAACGCCGACAACAGGCGAACAATCTTGGGCATCTACCTACGGGCGCTCAATGACCAAGGTTTGAGCAGAAGGATCATCCGGAAGAGAACCACTACATTGGCTAGGGCCATCGAAATCGCAGAGGAGGAAGAAACGTGCAACGATCTGCTTAACGCCATGAAAATCGATAACGGCCGAAGTGAAGAGAGAATGGAAATAGACACTCTATAATCGACAGGGGAACGGGAAATAAGGTCCATGGTCAAGACACTGCAAAGACAGACTGCCCAACAAAGCAAGATGATCGAACAACTGTGTGGCTTGGTCAGAGACCTTCAGCTACAGCAGCAGAAGCCAGTAGCGGGGGCCACCCAACCCGCGAAAAAGACAGCCGCGCAGGCAAAGCAATGCGCCCCACCCTCGCCCCGACCTGTCAGAGCGGGACGAGAATTGCAACACATTACCTGCTACAATTGTGGCTGGGTCGGCCATTATAAGAGTGACTGCCGTTAGGCAGTGCAACCAACCACACGAAGACCACAACCGCGACCACAGCCCCGACCGCAACGACCACCCATGACATGTTTTACATGTGGCCGAGAAGGACATACGGCCCAGAATTGTTTTGGGACGTATATGAGCCGGCAGGCGACTCCTGCCGTAACAATAAAATGTTTTGGGTGTGGCAAAGACGGCCACTACATAAGAGACTGTCCGCTGCAGAATGGTCCTGCCGGGACCCAACAAAAGGGTCCGGCTAACCGCAGGGCGATCGAGCGTCCCCGCACTGACGAAATGGAGATCGACGAGGTGAACGATCATCGACGACGCACGACACCCAGCGACTGTTCACGTAATATTCGAATGGATCTGAACAACGCTAGATGCAACCGTGACGACTACACAGATCGCGATGGTTTTGTGTTGACTGGGGAGGGGACGGATGAAATGGGCCGTCGTTCATACGGTGTCGGATACAATTCATCCTCCCGCCGGAACAGCTACGCCGAAGTCGTTAATGGACGAAGGAGCCCGGGAAACGACGACGGAGAGAGCCGTTGGTGAGATCACCGACCGAACGGTTCTTAATCCGTCTGAAAATGAATGAAAACGGTCCATCGGATCAGGGTAAGTACCTGCATGCCTTAGTGGATACTGGTGCTAGCACATCCTTGATTCGTAAGGATATATGGCGTAGCATGTTGAATGCTAGGCCGTTGAAAAGAGCAGGAACGCTCTTAGCTGTAAATGGTTCCCCGATAAAGTTGTTGGGGGAAACACAAGTAAAATTCAAGAACGCCCGACCCATCCCTAGTACGATTGTGGCCAGAATGAGGCATGAATGTTTACTTGGAGCGGACGCTTTGCACCTGGGAAATGCAAAGATTGACTATCAGGCCAAAATTGTAGTATGGTTTGGCCAGATATACCCCTTTGAATATCCGCATAGAGAACAGACAAATTATGTCTATGCAAGCTGTAAGGAAACGACCGGATATAAAGATATCAACAAATTCATGGCGGACTTTGCAGATATTTTTGATACGGCTCGTCCAAACACTTTAGGATTGGTTCCCAAAGTCAAGTGTACGGTACCGACAGGGGATGCCTATCCTATTAGGCAGAAAGCGTACCGATTACCGCTAGCCAAGCAATATATAGTCAAGAATCAAGTGGCTGAAATGCTGGCAGCGGGCGTCATAAGACCGTCGTCATCCCCATGGGCGTCACCCATTACGTTGGTCCCTAAGAAGGACGGGGGGGACGAGATTTTGCATTGACTATAGGAAATTGAACTCCGTTTGTCGTAAGGATAGCTATCCTCTGCCGAATATATCAGACATTTTTTATTCTATGGGCGGCGCTACGATATTTTCGACTATGGACTTGAAGTCTGGCTATTGGCAGATACCAATGGACAGCCAAGACATAGCGAAAACAGCGTTCGTTTGCAGCCAAGGTTTGTTCGAATTTGTTCGGATGCCGTTCGGTTTTGCGAACTCAGAGGGCAATGAACGATATTTTCCGAGAATTTGTGGGAAAATATTTGCATGTTTTTGTCGATGATGTAGTCATATATTCAAGAAATCCGGCTGAGCATGCACAGCATTTGCGCACAGTTATGCGTAGAATTCGAGAATATAATTTGCAAGTAAAAAAATCTAAATGCGATTTCGCCCAACCATCAGTTGATTTGTTAGGATATCGTGTTTCAGCACAGGGAGTGGCTCCTCAGGTCCAGAAGGTCAAGGTCATAAGAGAAATGTCACCACCACGCGATGTGGGTGAGGTGAGAAGTTTCCTTGGAGCTACAGGTTATTACCGCTCTTGTGTGCAAGGCTATGCCGAAATTGCTAAGCCTTTGATAGAATTGACTAAGAAATATAAACGTTTTGAGTGGGGTCAGGAGGAACAGCAAGCGTTTAAGAAATTGCAAAACTTGCTGTGTAGTGAGACGGTTCTCACATATCCGAATTTGAATGCTCCGTATAGATTGTATACTGATGCGTCTAGCTATGCGATAGGTGCGATACTGGTACAGGTAGATGACAAGGGTATTGAGCGGGTGATTTAGTATGTTAGCTCTACTCTTAAAGACAGTCAGTTGAATTGGCCTGTGATAGAAAAGGAAGCTTATGCGGTAATATATGCGCTAAAGAAGCTTAGACCGTATCTATTTGGCGCGCAGTTTACCGTGTATACCGACCACAAACCCCTAAAGAGTTTGTTTGTGGGCGAAGTTAAAAACACGAAAGTGCAGCGCTGGGCGGTACTGATTGCCGAGTACGGATGTAAGATTGAATACATCCAAGGCTCGAAGAATATTCGAGCGGACATGTTGTCCAGGTTACGTCGACCGGTGGAAGTCGCAACGTTGGACACGGGCGACTTTGTAATACCAGACGTCGACGAGGGAGTGTTACCTCACGTCCCTCTGGAAGCATTCGACATACCATATGACGAATTGTGTGCTGAACAGACCAAGGAATACCCGGAGTTGTTCAAAAACACCCCGGAGGAGTATATGGTCAAGAATGGCATTTTGTATTCTTTAATTACGCCTTCAGCATTGGACGCTGAGTACCCCAGAATTGTCTTACCCACCCTGTTCCGTGAGAAAGTGCTCCGGATGGCTCATGAACGAGCTGGTCACCAAGGTCTGCAGAAGACCATCGGCATGGTAAGAGATTCGTTTGTATGGACGTCTTTAAGAAAAGACATAATTCGTATGCTTGAAACGTGTACGAAGTGCCAGGTCAACCGACCTGTCACTACCCGACCCAGGTATAGTGAAATGCCCATGGCCAATTATCCGGGTCAGATAATTGGAATGGATTTGATCGGTCCACTATTAGAATCGGGTACGGGTAACGTATATATTATGACGGTGATTGATCACTGTTCTGCGTGGGCAGAAGCATATCCAATCGCTGCAAAAACATCTCAAAATGTGGAAGAAAAATTCTTCAACGAGTATGCCGCGCGTCATGGCGTCCCTGAGATTGTAATAACCGATCAGGGTAAAGAATTTTGTTCCCATTCTCTGGAGGAGCGGTTTAAGGAACACGGTATCGACCATAGACGGTCTAGCCCATACCATCCGCAGACCAATGGACGTACCGAGAGATTCAACCGCACTCTTAAGGAGTTGATCCAGAAAGGGGTGAACAACGCCTCGCGGGCGTGGGAAGACGAGTTGGGAGCAGCTTTGACAGCGTACCGCAGTACTCGTCATGCGACGACCGGATATACGCCATTTTATTTGACGTATGGGCGACGGGCGAGATTGCCAATGGCCGTTCCAATCGATGCGTCGCAAGACCTTGGTGAGAGACTAACGTATCTCAACAATGCCTTGCTACGTGCTCGGGAGGGAACAGCTAGATCTCGAGAGATTCACAGGGAACAGGTTAATAAGCGTGCGAACGCTGGTGAGTTTAAAGTGGGGGATTCGGTGGTCGTCAAAGCTGAAGAGAGGATGAAATTAACCTCTCGCAGCGACCCCGAGTATGAGATCTTCAAAATTAACGGACCTGTGGCCCATGTCCGCCATCAAAGGTCCGGGAGAATGCGTGTGCTTAATATATGTAAGCTGCGCGTAGTCGACTCGGAAATGTGCTGGGACGGGGTGCGACCACGCCCCATTCGTAACCCTACCAAGGGGACGAAAGCTAGCCATCACCCCAGGGCGATGTTGCCCCAGCCAGAACCTATGGTCACCGACGCGGAGACGACACCCCAGGCTCGTAAGAAGCGGCCAGCTTCGGATATGGAGCCAGAGGTGCGTACAGGGGGTAAGAGGGTTGACCGGAAAAAGGTTCAACCCAATACGAGTCGCAATCGAAACCATGAGTCACCAAGTGACGTCATCGGAACTCCTAGGCCCATGGTGATTGACGCTCCAGAGGCGGCACCAGAGCTGCTCTCTGAACCAATGGAGATGCTTCCATCGCATCCTTATATGCTGCGCAAGCGCAGACATATACCAGATGACGATTCTGACAGCAAGCAACTCAGGTTAGACTTGAAGCGAAAGCAAGGGTATGGGCGGGAGAACGAATCCGGTAACAAGCGACTCCGAATTGGCGTAATAGACTCCGCCCTTTACGATGACGTGCTATACGCTGATTTCGTCAGTCGTGTAAATGCCGTTATTCAGCGGCACAACCGCCGATAGTGTGTATTGTATCGCTATACTGTAACATCGCAAATAGCCAGTACGTAAAATATCATAACAATTAAGACTGAATTTGTTCGCAAGATACTAAAATGTATTCGTTTAAATTGTGTATAATGGCGTTGTGGTTTAGCATGGTATCAAGTATATGCAAGGACTCGAGTATACACCGCCTGCCGAACGGCGTCATGATAACTAAGCCGGAGACTGTGTCAGTGATACGGGCCGAATGGACCGTGATAGTATCCATCGACCATCCTTACCTACCCGCGGAGTTCCTGGGATGGTTGGCCCAATTGGCCAGTCTCGCCGCTAGCATGGGTACCAAAACAGCGTTTTTGAGTGGGAACGATATATACGGATTACAGCATCGAATACGGGGGGTAAGAAAGATGGCAAGCCAAACACAGCAAACCATGAGTAGTCGAAGTCGTGCTAGGCAGAAGCGAGGGTTATTTAACTTTGTGGGCGACATCGCATCATCGCTGTTCGGTACCGCTACATCTGGGGATATAGACGCCATACGAGATGTGGTAAGGAGGGCGATGACGAGGATGAACAAAGTGGTGCATTTTACCAACCAGTTGACGTCGCACGTCAAATTAGCTTTCCGAGATATTGGTATGAACACGGACCGTATTAACGAGTTAGGCGACAACTTGGCCAGTGCAACGAGCAACATGAGCCGAGCGCTCAGGCAGCAGGGGATTCGATTGTTGGAACTCTATGCGTTGGTACGGTTAGGACATGTTATAGACTCGGCTGAACACGTGGTCTATGACTATCAGAAGGCAGCCGAACGATTCCATAGGCAAACGGCATCCTTAGAGTTGGGTCGTCTAACGGAGGAACTCTTTAGTCCCGAGGATCTGACGTCCGTATCGAAACAGGTTAGTGCGGAATATAGGCTGATAAGACCGTATCAGTGGTATTACAGAAATGTAGTGGTATATCCATTGTGGCAGGACGAATCGAAACTTCATTATGTGGCGACGTTACCGTTAATTGACGGAGGACAATATATCGAATATGGACTACACTCATGGCCTGAACCACTGGCCAGGACGGGGTATTACATGCAAGTGATGCTGGCCCGTACCAGCATTGGTCTAGATACCAAGACTGGATGGTACTTTACTGCGTCGGCGTGTCGTGGTGCCGACCCTAGGGTGTGCCAGGGACAACTACGGGTCGACAAGACCCACGTGCCCTGTATTGTGAGTGTACTGACAAATGCGACTGATAGCAACTGTAATATTCAACTAACGAAGTCAAACGTAACCATTAGTAAATTATTTGCCAACGAGAAAATCGGAGTAGTGTTGCAAACGTTCGGCGAGACGGTGGAAATCCATTGCGACGGACGACTGACGGGCCGATGTAGGGTGAGTAATGGTGTGTATGCATTGATGTCTGGAGAATGCGGGTATAGTGGGAGGGGCTGGCGATTCGAGCCTGTGGCGTCTTATAGTCGGACGTACACTCGAATAGGCCTAGCCATTGAAATGCCCCATTTGGATGTGTCTGGCGTTCTAAATCAATCCATGATAGTTGACCATTTAAAGCTACAACCGTGGAACCATTTACAAAAGTCTAAGTACGTGCCGCTAGCACTGTTATCCATGATCGACCCGGTGATGGTCGATGGCATTGGGGTACATTCTTTCGTATCATATTCAACGGGTTCCTTCGTAGTTGTGCTAGTAATTGTGCTTATATTATACAAATGTGGCGTGTTATCACGCATGTGGAATGTGCTTAAATGCAAGCCACGTGCGGCCCATGAACGCAAGCCACGTGCAGCCCATAGTAGTGAACCGCATATCGTCACACCAACTATTCAGACCCAGCAGCCCCGGAGAACTGCAGCTCTACCGGAGCCGCTGCGGATGGCAACCGGGTCGTCGCCTAATGCTAACGCCAGGACTGAGATCGACCCGACGGCTGCCGACTGGATAGAGATGGAGATGCACGTTGACGTGGTGGATCCTAACGTGAGCATAAACCGCTTGGAGGTATCACCATGACATTTTGGCACTAACTTTATATGTTTCTACTGGAACAATAATTGGTGAATATTAATAATTGTGGCGCGAACTTTATCATGATACCGTACTGTGTACTGTTTTATTAATAGGAAAAATTCACATGATCTGTAATGGTATTTGCACTGTAGGATTAAGGTTTTGAACTATAATGTTGCGTCGTGTGACGACGAATCATTACGACACGCGAAAAGTGTGTCGCTGCTGACCATGTTGTCGCTGCTGGCAGTAGTGGCAGTTTATATTAATACATTATGTAATATATATTCACTTGTTTTAAACTGTACCGATTGCTCGCTTTTATTGTTAAGTTACGCGTGGATCGAGGTTATCGACCACGGTTTAATGATGCTATCAATGTGTTTCCGGGGGCAGTCTTTTGCGCACGATATTCTGCTACCCGGACATGTATTTTTGTATAGTTATCAACCATACACTAACGTATACTACTAATGTATTTCCGAGCATTCCGCTACTCGGACAAGTATTCGTGTATAATATATTGCCCTGTATTATTAATTTCTTGACGAATTGGATGAATATCAGGTGGTATCCGTTCAAGCTGCTGGTATTGGTTTGGGTTGTTGATAGTCCACAACGAGTTAGTTGACACTCTCTTTAAGGCCTTAAGAGAGATGGTCAATTAACTTTGGTTGAGGGGCGTATGTAAGTATGGGATTGTCTTCTGGGGAGTCATGACCCCGGGGACATCTTATATTTGCAGTCCAAGACCCCCAGCAAAGAATATGACTATATTTTTGAATACCAGACGAGCTAGGGAACGGATAACACAATGAGCGAAAATGTATTAGCGCGATCTAGTGTGTGCATCAAGTCGATGCAAAACTGACACGAAAATATAGCTGATACAATAAATGAAATTGGAATATGAAATTGGAATAGAATAGACTAAGACTTAGGGCAGTGAGCTGATGGAATCTATCGGTGGTTGAAAGATGAAAGCTGTTGCTGCAGGCGCGGCATAACCTTTTATAGTATTCAGCAGAAGTTATGACCAATAGTTTTCTAAATATTCAAGCAAGAGCGTCGGTGGAATGCTACGCACTGAGTGTACGTAGCACAGACTGAATGACTCATAGAATGACATAGTAAACGTGGCGACGACCGACTTACCATAAGGACCGTAAATAGGTGACCGGGTTTCTATATTTCTATAGAGGCGACCCAAGACACCAGATACGACACCAGATGTTGGTGAATCAGATGTGGTACATGGTCACTACGTCATGGCACCCTTCTGAAATGCAGGCGTAGGCCTAATAAGCAAGGGGCTGGATGTGGGCATGATAGCGTCTGGCGCCATGTAGATTAGAAAACCAGACGAAAAGTTGACAGAAGACGTTAGTCAGAATAAGATATTAAGAAACGATTAGCAATGATTGTCGAAGCAATGTCCATCACTGTCAAGTTTGTGGGAGGTTATCGGATAGGATTCCATCACTTAACTTGTTCGATGTTCTGTTCCTAAGAGAGAAACTCGGAGTTTGATTAGTCAGGATGACGTCACAATCAATGAGCATCGAATCAAACTCTGGAAAGAAGAATCCAAACGAACATGGTAAAGAGCTCCAAAGAAGTATAAGATATGGACTTTAACTTTAATAGTTAGTCCGGTCCGCCTCGCACCTCGTACAAGTTCTTGCTGAACGTTTATTTCTCGTAGAGCTAGTTGAATAGCATATCAGATCAGAGCGGCTGAGAGTAATGCTATTCAGTTAGGAAAATATTGAATTAATTTCTTGGTCATTATAAGATACGAAAATCGGTCACAGTAAAAGTGACTAACTTTGTAAGTTTACTGTATAGTTAAAGATGGCAAATAAAAGCATCACCTTGTGAATTTACTACAAGGCAAGAGTTTGTGTTCTCGCTAAAGTTACTCCGACACCTACGGAAGACCACCGTAGCTTACCATTATCTTCATAGAATAGTCAGATCAGGCCCGGATACATAAAACAAATATCGTTGATTACATCTACATCTACCAACGAGGCGAGCTAGTATCCTGTTCTTTCGTGACTGGTAAGGTTGGTTGTCGCAGCAACCGTACATACAAGCCTTACCCGAAGCGAAAGAGACTGCAAAGTCGATTGCATATTAAGAGTACGTACAAGTAGTGTTTGGAGTTACGTCATCAGCTTAGGTGACGTCATCAGATCTTCAGTGGCGGGCCACTGCCAGGATTCCAGAGTAACTAAAAACAGTGAGTACATAGCGTATGGCCCAAACGGACCGACCGGACGCAGTAGTATTAACAAACCTGGGGGACCAAGTGCAAGTGTTCCTAGCGGCGGCCAAGCTATCGGCCAGTACAACTGTAATCCAGCATCGGGAATACAGTGAGAATTCATCGGTAAAGATAACGACCGACGTGAAGTGCCCAGACCAACCCCGACTCCAGCAAGTAATCATCAAATTGCTGTACCATTAGTCCCGCAAAATGGCGCGACCACCACAAAGCCCTACCGACCCAGGACTACCGCCAATCGACCGACCTCGGGCCGAGCTAAGGGGCGAGACGGTAGCAGCGATGCAGGCCATGGGTGTGGCAATGGCAGGGGCCATTGTCGACAGCAGCAACAGGCGAGAGGCAGAACGGGTCTACAGACGGGAGATCCGCGACCACGTAACCCGCATCCAGCCATGTGATGGCGTCGTACCGGAATAGGTAAGAACCTTTCTCGACGAAACCCGAAGAGCCTGGGCCGCCAACCAGGGACGTCGAGGGGGTACCGGCGTACATCATTACGCGAGTGGCCCGCGGACAGCTATCCCGCGCCGTCGACGGATTTCTTATAGACAAGGTCCGTGATGAGGTCACATTCGAGCAGCTACACGAATTCATCACCCTGAATTTCATATCCACAAACGAGGGGGAGCGTGTTAAGTATAACCTTGAAGGAACCCGCCAACGAAAGAATGAGACAGTCATCTCCTTCAATCGGAGGTACATGGAGGCCAGCGTTCGAGCCTACCCCGAGGGAAACGCCGACAACAGGCGAACAATCTTGGGCATCTACCTACGGGCGCTCAATGACCAAGGTTTGAGCAGAAGGATCATCCGGAAGAGAACCACTACATTGGCTAGGGCCATCGAAATCGCAGAGGAGGAAGAAACGTGCAACGATCTGCTTAACGCCATGAAAATCGATAACGGCCGAAGTGAAGAGAGAATGGAAATAGACACTCTAGAATCGACAGGGGAACGGGAAATAAGGTCCATGGTCAAGACACTGCAAAGACAGACTGCCCAACAAAGCAAGATGATCGAACAACTGTGTGGCTTGGTCAGAGACCTTCAGCTACAGCAGCAGAAGCCAGTAGCGGGGGCCACCCAACCCGCGAAAAAGACAGCCGCGCAGGCAAAGCAATGCGCCCCACCCTCGCCCCGACCAGTCAGAGCGGGACGAGAATTGCAACACATTACCTGCTACAATTGTGGCTGGGTCGGCCATTATAAGAGTGACTGCCGTCAGGCAGTGCAACCAACCACACGAAGACCACAACCACGACCGCAACGACCACCCATGACATGTTTTACATGTGGCCGAGAAGGACATACGGCCCAGAATTGTTTTGGGACGTATATGAGCCGGCAGGCGACTCCTGCCGTAACAATAAAATGTTTTGGGTGTGGCAAAGACGGCCACTACATAAGAGACTGTCCGCTGCAGAATGGTCCTGCCGGGACCCAACAAAAGGGTCCGGCTAACCGCAGGGCGATCGAGCGTCCCCGCACTGACGAAATGGAGATCGACGAGGTGAACGATCATCGACGACGCACGACACCCAGCGACTGTTCACGTAATATTCGAATGGATCTGAACAACGCTAGATGCAACCGTGACGACTACACAGATCGCGATGGTTTTGTGTTGACTGGGGAGGGGACGGATGAAATGGGCCGTCGTTCATACAGTGTCGGATACAATTCATCCTCCCGCCGGAACAGCTACGCCGAAGTCGTTAATGGACGAAGGAGCCCGGGAAACGACGACGGAGAGAGCCGTTGGTGAGATCACCGACCGAACGGTTCTTAATCCGTCTGAAAATGAATGAAAACGGTCCATCGGATCAGGGTAAGTACCTGCATGCCTTAGTGGATACTGGTGCTAGCACATCCTTGATTCGTAAGGATATATGGCGTAGCATGTTGAATGCTAGGCCGTTGAAAAGAGCAAGAACGCTCTTAGCTGTAAATGGTTCCCCGATAAAGTTGTTGGGGGAAACACAAGTAAAATTCAAGAACGCCCGACCCATCCCTAGTACGATTGTGGCCAGAATGAGGCATGAATGTTTACTTGGAGCGGACGCTTTGCACCTGGGAAATGCAAAGATTGACTATCAGGCCAAAATTGTAGTATGGTTTGGCCAGATATACCCCTTTGAATATCCGCATAGAGAACAGACAAATTATGTCTATGCAAGCTGTAAGGAAACGACCGGATATAAAGATATCGACAAAGTCATGGCGGACGTTGCAGATATTTTTGATACGGCTCGTCCAAACACTTTAGGATTGGTTCCCAAAGTCAAGTGTACGGTACCGACAGGGGATGCCTATCCTATTAGGCAGAAAGCGTACCGATTACCGCTAGCCAAGCAATATATAGTCAAGAATCAAGTGGCTGAAATGCTGGCAGCGGGCGTCATAAGACCGTCGTCATCCCCATGGGCGTCACCCATTACGTTGGTCCCTAAGAAGGACGGGGGGACGAGATTTTGCATTGACTATAGGAAATTGAACTCCGTTTGTCGTAAGGATAGCTATCCTCTGCCGAATATATCAGACATTTTTGATTCTATGGGCGGCGCTACGATATTTTCGACTATGGACTAGAAGTCTGGCTATTGGCAGATACCAATGGACAGCCAAGACATAGCGAAAACAACGTCGTTTGCAGCCAAGGTTTGTTCGAATTTGTTCGGATGCCGTTCGGTTTTGCGAACTCAGGTGCCGTATTTCAGAGGGCAATGAACGATATTTTCCGAGAATTTGTGGGAAAATATTTGCATGTTTTTGTCGATGATGTAGTCATATATTCAAGAAATCCGGTTGAGCATGCACAGCATTTGCGCACAGTTATGCGTAGAATTCGAGAATATAATTTGCAAGTAAAAAAATCTAAATGCGATTTCGCCCAACCATCAGTTGATTTGTTAGGATATCGTGTTTCAGCACAGGGAGTGGCTCCTCAGGTCCAGAAGGTCAAGGTCATAAGAGAAATGTCACCACCACGCGATGTGGGTGAGGTGAGAAGTTTCCTTGGAGCTACAGGTTATTACCGCTCTTGTGTGCAAGGCTATGCCGAAATTGCTAAGCCTTTGATAGAATTGACTAAGAAATATAAACGTTTTGAGTGGGGTCAGGAGGAACAGCAAGCGTTTAAGAAATTGCAAAACTTGCTGTGTAGTGAGACGGTTCTCACATATCCGAATTTGAATGCTCCGTATAGATTGTATACTGATGCGTCTAGCTATGCGATAGGTGCGATACTGGTACAGGTAGATGACAAGGGTATTGAGCGGGTGATTCAGTATGTTAGCTCTACTCTTAAAGACAGTCAGTTGAATTGGCCTGTGATAGAAAAGGAAGCTTATGCGGTAATATATGCGCTAAAGAAGCTTAGACCATATCTATTTGGCACGCAGTTTACCGTGTATACCGACCACAAACCCTTAAAGAGTTTGTTTGTGGGCGAAGTTAAAAACACGAAAGTGCAGCGCTGGGCGGTACTGATTGCCGAGTACGGATGTAAGATTGAATACATCCAAGGCTCGAAGAATATTCGAGCGGACATGTTGTCCAGGTTACGTCGACCGGTGGAAGTCGCAACGTTGGACACGGGCGACTTTGTAATACCAGACGTCGACGAGGGAGTGTTACCTCACGTCCCTCTGGAAGCATTCGACATACCATATGACGAATTGTGTGCTGAGCAGACCAAGGAATACCCGGAGTTGTTCAAAAACACCCCGGAGGAGTATATGGTCAAGAATGGCATTTTGTATTCTTTAATTACGCCTTCAGCATTGGACGCTGAGTACCCCAGAATTGTCTTACCCACCCTGTTCCGTGAGAAAGTGCTCCGGATGGCTCATGAACGAGCTGGTCACCAAGGTCTGCAGAAGACCATCGGCATGGTAAGAGATTCGTTTGTATGGACGTCTTTAAGAAAAGACATAATTCGTATGCTTGAAACGTGTACGAAGTGCCAGGTCAACCGACCTGTCACTACCCAACCCAGGTATAGTGAAATGCCCATGGCCAATTATCCGGGTCAGATAATTGGAATGGATTTGATCGGTCCACTATTAGAATCGGGTACGGGTAACGTATATATTATGACGGTGATTGATCACTGTTCTGCGTGGGCAGAAGCATATCCAATCGCTGCAAAAACATCTCAAAATGTGGAAGAAAAATTCTTCAACGAGTATGCCGCGCGTCATGGCGTCCCTGAGATTGTAATAACCGATCAGGGTAAAGAATTTTGTTCCCATTCTCTGGAGGAGCGGTTTAAGGAACACGGTATCGACCATAGACGGTCTAGCCCATACCATCCGCAGACCAATGGACGTACCGAGAGATTCAACCGCACTCTTAAGGAGTTGATCCAGAAAGGGGTGAACAACGCCTCGCGGGCGTGGGAAGACGAGTTGGGAGCAGCTTTGACAGCGTACCGCAGTACTCGTCATGCGACGACCGGATATACGCCATTTTATTTGACGTATGGGCGACGGGCGAGATTGCCAATGGCCGTTCCAATCGATGCGTCGCAAGACCTTGGTGAGAGACTAACGTATCTCAACAACGCCTTGCTACGTGCTCGGGAGGGAACAGCTAGATCTCGAGAGATTCACAGGGAACAGGTTAATAAGCGTGCGAACGCTGGTGAGTTTAAAGTGGGGGATTCGGTGGTCGTCAAAGCTGGAGAGGATGAAATTGACCTCTCGCAGCGACCCCGAGTATGAGATCTTCTAAATTAACGGACCTGTGGCCCATGTCCGCCATCAAAGGTCCGGGAGAATGCGTGTGCTTAATATATGTAAGCTGCGCGTAGTCGACTCGGAAATGTGCTGGGACGGGGTGCGACCACGCCCCATTCGTAACCCTACCAAGGGGACGAAAGCTAGCCATCACCCCAGGGCGATGTTGCCCCAGCCAGAACCTATGGTCACCGACGCGGAGACGACACCCCAGGCTCGTAAGAAGCGGCCAGCTTCGGATATGGAGCCAGAGGTGCGTACAGGGGGTAAGAGGGTTGACCGGAAAAAGGTTCAACCCAATACGAGTCGCAATCGAAACCATGAGTCACCAAGTGACGTCATCGGAACTCCTAGGCCCATGGTCATTGACGCTCCAGAGGCGGCACCAGAGCTGCTCTCTGAACCAATGGAGATGCTTCCATCGCATCCTTATATGCTGCGCAAGCGCAGACATATACCAGATGACGATTCTGACAGCAAGCAACTCAGGTTAGACTTGAAGCGAAAGCAAGGGTATGGGCGGGAGAACGAATCCGGTAACAAGCGACTCCGAATTGGCGTAATAGACTCCGCCCTTTACGATGACGTGCTATACGCTGATTTCGTCAGTCGTGTAAATGCCGTTATTCAGCGGCACAACCGCCGATAGTGTGTATTGTATCGCTATACTGTAACATCGCAAATAGCCAGTACGTAAAATATCATAACAATTAAGACTGAATTTGTTCGCAAGATACTAAAATGTATTCGTTTAAATTGTGTATAATGGCGTTGTGGTTTAGCATGGTATCAAGTATATGCAAGGACTCGAGTATACACCGCCTGCCGAACGGCGTCATGATAACTAAGCCGGAGACTGTGTCAGTGATACGGGCCGAATGGACCGTGATAGTATCCATCGACCATCCTTACCTACCCGCGGAGTTCCTGGGATGGTTGGCCCAATTGGCCAGTCTCGCCGCTAGCATGGGTACCAAAACAGCGTTTTTGAGTGGGAACGATATATACGGATTACAGCATCGAATACGGGGGGTAAGAAAGATGGCAAGCCAAACACAGCAAACCATGAGTAGTCGAAGTCGTGCTAGGCAGAAGCGAGGGTTATTTAACTTTGTGGGCGACATCGCATCATCGCTGTTCGGTACCGCTACATCTGGGGATATAGACGCCATACGAGATGTGGTAAGGAGGGCGATGACGAGGATGAACAAAGTGGTGCATTTTACCAACCAGTTGACGTCGCACGTCAAATTAGCTTTCCGAGATATTGGTATGAACACGGACCGTATTAACGAGTTAGGCGACAACTTGGCCAGTGCAACGAGCAACATGAGCCGAGCGCTCAGGCAGCAGGGGATTCGATTGTTGGAACTCTATGCGTTGGTACGGTTAGGACATGTTATAGACTCGGCTGAACACGTGGTCTATGACTATCAGAAGGCAGCCGAACGATTCCATAGGCAAACGGCATCCTTAGAGTTGGGTCGTCTAACGGAGGAACTTTTTAGTCCCGAGGATCTGACGTCCGTATCGAAACAGGTTAGTGCGGAATATAGGCTGATAAGACCGTATCAGTGGTATTACAGAAATGTAGTGGTATATCCATTGTGGCAGGACGAATCGAAACTTCATTATGTGGCGACGTTACCGTTAATTGACGGAGGACAATATATCGAATATGGACTACACTCATGGCCTGAACCACTGGCCAGGACGGGGTATTACATGCAAGTGATGCTGGCCCGTACCAGCATTGGTCTAGATACCAAGACTGGATGGTACTTTACTGCGTCGGCGTGTCGTGGTGCCGACCCTAGGGTGTGCCAGGGACAACTACGGGTCGACAAGACCCACGTGCCCTGTATTGTGAGTGTACTGACAAATGCGACTGATAGCAACTGTAATATTCAACTAACGAAGTCAAACGTAACCATTAGTAAATTATTTGCCAACGAGAAAATCGGAGTAGTGTTGCAAACGTTCGGCGAGACGGTGGAAATCCATTGCGACGGACGACTGACGGGCCGATGTAGGGTGAGTAATGGTGTGTATGCATTGATGTCTGGAGAATGCGGGTATAGTGGGAGGGGCTGGCGATTCGAGCCTGTGGCGTCTTATAGTCGGACGTACACTCGAATAGGCCTAGCCATTGAAATGCCCCATTTGGATGTGTCTGGCGTTCTAAATCAATCCATGATAGTTGACCATTTAAAGCTACAACCGTGGAACCATTTACAAAAGTCTAAGTACGTGCCGCTAGCACTGTTATCCATGATCGACCCGGTGATGGTCGATGGCATTGGGGTACATTCTTTCGTATCATATTCAACGGGTTCCTTCGTAGTTGTGCTAGTAATTGTGCTTATATTATACAAATGTGGCGTGTTATCACGCATGTGGAATGTGCTTAAATGCAAGCCACGTGCGGCCCATGAACGCAAGCCACGTGCAGCCCATAGTAGTGAACCGCATATCGTCACACCAACTATTCAGACCCAGCAGCCCCGGAGAACTGCAGCTTTACCGGAGCCGCTGCGGATGGCAACCGGGTCGTCGCCTAATGCTAACGCCAGGACTGAGATCGACCCGACGGCTGCCGACTGGATAGAGATGGAGATGCACGTTGACGTGGTGGATCCTAACGTGAGCATAAACCGCTTGGAGGTATCACCATGACATTTTGGCACTAACTTTATATGTTTCTACTGGAACAATAATTGGTGAATATTAATAATTGTGGCGCGAACTTTATCATGATACCGTACTGTGTACTGTTTTATTAATAGGAAAAATTCACATGATCTGTAATGGTATTTGCACTGTAGGATTAAGGTTTTGAACTATAATGTTGCGTCGTGTGACGACGAATCATTACGACACGCGAAAAGTGTGTCGCTGCTGACCATGTTGTCGCTGCTGGCAGTAGCGGCAGTTTATATTAATACATTATGTAATATATATTCACTTGTTTTAAACTGTACCGATTGCTCGCTTTTATTGTTAAGTTACGCGTGGATCGAGGTTATCGACCACGGTTTAATGATGCTATCAATGTGTTTCCGGGGGCAGTCTTTTGCGCACGATATTCTGCTACCCGGACATGTATTTTTGTATAGTTATCAACCATACACTAACGTATACTACTAATGTATTTCCGAGCATTCCGCTACTCGGACAAGTATTCGTGTATAATATATTGCCCTGTATTATTAATTTCTTGACGAATTGGATGAATATCAGGTGGTATCCGTTCAAGCTGCTGGTATTGGTTTGGGTTGTTGATAGTCCACAACGAGTTAGTTGACACTCTCTTTAAGGCCTTAAGAGAGATGGTCAATTAACTTTGGTTGAGGGGCGTATGTAAGTATGGGATTGTCTTCTGGGGAGTCATGACCCCGGGGACATCTTATATTTGCAGTCCAAGACCCCCAGCAAAGAATATGACTATATTTTTGAATACCAGACGAGCTAGGGAACGGATAACACAATGAGCGAAAATGTATTAGCGCGATCTAGTGTGTGCATCAAGTCGATGCAAAACTGACACGAAAATATAGCTGATACAATAAATGAAATTGGAATATGAAATTGGAATAGAATAGACTAAGACTTAGGGCAGTGAGCTGATGGAATCTATCGGTGGTTGAAAGATGAAAGCTGTTGCTGCAGGCGCGGCATAACCTTTTATAGTATTCAGCAGAAGTTATGACCAATAGTTTTCTAAATATTCAAGCAAGAGCGTCGGTGGAATGCTACGCACTGAGTGTACGTAGCACAGACTGAATGACTCATAGAATGACGTAGTAAACGTGGCGACGACCGACTTACCATAAGGACCGTAAATAGGTGACCGGGTTTCTATATTTCTATAGAGGCGACCCACGACACCAGATACGACACCAGATGTTGGTGAATCAGATGTGGTACATGGTCACTACGTCATGGCACCCTTCTGAAATTCAGGCGTAGGCCTAATAAGCAAGGGGCTGGACGTGGGCATGATAGCGTCTGGCGCCAAGTAGATTAGAAAACCAGACGAAAAGTTGACAGAAGACGTTAGTCAGAATAAGATATTAAGAAACGATTAGCAATGATTGTCGAAGCAATGTCCATCACTGTCAAGTTTGTGGGATGTTATCGGATAGGATTCCATCACTTAACTTGTTCGATGTTCTGTTCCTAAGAGAGAAACTCGGAGTTTGATTAGTCAGGATGACGTCACAATCAATGAGCATCGAATCAAACTCTGGAAAGAAGAATCCAAACGAACATGGTAAAGAGCTCCAAAGAAGTATAAGATATGGACTTTAACTTTAATAGTTAGTCCGGTCCGCCTCGCACCTCGTACAAGTTCTTGCTGAACGTTTATTTCTCGTAGAGCTAGTTGAATAGCATATCAGATCAGAGCGGCTGAGAGTAATGCTATTCAGTTAGGAAAATATTGAATTAATTTCTTGGTCATTATAAGATACGAAAATCGGTCACAGTAAAAGTGACTAACTTTGTAAGTTTACTGTATAGTTAAAGATGCCAAATAAAAGCATCACCTTGTGAATTTACTACAAGGCAAGAGTTTGTGTTCTCGCTAAAGTTACTCCGACACCTACGGAAGACCACCGTAGCTTACCATTATCTTCATAGAATAGTCAGATCAGGCCCGGATACATAAAACAAATATCGTTGATTACATCTACATCTACCAACGAGGCGAGCTAGTATCCTGTTCTTTCGTGACTGGTAAGGTTGGTTGTCGCAGCAACCGTACATACAAGCCTTACCCGAAGCGAAAGAGACTGCAAAGTCGATTGCATATTAAGAGTACGTACAAGTAGTGTTTGGAGTTACGTCATCAGCTTAGGTGACGTCATCAAATCTTCAACATGACTGGATGAGAAGTCCTTAGCAGAAAGAGAAGAAGAAATAGGAGTAAAACCTGGAGGATTAGAAGAGGAGGAGAAAGAAGAAGGCCTAGAGGAAGATGAATTCAAAACAGCGTCACGAAAGGAAGAAGACAGGGAAGATAAATCAACATCAACTACCTGAGAAGGGAGAAAAGAATCATAATTGGAAGCTACAGAATCCTGAGAAAAGACCTGTTGAGATATTTCAGAACCAGAATCTACAAAACTATCATCACAAACCTTACGCTTATCCTCAGAAAATCTCTCTGAATCTAATGAGGAGACTGAAAACGGCAGTGTAAGATGATGCTCGGATAAAATCTTAGACGACACTAAGCGATTATGATCTCTCGCTATCCCGGAAGTTACCTCCCAACCGGAAGTGGAAGACAAAAGTCTATCCGGATCTGAACGACCCGGAAGTACAACTCTAGAACCGGAAGCGGAAGTGTACAGACAGGAATCCAAACCGGCGGAAGACGAAAAATAATAGGAGTCCTCAGACCCCGGATATCCGGTATGACCGGAAGCGCTGCTAAAACCGGAAACGGAACTAGGAACCGGATCTTGAAGACCCGGATGTCCTACAAAAACGGAAGTCACACCGGGAATGGAAGTAATAACCAGATCTTGAAGACCTGGATTTCCTACAAAACCGGAAGTCATACCGGAAACGGATGAAACTGAAGAAAGAACCGGATCCTGAAGACCCGGATGTCTTGCCAAACCGGAAGTTAACCGGAAACGGACGACACAGAAGCAGCACCAGAAAACGGAAGTAAACCCGAGTCCCGAGGACCCGAGTCCACCACAACGGAACCGGAAGAATTAGCAAGACTAGAAATCGAACTCTTAGCTATAGGCGACCTATGGAGAATCTTGATGACCGGTATGACTGAAATACTGGCATTAGCATAAGGCTTTTGGACGTTAGCTTCTGACTCCGTCAGCACTGCTTGAGGGTTATGCCTGTCACCCTCAAGTCTAATGTGGGTTTGACCCGGTGAACTGCACGATCCCACCTTCGAGAGCTTAGTCGCTCTAGACTTTTGCTTAAGAGACCTGGTAACCTGCATAGATGTTAGAGGGATCGGTTCCCCCATTTGCGGGCACGCCCGCTAGCCCTCGGGCTATCGTCGGAACCAGAAGAAACATCCAGTTTCTTGGCCTCCTTGATGGCAGAAGATATCCTTTCATCTAAAGATTTGGTCAGTACCGAAGCGAAGGACTCAAATCTCGCAAATAACGCTAAGACGGCATCTGAATTCGCCGAAGAGCCCCCCCCCCCCCCCTCCGTTGCTACTGGAATAGATACATTAGATTTCGCAAAAGACACAGCTTTCGTCTTACTAGCAACGGAGGTAGGGGAAGGACGACTAGAGGGCAGCGGTTGTTTAGAGGGCAATTCTTTAAAAAAGGCCTTAGAAACCGAGACTGGCCACCCTTTGCAAATCCCACACATCGTTGTGGGGGTGCAAGAAGTGCATTTCGCACACACATGTCCACCAAAATCAGCTGAGTGAAGGCGATCACATTTGGCAGACGTGCATTTCATCTTATCTGATGATTTACCGGCCTCCTAGAAACGAAAAAAGTGTAACAATGAAGCATACCGCTTAGAAAATCGTTAAAAGGAGACTAGAAACTTAAAACGCACTTCTAAAAAGGCGAGAAAGTTCAAATTAGAAAACAAATTCCCTACCGACAAGAAAACAAACTTGCATAGGGATAAATGAAATTCTTTATAATGCACTAGGTGTAAATTGATAACGGCTCTTGGAGAACGTTAGAGAATTAATATGAAGAACAATAAGTGTAGCTGACACAGCGCAAAGCACTAAAAACTCTTAGAGAATATTTGTAGCAGTTGTTCTGCAAGCAGAATAATTGAAAAGTGAATCTGTTTCCTATTTGGGCTCCAGTGCGCATGTGTAAGCACGCTTAGTGACAGGCGTCACTATGGGGTGAGTATAGACTGGTGCCAGTCTATATCAGTTAATATACTGGAGATGGACCTAACCAGTTGCCTGGTTGAGGGTCCATATTTATAGGAATAGGCATGGGGAGGAGTGTATGCAAGCATAAAAATCTTATTCTGGTAGCTAAATGCAGATAATTGATTTAGCAAGTACTGATTGAATGGTAATGGATGTTTTTGTGGTGTAATAGCAACTGACAGTCACTGAAAGCAAATAGAATCAGAAGAGGATACATAGGGAAGAGAATGGCACCAAGATTAATGTCCACAAGAATAAGAAAGGAGAAATAACCCAAAAAGGGAAACGGAAGAAGGAATAAAAGCCATGTTTTCTGTTGTCATGGTTTCGGCGAGTCATTTCACCCTGGTTTCATATCGCCTGTCTTTTCAGCATTTTTCTTACTTTTTCTCTATTATTTTTCATCTTTTTGGCTCGCTTCTAGTTTTATCCTTTTACTTCAAAGCTTGGTCTTTCCTTACTTTTCGGCTAGTAAATTTTTTTAATTTTGTGGTTTTCCTCTACTTCCGGTAGCTGTCGATCGTCATCTCTGCGCGTGATTCAACCCAGAAGTGTGTATTTCACTTTATTTGATCATAAATGTGTATTTATGACGTCTTCATTTGTTGTTAGTCAAAAATCAGTGTTTTGTGTATTTAACATTCGAGCTGATCCAGGAGATTCATTATCAATCAATCAATCAATCGTTTTATTGGCATATCAAACACAATGACATACGCCATGGTTCAAACATTTAACTACATTTTACAAAGATGAAAATATATGATCTAAGACAATAAATATAATAAATAAATAAATAAAAATGTACAGGTTTAATGTGTATGGCTATGATTTAAGTTTTCTGCCACTAGGCATAAATATCGGATTGTTTGGGATATCTAATTAAACAATATATCAAATACAGTGAGGTATGGTCAATTTACCAGGACTCATGAAGTTGGCTAGTTTCCCAATGAAATTGATATGGACGTTGATTTAAATATAGGACACAGTTATGCAATCATTATATGAACCTGCCTCATGTACAGGATGACAATCTGACAAATTGTGTCATTGCATATGATTTAAAGTACAAGCCCGAGCAGCTAGGCAAACGATGTAATCAATAACAATTTTTATTAGATCACTATCTTAATTATTATATGACATTAAAAATTTTAATTGGTTACACCTATCAAGCGAGACAAAATTAGTAAACTCATTAAGCTTTTTAAAGAGCGATTGTCTCTCCTGATCGTAATTGTGGACATTCCATTATAAAGTGTTTCTCATCCTCGATTAGGATCTGGTTGCAAAGCTTACAGAATCGTAGATGAGCAGGTATTAGTGGTGTTTTGTGCCTATCTTCCTCAATTTGTAATGTGTGTGCACTTATCCTGAGGTTTGTAAAGTTTCAGTGTTTTGTGAAATTCTTTTCAAAATGATAATTTTCAAGGGCAAAGTTTTGTTTATATTTTGAACCCTGGTTATGCCAGACAGTCAAAGGATTGCCATAGTTCACTTAACAGGCCCGTATCATGCATTCAATTCATAGAATCGTGATGACGTCATCTCAATTAAATTTCCCTTAGTTCCCTGGAGCGACACCTTTTCTGGAGGGACTAATTTAACATTTCGAGCAGTGCTGCATGCTGCATCATGGGAAACATAGCTTTCGAGTCCTTCTGGAAGCTATGGATCCATAGATCAAAGATGCCCTTGATAAAAAAGACTACGTTTATACAATGCAATCTGCGTATCCTTGATGCTGTATAACTGTAACAGCTGGGCAGTTCCAAAGGCAGCTCTAGACAAACTCGATGCTTGCCACCGCAAACACCTACACACAATCACTGGACACTGATGGCCACAGAGCATAATTTCCAATGATGCATTATACAAGATGTGTAATACGTTTCCGCTGTCTGTAAAAGTCACCCAGCCAATATGGTCCATGTTTGGCCATGTGCTAAGGATGCCAGAAGACACACCAGCACAGAGCCTTGGAATTCGCCCTACTCGGAGCCAGCAAATAAAAAGCCAAATCTGCTACGAGGTGACCAAGAAAGCAGGAATGGACCTGAGGAAGCTAAGAATTTCGGCTGAGGAGAGTGGGAAAAAGTGAAGGACTGATTGCAGCAGTAGGATGTTTCTACTACTACAGCCGCAGAGTACAGTAATCACACATACATATTATTTTGAGAAATAATAACCGGGCGGTAAAAAAAAAGCTTTCTGTGTGATGGAAGCGCATAAATAGTAGCAGATGAACGAATTCATAGGAAGACTGACATATCGGTTATCGATCGCCTCTGTTAGTTCATGCGGACGTCAATGAAAGCTTATAGTCCAGTCAATATACTGACAGACCCACCACAAATTGCAATAGAATTTTTTTCTTCACTATACATTTCAAAAAGGTGCCTAAATTAACATATTAAAAGCTTAGAAAAATCTAAGTCTTGCAGATATGCCTAATTTGCATATTTCTAAAATGGCCACCAAAATATGGTTATTTGGCCATGTAATCACATCTAGGTGAATATTTCCATGGTTTAAAAGCTAACAGGTTTAGAACACAAGGAAGCTATTTATATACATTCTAGCTCGATATGATGCCTGCCTCGGTTGTTAAAATACAGCACTTGGGGAATAATTAGCCATACTTCTGCCGTCACGTGTGAGATATTCGAATGATTTCAATGAAAAACAATTATTTCTTGTCAAGGATACTTCTATCTGAACTAGCTTATATCCATCTTAATCTGGCGAGATGAAAACCATTTCAATATAGCATACTAAAGATAATTGTGGAACAGAGGTATAATTCAAAATGAAGCCATAATCACTTGCATTATACTACTATAGTGCAAAGGCGAGACTATGATTTCTTATCTCAAGAAAACTTGTATCTGAACTCGATTTCACCTTTAATATGTCAAACATAGGGACACCAGAGTAAATCATGTAACAGAAGTATAATTCAAAGGGAAGTCATAATGGATATAGTCAACCCTGTCTCTAACGGCCACCTGCATCTTGGGCCTCAAGAAGACATTTCTTTAACCCTTTAATGGTCAAGCTGGCTAAAACTGGCCTTTGCTGTGGTCTTGAGGAATGTCCATTTGCCAGCCAAGAGGAGTATTTTTGAAAATTTAGCACTGGAATGACTGGCTCGATAATCAAGCCAGTCATTCCAGTGATAAACTTTCAAAAATTGCCTTATCTTGCCCTGCCCATGGACATACATAGGGGAAAAAATAAAAATCAATTAAACCATTTGTATTAAGCGATCGCCTATCCAGACCACCGAAGAGTGGTCACTAAAGAAGATGACCATTAAGGAGCGGTAATTCATCTTTAGTGAGCAGGTTAATGACCATTTCTTGATGGCCCACATGGTGTCTTATAAGCAGGTTTTACTGGACTACTGTACTGTGGTGCAGCACTTTGTACCAGATTCCAATAAATTGTTACTACAAGTCAGGTTGGGTTGCAGAATATCTCAATATTTCAATATATCGCGATATAGTAAAATATTGTAATCTTTTACGATACAACACAGAAAATATCCGAAATATCCTAAAAAATATGTGTACGTTATAATTTCAGTTTAACCTTTTCATGGATGAAACATCTTTATTTCTTTGCCAAGTTATCAATACATGGCAGCTGTGTATTGTTATGAAAATAATTTGACTGGAAGCAGTTGTTGCCTAACGAAGTAATGGCGTCAAGTCAAATTACTTTCAAAGTATTGTACAGATCATGCTTCTCTTGACACCAGAAAATAGTATATATATCGCTATATCACAATATTTACTACGCAATATATAATGATGTTGTGCAATATTGTGCATCACTAAAGTCAAATTGGTGTGTCATCTATGTCATCTTCCATATCAACTGATAACAAATTTTCACAAACACCACTCCACATACCGGGGAACAATTGAGTCCAGCTTTCCGACAGCAACAACGCATACTCTCACAGCCCAATTTGCAGTTACGTCGACCAATTTCAAGAAGTCTCTTAGGGGCAGCATATTTATCTGTCTGCAGGGGAAATAATCTGCCATCAACTCCGTTCCGATCCAGTGTGAGTGAAGATATATTTTTAGCCCCGTTCCAGACCTGAATTTGATAATAAACACGAAGGCTATGGTACGTTGCAGCTGATGATGTTTGTGGCAGAGTTAGAGGCTAAACACAAGTAGTAGTACTTTTGGCTACTTTCTGATGGAAACGCTGTAGTCTCGAATAATCTAGTGAATCACCTGGCAAACCTTTGTACAGACAGACCAGAGAAGATTCACCGCCAGATACAATCTCTTCTTTTGAAGCATCCTCTTCAAGAAATACTTGAGCTTGGGTGCTGAAATGTATATTAAAGCGAACAAGCTTTAGAGCCACACCTTTACCTATACCAAATATGCAGGAAGGTGTGTGACATCCAAGAATAGCGTGAGTGAATTGCAAATATCTCTACGCAGGACATTTCTAATTAATTTTATGTTCCAACACTTTGAATTCATCTTTCCCCTGTCTTTCCCTCCGGCATGAAGACGATGTCACACAAAACATCACGGACATGGTAGCAGCGAAGTATAAGCAGATCTGTGCCATCACCCACAACGGCAGTTTGGGATCTTGCTGCACATGCTACTGCCGTTTGTGATATGAGACCATCTGCATCACCTTTGGCATAGTGCATTTCACATCCACATTGCGCTAACTTAGTACCTAGTAAATTTATGAATTTCTTCTCTTTGTTGGAAAGAAAATCTTCCTTCTTAGATGTACTGTTGTCCGACGTTGACGTGTACTGTCCTCTTTTGTAGATAGATCTTCACATCCATCGAAAACAATGACTTGGTGTCCATCCTTTCTGATAACGTAGTTAGTGTATTGACTGCAGATATCATTGTATATTGTGCCCTGTTTCCATGGAATACGATGAAGGAGGGAACCACCATTCAGAACATACTGAACATCACCGGTCCTGGAACATCAGGGGGCATCAGAACCAAGATCACATCTACTAATGCGGGTTTGTTTGCCGGCGTCATGTCTTGTTTCGAAGAGTACTGCTGCATAGCTCATATTGGAATATTTCAGGAAGTTGATCATTCCATGTTCGTGCAGTGACAAGCCTTTGAAACAACAACTGAATCTATCTGAATTATCTCATTATTAATCTTGATGGCTGAATTAACACTCAGTGTGACACCTTGGTCTTTCTTAACCTTCTTAAGTGTGATTTAGTACTTTCTTTCCTGCTATGGATTCCACTATTTTATCTCCTACTTCTCTGGCCTGGTCTACGTTACTAACAGCATTGATACTGGTTGCAATGTCGCGCAAGCTGGGACTGTTATGGAAAGGATTTCTTATGTATAGGAACTCAAAAAGATTATTGATACCATCCATGTCCTCCTTTTGTCCGACTTGTTTTACATCTTTGTGTTGTTTGCTTGTGTTGTATTTTACAGCCGTTAGCTCTTGCATTGCCTCGTTAATCTCTGAACAGAGAGGATGTACCATCAACCAGACAAGACGCTGTGTCTCTGTCATGCCACATCCTCTAGTTAAACCTCCACTCGTCTTCATACTTCGCATAAGTACTTATTCAATCACAAGATCTATTAAAAGTCCTGCCCAGAAGCGATTAGTTCTATGCACAATGTAGAGTGCTTTCATTGAAATGTCTGAATACCTCTGTGTGTTGTTCTTGTAGTTTTGTTAATTGCTGCAGATATATGTATAGCGATTTTGTGTAAAAGTTGTGACCTGATGCAGCCATGTATGGCAGCATTTCATACATAGCACTGATATGGAGCTCCCAGTTACCTGCACATTCGGTTTTATGAAATTTACGCAAAATATCCATCATTTTCATAGATTGTAGACACAGATTTGCAGTGCATGAGTTGCATGGATTGCTTTTTGTGTCAAGTTTCTCAATAATTCTTATCAGTTCTTCTGATGAGCACACATGAGCAATTGTCGTTGCACCAGCCAAAAGTTCATCAAGAAGGGTAGTTATTGCTTTAAAATCTGTGCAAACATCACTGTTATCTGATGTTTCATCAGTAGCTGGTTGATCTGGCACAAGTTCTGTTTTATCTGAAACACAGTTGTCACTAAACTAACCTATATTCTGTTTCTGGATCACACACTGTAATTTGATATTGAGTGCTTCTGAAAATATCAAGCCATTGAGTGCTGCATCCACAAGCGACCTCAGATTGCTCATTTAACAGCTTTCCACTTAGAATGTGTAGGACTATATTATAGCTCCAGCAAACCCGATCGCTGCTGCATAGTAGTATAGCATGCACGGTTTGGGCTTCTATTTGTCACAACTTTGTTCCATTAACTTTCCTATATACTATTTTAAACTGATTCAGATTTAAAAAGCGGGAAAATCTTGTTAAGATACATGTTTTAACCAAGAAAGTTAGAAAATCAAAACGTTATCTTTTTGCAATGACTCAGAAAAGCCACGTGGAACCACGGCAATAACCATATATGGGCTATTTTCACAACTCACCAAATCAAGCTACAATGTATTTAAATATATAATGTGTTCTAAACCTGTAGGTTAGTTTTTTAAATTATAGAAAACTCACCTATAAGTAACCATATATAAAACAAGAGGCCCAAAGACCTGTGGTGCTCGCTTGGACAATTAGCATTTGAACCAATTGCATTTAAAGACATGGCGGATAATTTTCGGAAATCTAAGATGGCCACCAAAAGAATTGAACAATCAAAAGTCTGTATATACGTTCTGAAGTCTACCCACCTACGATCCTTCCGGCTGAGATTGATTGAAATCTGCCAAGCGGTTAATGAGGTGTAGCCTTTTAACTGATTTAACAACACTTGGAAAATTGAAGATGGCCACCCAAAAACTAACCAAGCAAATTCTGCATACTAGATCTGAAGCCTGCCGACATAGGGCCCTTCCATCCAAATCTGGTTGAAATCGACCAAGCAGTTTATGAGTAGTGTTTCAAGCGATATCAGGTAAATTTTCATAAAATTCAAGATTTTCACACAAGAAATTTACCAATTCAATTCTGTATACATGTTCTGAAACCTACATCCATAGGATACTTGGCTTCCTATGCAGAAATCTAAAGGCGTGTCCAACATCCGTCAAAGAGCGAGCCTACCAATTACTGGTCAGACCAAAACTGGAATATACATCTAGTGTGGGATCCACCAACAAATGACCTCAAAATTCAGCTAGAAGCAGTACAACGAAAGGCTGCGAGGTTCGTCTCCGGCTGCCCGGTATACCGATACCCAAGAGAGAGAGAGAGAGAGTGTGTTTCTGCTATGATAGAACAACTGGGATGGGAAAGCCTAGAACAACGGCAAAAAAAAGACCAATGTTGTCCTTATGTATAAAATACTACATGGTGAGATAACCATATCAGCAGAGTATCACCCTCGGTGGGCAAACGTAGGCACCACCAGGCGTAGTCACCCGTGAAAGCTACAACCATACCAACCATCAGTCAGCCAGTTCCAAAGTTAATTTTTCCCACGAACCGTACCAACATGGAATAACCTGGCCAAAGACAATCACTGCTCCGGATGTAGAGAAGTTCAAAACCTACATCCGACAGACGATGATCTAACATACCTGATCAGACATGTGTAAATAGTGTACAGATCAATCATCACTTCATATTGTAAATAAACAGCATTTTATCAACCCAGCCATGTTCACGAGGCCCGCACCTAGGCGTGATGTCCAATAGGATTTTATCATAGTATTCTTACAGATACAGATACACCCAAAAATTTTATCAATCAAAATTCAGAAAAAAACGTCTAGGGTACCAGCTTAGGATCATTCCAGCGAAATTATGCTGAAATTGGTCACACCGTTAAGGCGAAGAAGCGATTTGACAGATGACGGACAGATGAGGGACGGCCGCCATGGCGTAATCTCTCTTGGCCTTTCAGGCCAGGTGAGCTAATAATGATACTTTAGCGCCCATTTTGGAAATATGCGACTTAGATTTTTCTAGACTTTTAATATGTTAATCTAGGGACCTTTCTGAAATGCAGTGGAGAAAAAACTTCTATTGCAATTTGTGGTGGGTTGACCCCTAAAATTTCAGATTGACAGGACTATTATAGTAAACAAGAGGCCCAAGGGGCCTGTATCTCTCACCTCCAATTATTGGCCACTGGCACAAACGAACAAAACAAGATGACCTCTGGAAAAATTTACCAATCAAATTTCTGTGAAGGTTTAGACATATTTAATTGGCCCAGTGATTAAGAAGTAGTCTTTTTATGGTTTTCTCAGAAATTTGCAGAAAACACAAGATGACAGTCAAACACAAAACGGTTTCGGAGCTTTTTAGACGTTTCTAAAAGTCAGCCAAAATCCAAGATGGCCGTCGACCAAATTGGCCGATCGTCTTCCTTTGAACAAACTTGTGTATCCCTATGGCCTAAGGATGTTTCCTGTCAAATATACTTGAAATCCTCATTAAAAATTTCCCATTTCTTTAGTATGGGAGTTTTTGGCGGGAAAATGAAAAAAAAAATGGCCTTCATACCGTTTATCTGACAGTTTCGAAAATGGCAGATTTGAAATCAGAATACCCAAAAACCTATATAAATCCAATTTCGGTTTCAAAATCCATCAAATAAAAAAATCCAAAATGGCCGCCAAAACACGCTACGTTTTGATTGGCCCACGTCGGCCATGTTTTTTTTACGCATCAACTTCCCTTAAACAAACTTTAATGGCACTTAGTCCCTAATCATATCTCCCAAATTTTGGCCCGATCCATTCAGCGGTTCTGTAGGTCACTTTTGCAAAAACTAGGCCATCCAAGATGGACGGCAAACTATTTGGCCAATCTGTAGTCTTAGATTTAAACAAATCAATTAATTGCGATGGCATAGGCAAATATCAGCAAATTCAGATCTGCGGATGGGTTTTTGGTGTACAGCTACATCTGGAAAATCATAACATATTCTGCTAACTCACAGGCACAGCTTGGATGCAAAATAGATATGTTGTTTATCAAATGGAACGCAGGAAATTACTTCAGGGAGAAGACCCAATCCCCACCCATCCCCCACCTGGCCATTTTGAGGGGACACTCCCTCACTCATAGACCCTCCCCATAATAAAATTCTAGATCTGTACTAATACTGGATATAGCTAGATAGAAAGTGGATACTGTATCTAGAAAATAACATTGAGATATTTTCTCGGAGCAGATCTCATTTAAAAAGGGTTTTTTCGTGCCTGAGATATTCATATAAATACGGCATCAGCTATATTATAAACGTCTGACTAATATCTACCGGAAATATCATTGAAATCATTACCTATTTCAAAATTCATTGCCAAATACAACAGAATGAAAAGGTTTCCACAGCTAAACAGTGTTGCCTGTATTAGCTTTGCTTAGCGGTTGTTCCACTATGACATGACAGCTGCTTGAAATTCAAGGGAGGTAATCCAGGACGCGACATTCTAAAGCTATGTCCTTTATCGGCAATAAATATAAGATTGTATTAGCAAATTGATAACAGCTATATGATTTGGAAGGACTGCATATATTATATTATAATGTCTTAAATTACAAACACCTTTAAAGGTGTGACCTCTTTATATTCAAAGTTTAAATAGATATTTGACAGAAGAAATATATCTGCTAAATTTGTTTTTAATCCATGCTACAATTGACAACAGACAGACAAATCATGATTGTATAAGCTCGCCCAGGTATCCAGAACTGTGCATGCACACATACACTCAAAATCATAACAATCACACCCAAACACAAGTCAGTGGTCGGGTGTGCAATAGTGTGCCAACCCAACCTGCTGAAACAGAAATTCAGGTCTTAAAACAGATAAAACAAGCATTATGTAAGTATTGCTTTGCAATACATGTCCCCTACCTGGTGATATAAATCTTTAGAGATTGACAGTCAAAAATTTCATTAAAAATTGTCAAAAGCAGCTGAAGCTCGAACATGATCTGTAACTCTCATAACATAGCAATAAACCAAGTCTCAGTTATATATGGTGAAGGAGAAGGAAAAAGTCTTGAAAGCTGATATGTTTGTATTTCATAAGTCGAAAGGGGACATAACTCCATCAAAAAATGACACAAATGCCTGAAACTCCAACTTGGTCTGTAACTTCTCATAACAAAGCAATGTAGCAGTTCTCAGTATAATATCTTCAGATTTGCGAAAACAGTGCGGAAAATTAATATATTTTGTATTTCATAAGTCGAAAGGGGGCATAACTCCATAAAAAAAATTACGAAAATGTCTGAAACTCGAACTTGCTCTGTAACTCCTTATACTAAAGTGATGCACCGATTTTCGATTAAATATCTTGGAGTGCAATAAACGAAATCAAGGATTTCTTTTTTCACGAGAGAGTTGATACTTACCTCCCTAATACTTTTGATATTGCTAAATATTGGCTTTCACTCAATAAACACTCAGATTAAAAACAGTTAGGTGCCCCTACTGGGCAGGGAGTCAGAGCGTAGTCTGGCGGATGCCAGCCCCACCACCGCGCATGCGCAGACTAGCACTTCCTCTGACTAATTTATTGGCTGATACACATGCAACTATAAAGAGCCTGAAGACCGAGCCTCTGTGGGGTGGAGAGGCCGGGTCCGTATCTAGGGAGGTAAGTATCAACTCTCTCGTGAAAAAAGAAATCCTTGATTTCGTTTATTTCACATCAAGAGTATACTTACCTCCCTAATACTTTTGATATTGCCAGAATTCGACAGTGAATTCGGCGGGAGGGAGGCGAGGTCAAAAGACCAGCTCATCCCTATACGCTTTTCTGCGTTTAAGGCACTTAAACTTCTGAAACTGTATGAAAAACAGTCAGGATTTGACTAACCATCGGATAACACCCCCGATGTATGAGAGATGACCGAATGTCATATGCGCTCCCCCCCCTCTTTCCTGGGAGGAAGAGTCGAATGACCTCAATGTCCTATACGCTCTCTACGTACAAGTGCCATGTACTACAGGACAGAGACGAAAAAACTCCATTTTCGTATACTCTCAACAATGAACCACATAAATACACAAAACCATCATCATATAAATAACGGGTAACGTGACAAGACAATCAACAATGGACAGCACATACACAAGACTGACCTTGTTGAAATGGCTGCTGACATCCTCTTCCCATTGGTGAAGATCGATGCAGTCCCAAATTAGTGGTTGTTTCCATAAATTAATTGTGAAATATATAAGCAATGAGGAAACCCCATCAAAAATATATATGCCTAGTTATTTTTTCAAAATCGACAAGGCGAGAGGATTAGAGGTGTCACGGAGATAATGGTCTGTAAAACTTGACTCACAGTGCCACTGAGCCACCGACATAATATCATCCACAGGGACCCCATTAAATAGGGCAGTGGATGTCACTACGCCGCGGACACTGTGAGCCTTGGCCACGTCAACCTGCTTCCCGGTGGCGGATTTATGGCAAAACTGAATGCATTCTACAATCCACCTGGAAATGGTGTCCTTAGAAGCCCTGCCATGGGGTTCAATATATGACAACCATAACGCTGACTGATCGGTGCGCCACTCCGCCGTACGTTGTTTGTACCGGCGAAGCGCCCGGACAGGACACCATGCTTTAGAATTAGGATCATATCTAGTTAAAGCAGGCAAAATAATAGGTTGACCTGGATATTTCAACGACTGATTTTTAGCCAAGAAATTAATCCTAGGTAGCAGCTTAAGGCCTTCCCCTGAAACCACAAAACGGTCATCCTCGGCTGATAAGGCATGAATCTCACTCCTACGCCTAGCCGAGGCCGCAGCAATTAAAAACACAGTCTTCAGTGTTAATAGTTTCATAGAAATGGAACTAAGTGGTTCAAACGGCTTATCACCTAGTACTTGAAGCACTAGCGATAAACTCCAAGACGGAAATACCGGTGGATTCCTTGGTCTTAGATTGCCCATGCCTTTAATTAATACATTTAATGTATTCACTTCATCACTTCCCCTCTTAGCCAAGCAAGGAATAACAGACATTAAAGCTGACTTATAACCAGCAATAGAGTTAGGCTTGAGGCTATAGGCATCATAAAGGTGATAGAGGAAATCAGCTACTACCTGAATAGATGCATCCATTGGATCAATACATCTTTTTGAGCACCATTCTGCAAATCTGTTGATTTTATAATTATATGCTCTGGAGGTTGACCCCCTCCTGGCTTTGGCCATAAACATGGCTGCTTGCTCAGAAAAGCCCTCCTTAATTCTAGATTCCTTGACAACATCCACGCAGTCAATCTGAACATTGACGGATTGTTGTGAAGGGCCTTGCCCTGGAAGATAATATCGTCCATCAGAGGCAGAGGAACCGGATTGCAGACCAGAAGGTCCAGCAGATCCGTATACCATGATCGGCTTGGCCAATCCGGGGCGATCAGAAGCACTTGGCATTCCTCTTGTCTGATTTTCTGAAGAATTTTTGGAATCAGGATTGCTGGAGGGAATGCGTATGCATACATTCTCCCCCAGCTGATAGCTAACGCATCTGTTGCGAAAGCGCTTGGATCCGGAATCGGAGACGTACGTCGTCATCTTCGCATTCTTCTTCGTTGCGAACAAATCGATGTTGGGTTTCCCCCAATGGTCGAACAGACGATCCGCCACACATTGATTTAGTTGCCATTCCGTGGGTAAAACACTCATCCTTCGGCTCAATGAGTCTGCTAGCAGGTTTAACCTTCCCGGAATATGAACTGCTTTCAAGGTAATCTGGTGATCCAGACACCAACAAAGCAGTTTCCATGTCATCATACAGAGACTGGGCGACTTCGTTCCGCCCTGGCGGTTTATGTAAGTCACAACTGTTGAGTTGTCTGAACGAATAAGAACAATCTTGCCCTGAACTTTCTGTAAGAAATGTTCCAGGCCCAGGACTACTGCTCTTAGCTCCAGTAGATTTATATGTTCCTTTGACTGTTCCAGATTCCAAAGCCCTGATATCGTGGACTCTTCCAGGCAAGCTCCCCAGCCCTCCATCGATGCATCTGTATACACAGTCACCTGAGGGTGGGGAGGGGTTAGCATAACCCCCACCAAGAGATTCTCTGTGTCCAACCACCATTGCAGGTGATGAATCAGAGGCGCCAACACTGACACATTCGAGTCCAGCGAACCTGTACTCTGGGTCCATTGTGTCATGAGAAATAACTGGATCGGCCGCCTGCGTAAGGCGGCCTGAGGAATGACTGGTTCCAATGAAACCATCAACCCCAGCATTCTCAAGTAAACCCGTGCCAGGACATGACGACTGTCGCACACTGACTGAATTAATGAGATGAGTTTCTGAACTCTCTCCTGAGTAGGATAAACATATCCTGTCTCTAGATCGAAGAACATCCCCAGGTAAACAAACTTCTGGGATGGAGTCAGCTCTGATTTTGGGAAATTGATCATCCAGCCTAAGTCTGTGAGAGTTTTCAAAACAATCTCCAGACTGGCCGACAAACTTTCCCGGGTGTGCGCTTTCAACAGCCAGTCGTCTATGTACGTGTGGACTGCTATGCTTCTCCTGCGGAGGTATGCGGTGATCGCAAGAACCACACGGGTGAAAACCCGAGGAGCCGTGGAAATTCCGAAGGGTAGCACCCTGAATTCCCACTGTCTGCCCTGGAATGCAAATCTCAGGAAGCGACGGAAACTCCTGTGTATGGGGATGTGGAAATAAGCGTCCTTCAAATCTATCGACGCTGTCCACATTCCCCTCTCTAACCCCGCCAACACCGAGCGCACAGTCTCCATCTTGAAACTGGGCGTCTCTATGAACTTGTTCAATGGCTTGAGGTTGAGAATTGGTCTCCACCCTCCGGTGTTCTTTGTTACTAAGAACAGGGTTGAATAGAAGCCCGGACACCTCTGTGCCGGCTGAATAGCTCCTTTTTGTATGAGGGAATTTATTTCCTCCTCGATACACAACCTTTGATCTGGATCTCTCGGATTTGGAGTCCAGATCGGCACTAGAGACAGTCGCGATGGCGGGCCTGTCATCCAATCGGGATGATACCCGACTGAAAGCCATCGCAAGACTAAACGGTCCTGAGTTAACCGTTCCCACTCTTGCATGTGGTCGGCTAATCGGCCTCCCATCGGTCCACCTAGGGATAGAGGTGGACATAAGGAGTGCAAGAGCGGCACTGTCTCCTTTGCCAGAAACACCGGCGCGGTTCTCACCGCGGTAACCGTCCCATCAGGAACGATTACCCCGCCCAGATCCTCGCGCGCCACGACCAGCACCGCGCGCACCTCGGTGCGCGGGCGGCTGCCTGGCTGCCTGCGCCTGAGGAGCCTGCGCCCCCCTCGCTGCTGGCCGAATCGCACGCGGCCGAGGCCGGCGCTGCGATGGTGGTTGGCCTCTGACCTGGCCACTACCACCTCGAGCCTGCAGGGGACGATACGCAGGGGGTGCGGCGCGAACGTTGGCACGACGAAGCACCTCAAACTGTTCGCGCAGCGCCCTCTGGTTATTGACCAGAGTAACCGTCTCCTGGAGGTGTCTACATCCCTCACCTCCAAAGAGACCAGGACCTGTCATAGGCGTACATAGTAGCCTATTGTAGAGGTCCTGGGACGGGCACAGATTATCCAAGGCAAAAGTGCGCCTTGCCCGGACACTCCTGGTCACCGCCCGTGTCATACAGTCCAGAGCCAGGTTGATACCATCCTGGATGGCTCGCTGGACTGTGACCGGACTTGGCTGGCGCGATGCGGATGCTGTTACTACCCCTTGTAACAGCTGGGAGACGTGGGACAGAGCGGCAATCGAAGCCCTCCCACTCTCCTCCGCATCACGCAACGCGGCATTTGCCGATCGCAACGCGTTCGAAGACAAGACTCCCGTGTCAGAACGGGAGCCTGGCCGCGCATCCTCACCCAAAGCCGCGCGGTCATCCACGCTCGGCTTTGGTACCACACCGTACCGCTGGTAGTCCAGGGGCACGATGCGGCAACGCCTGGCCACCTCGCGCGGGGCCTTAGCGAGACGTCCACTCGCCTTAATGGACGTCTCCGCCGCCTCGAACATGTCAGCGACATGCTCTGCCAGCGGCAGAGAAGGCATAGCGTTAGCAGTAGGCTTACCAGCTAACCACGGCCTGTGTTCACGCTGGCTAGCCGACTGCTCCACGGGCAGATCTGGTCTAACACCCACCAACCACTGGCAAGCGTCAGACCAATCCTCCTCCGTGGCTAGTTGCGAGCGCTCTACAAGACGGGGGCCTTCGTCTTCCTCCTGAGCACAAGCAACAGAGCTTGACGGCGGATACGCTGATATCCCTGGCAAGCCAGGGAGAGCATGCGGGCCTGATAATACCGGCATGCTAATCTCACTGGTTTGACCAGGAGCAGGCGCCGTGGTAGAGCGCGGGGCATATACCGCCCCACCACGGCCCCGGCCAGCACCAGATACACTCTCGGCAAGCCGAGGTATGCGGTACCGCTGGCCTTCAGCGCCCAGGGCCACAGTCTGAACCGTGGATTCTACCCCTGGAAGAGTAGAACCGTGGAAAAAGGCGCCTGTATTCCCCGCGAGGGGCGCACAAACGTCATATTCCATGGCCACGTCTTCAGACGGCGACCCCAACAGGTAATCATCATCCTCCTGGCCAGAAAGATTAGACTCCGGGTCAGCAAAGAGAGCTAACCCGGACTGGCCAGGGAAGGTGCCATACGAGGTACTGGCAGCCGCGGTGTGCGGATACCCCTGGACTGATGAGCAGCCCGCGGGTTCCAGCGACGACCGTCCACGGTCCCTATTGGGCACGGCAATAAGCCTGCTGCCAGGGCCGTGGAACACCCCCTCTAATGGGGCCACCTCTGAATCTTCAAACAACGGAAGCGTACTAAGGAACGTTGATTCAGAGGTGGGGATTACCTGCTCCGAAGCAGATGATGAGGTCAATAAAGGATTTGGTCCAGGAAGCATGCCACGAAGCAACTCTGGAACCAAATCCTTGATTGTCCTCCTCATCTCTCCCAACATCTCGGTCCGGAAGGCCTCCATGTCCACCGCGGACGAGGCCTTCCTCTTACCCTTCTTACTTACGACCTCTTTTTTCAGCTTCTTTTTCTCCTCCTCCAACTTGTCCTTCGCCTGCAAGCACAAGAATTCGGACATTAGCTCGCCCCCCCAGCGCTTACATATCTCGCAATTAAGCAAGGGACCACAGGGGCTACACTGAAAACATAGATGAGGGCCAAACTTGTCCCTCAAAAATCGTCCACAGGACGCACAACCAGGTCTCTGAAAAAGGCCAAAGGACGAGGAGTATGAGCAAACTAGTTAAGCTTAGAAACTCACCAACTCAAGAGAAGGAAATGATCATAAAGATCATAATTTTTATCAGAAACCAGCTTCGGACAACTTTAATTGTAAATAAAGAGCAAAGCTGATTATGACGTCATTAATCCTATGACAGGACAAAATCGATCCCAACAAACATCCCAGTGCAAGGACGAATTGTATCTCTAACCAGAACATGTGCAGAATGGACATTTCGACTACACAAGCATCAGATAAATACTGATAACAATGGCAAATAGTGTTAATTATCTCCCTTTCTCATATCAATAATTAATACCTGACACCTTGTCTAGACAAACCATCCAACCTGATGAACTGGAGAACTCCACCACTGAACGCCTCTTAACTCTCTCCACCTCAAGGGGAAGGAATTGGATCAAGAGGGCAAAGTGAGAAGACCTTTATAATAGGCCTCCAACTCACTGGGCATAGAACTTTTTGGTTAGATAACCTAACAGTATTAGTAGGAAATGGAACCATGGTGGAGAGACACAAACCCTCTGCTGATGTCATGTCCTTATTTCTCCTTCACACAGACCTGTGGACATAAACACAAAGAGAGATTAGTCTTATATAGCACCTAGTTGAAAAAACCCAACTAATTAAGGCGCTTATCACGTTTAGCGAGAGTCCCGGAAACACATTACAACGGGACAAAACTCGCTAATTTTACTAGAAGTCACCTGATTTAAAGGTCCAAGGCCCTCCTGTGGCGAAGTCACTCTCTCAGCCATCTTTGTCAGCGGTAAACTTCTATCTAATAGTCTTAAAAAGCTTTGAAAAGAGTATAGAAAGATTCTATCATGAAAGCATGTGTTGTCTCTCAGCCAATAAATTAGCAAAGAGGAAGTGCTAGTCTGCGCATGCACGGTGGTGGGGCTGGCATCCGCCAGACTACGCTCTGACTCCCTGCCCAGTAGGGGCACCTAACTGTTTTTAATCTGAGTGTTTATTGAGTGAAAGCCAATATTTAGCAATATCAAAAGTATTAGGGAGGTAAGTATACTCTTGATGTGAAAAGAAAAGTGCGGAAAGCTAATATTTTTTGTATTTCTTAAGTCAAAGGGGGGCAGAACTCCATCAAAAATTGACGCATACACCTGAAACTCGAACTTGGTCTGTAACTTCTCATAACAAAGCAATAAACCAATTCTCAGTTGAATAGCTTGAAGGACTGCGAAAAAAAGTGTGGAAAACCAACTGCGACAGACGGATGGACGGACAGATGGACAGACAGACAGAGTGCAAACCTATAGTCCCCCCGGTTTTACCGGTAGGGGACTAATAATGAAGGAGCACTCGTGCACATGTGCAGTATTGCAGACCAGTCGCACCCATAAATAGCAGGAACAAAACGTTGGTGAAGACACCCAACTTTCGCTGTCCACTCGAAAAGCGTTAGGTTCAAACAAGTGATCATGCCATTTCACGTTATACTCATATTTTTATCATGGAGCCTTCTTGTGTGAACGGATCGCTGTGTGCATACACAATCTAGAAACGACACAATGTATTAGTATTCAGAATTCAGTGTGTTCTGGGACTTTTATTGATTGACACTTAAACGATAACACATAGAACAAATGTCACAGACCCAATACTCAGATGCTCACTAGAAGGGTTTGTTTAACCATTACCACCTGCATTAAGAGACCACCTGAGTTTAGTAACCAATGAACTTAAGCGATCTATAGAGGCACTTGATTACCTTTAAGAGCGCTCTCTCCCTCTCTCTCATTTCTAATTTACTCCTTCCATTGTGGTAATTAGTTAAATTTAAAGCTACTATATACATCCACGGTGACAAATTAATTACACTGAAATGCAATTGACCCCAGATTCATTAAGACAGGCGCAGAGTGCTTCCTGTCTAAAACACAGAGCACCTTCGACCTCAAAGAAAGATCCCCTCCAGTCTAAAAAACTGGGCCGCTCCTGTCAAAAAACAGCCCATTCGGGCTAAAATACAGAGCCCTCATGTATAAAACACAAAGCCCCTCCTGATCTGAAAAACAAAGCCTCTTCTGCCCTTAAACAGAGCCCACCTGACCTCAAACAGAGCCCTCTTAACCTCAAACAATGAGCACTCCTGGCCTCAAACAGAGCCCATCCTGATCTCAAACATAGCTCTTCCTGACCTCAAACAGCAGCCCTCCTGGCCTCCAACAAAGAGCCACTCCTGACCTCAAACAGAGCCCCTCCTGACCTCAAACATAGAGCCCGTCTTGACCTCAACAGAGCACCCCTCCTAGCCTTCAACAAAGAGACACTCATGATGTCAAACTGAGTCCCTGCTGACCTCAAAACAAAGAGCGCCTCCTGACCTCAAACAGCACCCTTCATGGCCTCTAACAGAGCCACTCCTGGCATCAAACAGAGCCCTTCTGACCTCAAAAATAGAGCCCTTCTGACCTCAACCAGCACCCTCCTGCCCTCAAACAGAGTCCCTCCTGGTGTCAAACAAAGCCTGTCCTGACCTCAAACAAAGAGCCCCTCCTGATCTCAAACAGCATGCTCCTGGCCTCCAGCCAAAAGCCACTGCTGGCATCAAACAGAGCCTCCCCTGACCTCAAACATCGCCCTCTTGGCCTCCAACAAAGAGCCACTCATGGCATCAAACAGAGCATATCCTGACATTAACCATAGACTGACATCAAACATAGGGGCCCTCCTGACCTCAAACAAAGAGCCCCTCCAAACCTAAAGGTCATAGGAAGTTTTACTATATTTGCTTATAAACTAGTCAGCCATCATACACTAATGTGTAGTATAAAGACCATGACATGCATATTTCTGACCATATATATATATATATAGACAGTTTCCATTGCTACACCTCTAAATCATCTGTCATTTCCATTAGACGCCGGCGCCGATACTGGTGTCGAATCAACCAGCGCCACTGTCTCAATCCATGAATGGCAGTTGAAGCATATAGAACCATACACACGTAGCCAAATACCTGTAACATATAGAACCATACACATGTAGCCAAATACCTGTAACATATAGAACCATACACATGTAGCCAAATACCTGTAACATAGAACCATACACATGTAGCCTAATACCTGTAACATAGAACCATACACACGTAGCCAAATACCTGTAACATATAGAACCATACACACGTAGCCAAATACCTGTAACATATAGAACCATACACACATAGCCAAATACATGTAACATATAGAACCATACACACATCCAAATACATGTAACATATAGAACCATACACACGTAGCCAAATACCAATAACATATAGAACCATACACACATATCCAAATACCTGTAACATATAGAACCATACACACATATCCAAATACCTGTAACATATAGAACCATACACACATATCCAAATACCTGTAACATATAGAACCATACACACATATCCAAATACCTGTAACATATAGAACCATACACACGTAGCCAAATACATGTAACATATAGAACCATACACACATAGCCAAATACCTGTAACATAGAGCCATACACACGTAGCCAAATACCTGTAACATAGAACCATACACACATATCCAAATACCTGTAACATATAGAACCATACACACATATCCAAATACCTGTAACATATAGAACCATACACACATATCCAAATACCTGTAACATATAGAACCATACACACATATCCAAATACCTGTAACATATAGAACCATACACATGTAGCCAAATACCTGTAACATATAGAACCATACACACATATCCAAATACATGTAACATATAGAACCATACACACGAAGCCAAATACCTGTAACATATAGAACCATACACACATATCCAAATACCTGTAACATATAGAACCATACACACATATCCAAATACCTGTAACATATAGAACCATACACACATATCCAAATACCTGTAACATATAGAACCATACACACATATCCAAATACCTGTAACATATAGAACCATACACACATATCCAAATACCTGTAACATATAGAACCATACACACATATCCAAATACATGTAACATATAGAACCATACACACATATCCAAATACCTGTAACATATAGAACCATACACACATAGCCAAATACATGTAACATATAGAACCATACACACACAGCCAAATATCTGTAGCAGATAGAACCATACAGACATATCCAAATACATGTAACATATAGAACCATACACACATAGCCAAATATCTGTAGCAGATAGAACCATACACACATATCCAAATACATGTAACATATAGAACCATACACACATAGCCAAATACCTGTAACATATAGAACCATACACACGTAGCCAAATACATGTAACATATAGAACCATACACACATAGCCAAATATCTGTAGCAGATAGAACCATACACACATATCCAAATACATGTAACATATAGAACCATACACACGTAGCCAAATACATGTAACATATAGAACCATACACAAGTAGCCAATTACCTGTAGCAGATAGAACCATGTACACGTAACCAAATACCTGTAGCAGATAGACCCATGTACTTACCTAACCAAATACAAAGAGAACAATACATACATCGCTAACAAGAACAACATTAAGAGATTGCTAAAGTATGACCTCCCCATTCCGCCATGCACAACCTCCTACCCAAGATTGGTAAAGATCCCTTCAATAAGACTCAAATTATCATCCAGAAATGCAATGTCATTAATTGGGTCACCTTGACCTTTGACCCCAAAATTGATTTTGTTCTTCGGAAGACCAAGGACAACAAGTGTGCATGCGTGCGTGCGTGCGTGTGTGTCATAATTATCTGAAATATATAGAACCATGCACAAGTAAGTGAAGCATGTGTATATGCTAGATGCGGGCTAGCATGTGTATGTGCTAGATGTGGGCTAGCATGTGTATTAGCTAGATGTGGGCTAGCATGTGTATTAGCTAGATGTGGGCTAGCATGTGTATGTGCTAGATGCGGGCTAGCATGTGTATATGCTAGATGCGGTCTAGCATGTGTATTAGCTATATGTGGGCTAGCATGTGTATATGCTAGATGTGGGATAGCATGTGTATATGCTAGATGTGGTCTAGCATGTGTATATGCTAGATGTGGGCTAGCATGTGTATTAACTAGATGTGGGCTAGCATGTGTATATGCTAGATGCGGTCTAACATGTGTAAGTGCTAGATGTGGGCTAGCATGTGTATATGCTAGATGCAATGTAGCATGTGTATGTGCTAGATGTGGGCTAGCATGTGTATGTGCTAGATGTGGGATAGCATGTGTATTAGCTAGATGTGGGCTAGCATGTGTATATGCTAGATGCAATGTAGCATGTGTATGTGCTAGATGTTGGCTAGCATGTGTATTAGCTAGATGTGGGCTAGCATGTGTATATGCTAGATGTGGTCTAGCATGTGTATGTGCTAGATGTGGGCTAGCATGTGTATGTGCTAGATGTGGGCTAGCATATGTATGTGCTAGATGCGGGCTAGCATGTGTATGTGCCAGATGTGGGCTAGCATGTGTATGTGCCAGATGTGGGCTAGCATCTGTATGTGCTAGATGTGGGTTCGCATGTGTATGTGCTAGATGTGGGCTAGCATGTGTAAGTGCTATGCTAGATATGGGATAGCATGTGTGTGCTAGATGCGGGCTAGCATATTTATGTGCTAGATGTGGGCTAGCATATTTATGTGCTAGATGTGGACTAGCATGTGTATGTGCTAGATGCGGGATAGCATGTATATGTGATAGATGCGGGCTAGCATGTGTATGTGCTAGATGCGGGCAAGCATATGTATGTGCTAGATGTGGGCTAGCATGTGTATGTGCTAGATGTGGGCTAGCATGTGTATGTGCTAGATGCGGGCTAGCATGTGTATGTGCTAGATGCGGGCTAGCATGTGTATGTGCTAGATGTGGGCTAGCATATGTATGTGCTAGATGCGGGCTAGCATGTGTATGTGCTAGATGCGGGCTAGCATGTGTATGTGCTAGATGTGGGCTAGCATGTGTATGTGCTAGATGCGGGTTAGCATGTGTATGTGCCAGATATCGGCTAGCATATGTATGTGCTAGATGTGGGCTAGCATGTGTATGTGCTAGATGTGGGCTAGCATGTGTATGTGCTAGATGTGAGCTAGCATGTGTATGTGCTAGATGTTGAAAGGCTTTGCTAGATACATACTGTTGAAATGAGTAGCTTCTGCTTTGATGAGTTAGCAATATGAGCGGATGTTTTCTGATAGAAGTCAAAAGCACTAGCAATGAGTGACGATCCAACCAAGTACAGGAATGCAAACACACTATAGAGAACACAGTCCTGGGGGAAATAATAATGACATACATGTAAGTAAATTAGTCTATAAACAAGGCATTGCAAGTAATACAAATCCTCTCTATAAACAAGAGGGCCAAGGGGCCTGTATCGCTCACCTGGAATTATTGGCCACTGGCACAAATGAAGAAAATGAGATGACCACTGGAAAGATTTACCAATCAAATTTCTGTGAAGAAGGTTTAGCCAAGTTTTATTAAAATTGGTCCAGTGGTTAAGTCTTTCAATGATTTTCTCAGAAATTTGCCACAAAAACCACTAAATTTTGACTGATTCATGGTGGACATACCTTTTTTATATATCAACCTTCCATGGAAAAATTTAAATGGCATTTCGGCACTAAACATATCTGCCAAATTTCAGGCCGATCCATTCATCTGTCTGGAAGTTGTTTTCGTGAAAACAAAGTCATCCAAAATGGCCGCCGAACCATTTGGCAAATCAAGTTCCCTTGAACAATCTTGGTTCAGCTCTTGTCCTAGGTCATATTTCATGAGGCTTGCATTGACACCCCACCCCCCCACCCCCAAGCAGTTTCGGAGAAGATTTTTAAAGACGTTTCTAAGTCAGCCAAAATCCAAGATGGCCACTGGCCAATTTGGCTGATCATCTTCTTTTGAATAAACTTGTATCCCTATGCCGTAAGGATGCTTCCTGTCAAATATACTTGAAATCGGCCCAGTGGTTCTCAAGAAGTACACATTTTAAATTTCCTATTGCGTTAGTATGGGAGTTTTTTGGTGGGACAAAAGATCCAACATGGCCGACAAACTGTTTATCCGACAGTTTCGAAAATGGCAAATTTGAAATCAGAAATATAAAAAACAATTTCGGCTTCAAAATCCATCAGATAATAAATGGCCCGAGGGCCATAGTGCTCACCTAGCTGGTATGGAACTGTAAACATATTTACATTAATTAATACCTGACACCACTGACCAGCAGAAAAAGCTCCATTGGCCCACATAACAAATGCCATATATGAATGGAGCAATGGTCACAAGCAAAGAAAATTGCCATTCTTGACATTATTGATTAACAGTGCCATTGATCAATGAACCAGCCATCCCTGACACGATTATCAAAATAGTTCAAATGTACAAACAGATGCCATTTACCAATGGGGCAATAGTCACAAGCAAACATTTATGCCGGTAATACAAAAATATTTGTGTCCTTGACACAATTGACCAATGGAAAAAGTACCATTGACTAATGGGGCAGCCATCCATGACATTATTGATACAGCAGATGACATTTACCAATGGGACAATGGTCACAGTAAATAATTTGGATGAAGAAATGCAAGAATATTGGTGTCATTAACATTATTCACCAATAGGAAATGTACCATTGATCAATGGGGCAGCCATCACTGACAGTATTGATCAATAGTTCAAGTGTCACAACACTGACATTTACCAAAGGGGCAATGGTGAGTTCACAGTTAAATGTTTAGGACGGGGAAATGCAAGACTATTGACATGATTGACCAACAGGAAGAGTACCATTAATCCATGGGTTGTCAAATTATTTAAGTGTACGAAATGAACATTTCTGACAAATCTTGTTTTCATCCATTAACAATTTACGAAACGTGACACATAATTTTCCCCAGTGTTCAATACTTTAAAAACGCCTTGAGTCAGAGTTATGGCCCTTAATTCAAGTTGTGGCTTCTTCATATTCATAGGGTAAATAGATATTTGACTGAAGAAACATATCTGCTAAATTTGGTAAAAATCCATCAAATTAACGAAACAAATGAATTTTCAACATAGGGTTCAATAGTTTAAGACTTAATCAACCAGAGTTATGGCCCTTGTCTAAAGGTGCAGACTTTATATTCATAGTTCAAATAGATATTTGACTGAAGGAATATATCTGCTAAATTTGGTTTTAATCTCAACAATTGGCGAAAACATGTATTTTCCCCATAGGTTTCAATAATTAAAAACGCCTTAATGAACCAGAGTCATGGTCCTCGTTTAAGGGTGTGGCCACTTCATATTCATAGCTCCAATAGACGTTGCCTAAATGAACATATCTACCAAATTTTGTTTTAATTCATCAATAAATGACGAAACGTGCCACAAACGTATATTTTCCCCATAAGCTTCAACACTTAAAACTCATTAATGAACCAGAGTTATGGCCCTTGTTTAAGGGTGTGGCCACTTCATCCTTAGAGCCCAAATATATATTGCCTAAAGGAACATATTTGCCACATCTGTTTTAATCCTTTGATAAATGGCAAAATGTGCCACAAACATTTTCCCATAGGCTTCAATATTTTGAAAATATAGCAAGGGCCATAACTCTGCTATTTGTGGGCGTGGCCTCTTCATCTTCATATCCCAAATAGATATTGCCAAAAAGGAACATATCTGCCAAATTTGGTTTTAATCTATCAACAAATGGCGAAACGTGCCACAATTGTTGACAGACGACAGATGTCAGACGACAGACAAATCAAGATTGTATAAATTAAGCTCACCTAGGTGAGCTAAAAATATCCAATATGGCCACCAAACACTCTACATTTTGATTGGTCCATGGTGGCCATATTTGTGGATGGATCAACTTCCTTTGAACAAACTTTAATGGCCCTTAGACACTAATCATATCTTCTCAATTTCGACCTTCAGTGGTTCTAGAGAATAAGTTGTTTTTGTGAAAACTAGGTCATCCAAGATGGACACTGAACCATTTCGTCAATCAAGTTCTCTTGAATAAACTTGGCTTAAATTAATGTACAACAGTATGGAACGCTTGTTCAAAAATCGATATTGACAGATTAAATAAACTTTAAAAAAGAGCAGCAAGACTTATTCTAGGAGAAACTAAAATGAGTAGTTTGCCTGTACAGGTACAAAAATCTGGAACAATCTATCTGTTCATATTCGAGATATGCCATCATTGCTATCTGTTGTGCCTATATCTTACATTGAAAATTACTTGCGAGCTGCCTCATGTCACACAGGACTGGCGAGATCTCATTTGACATGACTTTTAGAGTGTTTCAAATGAGACCTTACTAGACCAGTGTTATGAATTTGACATGAGGTGGCAACGAGTTTGAGTTTCTATTTATCACAGATGCTACATATATTATTTCACATTTTCACATCAATTCATGTCTTTTAACTTTTGGCGTTTTTCATGTTTATTGCCTTAACTGCGAGTTCTGGTCAATGCGCTACCATATCCAGAAATTATTAATGCTATTATTAAATGATCTTACATATTTATCTATCTTGAGAATCAATTTGACCGAGAATGGTTACTTGCTGCCACCAAATTTTCTCTGCTGTAAATACACCCGGTATATAATTTATGTAAATAATATATATATATATATATATATATATATATATATATATATATCTATATATATATATATATATATATATATATATATAGATATATATATATATATATATATATATATATATATATATATGTGTGTGTGTGTGTGTGTGTGTGTAAAAATTTTCTATAAATAAGTTGCGGGCCTCGGGGAAGAAGTTGTATTGCTGACCATGTTTTTATCCTCTATAAATAAAGATTTTATTATTAGTAGTAGTAGTAGTAGTAGTAGTAGTAGTAGTAGTAGTAGTAGTAGTAGTAGTAGTAGTAGTAGTAGTTTTGGAGAAGATTTTTAAAGATGTTTTTAAAAATCGGCCAAAATCCAAGATTGCGGGCGGATTGGGATCGTTAGAACAAACTTGAATCTCTATGCCGTAAAGATGCTTCCTGCCAAATGTAATTAAAATAGGCTCAGTAGTTCTCGAGAAGACATTTTAAATTTACCATTGCTTTAGTATGGGAGCTTTTGGTGGGAAAATGGTCCAAGATGGCCACCAAGCCGTTTATCCGACAGTTTCGAAAATGTCTAATTTGAGATCAGAATACGCAAAAAAATATATAAAACCAATTTCGGCCTCAAAATCCATCAAATAAAAAAAGTCCAATATGGCTTCCAAACACGCTATATTTTGATCGGCCCACCGTGGCCATGTTTTTTGACGGATTAACTTCTCTTGAACAAACATTAATGGCCCTTAGTCCCTAATAATATTTCCCAAATTTGGCCGCGATCCATTCAGCGGTTCTAGAGGACATTTTTGCCCAAATTAGATCATCCAAGATGGCCACCGAACCATATGACCAATTAAGTTCCCTTGAACAAACTTGGTTCCGCTATGCCCCAGTTTTGAATCAATCAGCCAAGCGTTTTCGGAGAGGATTTTTAAAGATGTTTCCTAAAATTGGCTTCATTTGAACAAACTTGGTTCCCTATGCCCTAAGGATGCTTCCTGCCAAATATGATTGAAATCGGCTCAGTGGTTCATGAGAAATTGTTTAGAGAAAAAGTTGACGGATGGACGGACAAACGGTTGCCATGGCATAAGCTCACTTGGCCATTCTGGCTAGGTGACCTAACAAGGCATTGCAAGCAATACAAATCCCCTTTATAAACAAGGCATTACAAGCAATACAAATCCCATCGATTCCCGCTTTTGTTGAAATGACATGTAAGGAATCTGGGGAATTCACTTGCTTGCTACATATAACTGGTATACGTGCTTACATTACAGTATTTGTTGTAAGGGAATGACGTCAAATTAAGGAAGTCTGTATTTTTCAAGGGTGATATATCTGCTAAATATTGACGGAAACTAACGAACCAAGAACCTGACCTGTGTCTTAATGGCATTAATCTAAGTTCTGAATTCAGTTCAAATCTAGCATCAGTTATTGCCCAGAAACACTCAAATGAACAGTTTATTTTTTTCAAGGGCGATTGGCAAATCCTAAAACAACTTGAGCCCTGGCTTTATATTATTAGGTTATATTCTGTATTTGGTTCAGATATGTTATTTCTAACTCATGTTATGGCAGATCAATGAATTTTTAAACAATTTTCAAGGGGGATAAATCTGGAAAATTTGGATGAAAACTAACCCAACATGAACTGGACATCTGGCTTAGTAGTGTTAAGTTATATTCCCAATTTGCGCAGAATCTGTTTAGTCTAACATAAACTAGAACACATTTGACACAGCGAGGGACTTATCCAAAATTTATCTAGATCTAGAAGAAAAGACAGATGGAGATCCTGATAATTTGAAATCTTCCAGTCAATTGGAAGGCACTCGGTTTCTGATGACAAATCCTCCCTCTATTCTGAGTAAGGAGATTGTTCGACAAGGCCAATTGGAGGGGAAAATCGATGAGAAGTTCCAGAAGATCCGGGAACCAGGATTTCATCAGCCAAAACAGAGCGATCAAAAGAATTATGCACTTCTGTTCTGACACTTTTCTTAGAACTTGAGGAACAAGAATCGACGGAGGGAATGCATACCCGAACATGTTCTCCAACGACTGGGCTAGGGCATCTACTGCTAATGCATGCTGGTCCGGAAACGGAGATATGTAGGTGTAAATTTTGTGGTTCCTGACCGTAGCAAAAAGATCTGTGTGAGGACGACCGAACTGAAGGAAAATTGATCGGACTACACGCTCTTTTAATTCCCATTCCGTTTCTGGGATTGAGGATGGATGGGATAGATGGTCTGCTAAGAAATTTAGCTTGTCTGGAACATGGGCGGCTTGTAAGAAAATGTTGCGACTTCTGCAGCAGTGGAGGAGGATACAAGCCCTGTGACATAGGGACACTGACCTGGTCCACCCTTGTTGATTGATAAAGGAAACCACCCTGAAGTTGTCGGATCAGATTAATATGACTGAATTTAGGATGAGATGTTCCCACTTCACTAGAGCATGGAAAGAGATTGACATGCTAAGAAGCCTCTTCTGGGGACCACAGACCGAAAATCATGTGCGAATCCCAAATTGCTCCACACCCTTCCGGGTAGGCGTCCGTGAAAATAATGATCGATGGAGGCGGAGGATGCAAGGGAACAGCTGACAGAAGGATGGATCAATCCTTCCAAAAGAGGCAATGATCCATCAGAGATAAATTGATAAAGATGTTGAATTCTAGATGGTCGGATTTCTGGTTCCACTGAGATATAAGGAAAAATTGGAAAGGTCTTCTCATCAGAGGCCCAAGAAATGACCTCCACAGAATCCATCAAACCATGATGCGCAGGAACGATTGGACGAAAACATACTGGTCTACTTTCAAACCTGAAACTGCTGAAATAAACACCTCAACATTCCTAAGAGAAGGGAAAAGAAGGCCTAGACGAAGGTCGAAATTCAAACCCACGTGGTTAAAGGATTGGTCTGGGGAGACAGGATTTCTCTATATTGATAATCCAAACCAAATTGATTGACGTTTGGATAGCCAGATGAACATCTTTGTGCAGAGAATGAGGGTGGAAGCTTTGAATAGCCAGTCATTGATGCATACATGGACTGACACCGATCTAAGATGACGGTAGTAGGCCACTATGTAACGATGTAAGAAAAACACGAAGGGGGCTGTAGTGAGGCTGAAGGGAACTGCACAGAACTGCAAGACCTCAAGGCGAAGCGGAGACAGCTGCGGAACGATGGATGGATTAGGACATGAAAGTAAGCATCCTTCAGGTCTAGAGAAACTGTCCACTTGCCTACTTGGAGAGATTTGATGATTGAGAAAATAATCTCCATTTTGAATTTTGGATTATCTATAAATGTGTTTAGAATTTTTAAATTGAGAATGGGTCGCCGCCAAACTCCGGTTTTCTTTTCCACCAGAAATGTTGTGGAGTAAAAACCGGGGTTGGAGTCCCAATCCTTCACCACCTCCACTGCATGGTTTTCCCTGAGTGAAAGGTATTCCGATTCTAACGCCTTTAGTTTCTCTGGACAAGAAGGAATTGGAGTCCATAAAGGAACAGGGGTCAGAGGAGGAGAACCCAACCAAAGAGGATGATGACCTAATTTGATTGTTTGAATGACCCATTGATCTTGGATAAGGTTTTCCCAGAGATCTTAAAACATGGAGACATCCTCCTACTGGGATATGAGGATGAATACTTAAAACCTGACCGGAAATGGGAATACTTGAAAGGTGGGTTTGAAAATTCCAAACACCTTAATTTCCACATAAACAAATTAGCCTGATTACGAGAACGCCTAAAGAAACCGCTATTGGATCTTTGGAAGGGAATCTTAGATCTAGATCTGTTAGATACCACTTCAGAATACTTGTATGGTGACTAGGCTTCGTTCCTAGTCAGATGGTTGGGGTGATAGCTCGGTAGATTCTCATTTCATAGTTGTCTCCCTTGGTGTTATAACTGACTCGCTTGGCAAAGGGACCCTTTGGATGGTAGAAGAATTTCAAAGTTGCAGAAGTCTTTATTAACTGTATTGTATAGATGTTGACTGTTTGGAGCATAAGCAAGATATGATTTAGTAGTAGTAGTAGTAGTAGTAGTAGTAGTAGTAGTAGTAGTAGTAGTAGTAGTAGTAGTAGTAGTACCAGTAGCAGTAGCAGTAGTAATAGCAACAGTATCAGAAGCAGTAGCATCAGGAGTAGTAGTAGCAGCAGTAGCACAGTAATAGCAGTAGCAACATTATTAGAAGCAGCAGTAGTAGTAGTAGTAGTAGTAGTAGTAGTAGTAGTAGTAGTAGTAGTAGTAGTAGTAGTAGTAGTAGTAGTAGTGGTAGCAGCACCAGTAATAGCAGTAGTAACAGTATCAGAAGCAGTAGCATCAGTAGTAGTAGTAGTAGTAGTAGTAGTAGTAGTAGTAGTAGTAGTAGCAACAGTAATAGCAGCAGTAACAGTATCAGAAGAAGCAGTAGCATCAGTAGTCGTAGTAGCTGCAGTAGTAGTGGCAGTAGCAACAGTAAAAGCTGTAGCAACCGTATCAGAGGCAGTAGCATCAGCAGCAGTAGTAGTAGTAGTAGTAGTAGTAGTAGTAGTAGTAGTAGTAGTAGTAGTAGTAGTAGTAGTAGTAGTGGCAGTAGCAACAGTAATAGCCGTAGCAACAGTATCAGAAGTAGCCATAGTAACACATTTAAGAATTAAAGACAGCATTCAGTTTGATATTGGACTAAAATCCAATTACACAAGTGCAAATATTTCCATTAGAAACCTATACTGAAACAACTAATAGCTTAAGGTATAGATACATTTTTGCCAATTACTTAATTCTGCATTCGTATTATACAATATTGCATTTATTTTGAAAACAGTGAAAACCTGGCCGTTCTAAGACGCAACAGTTTTTAGCAACCTCATTCTGAAACATCTGCTAGACTGTTGATTCTATGCCAAAAATATAGTTTTTTTATTCGTGAGATATAGATATTTTCATGCTTAAAAATAGGTGACATGTTTTGGAAACAGAGTTGTTGCAGGCCCTTGCTTTGAGACATCAACAATTTTCAATAACACCGTTCCGAAAGACACGCTAAGCTGCAGAGTCTATTCTCTCAAGTTAAAATTATTTAAATTGCTTAACCCTTTTCAGACATGCTACAATAAATTCTGATTACATGGTAAGTATTCTGTGAAACATTTTGAAAATAGTATGACTGCAAGCCATTGCTGCCTGATGCCACAACAACTCCCAGTCAAACAGCTTCAAATTATCCCAAAGTCTACTGGTACAATTATTTGGAAATAGAACCACTTTTCAGGGGTTAAAGGCTAAGATTAAGCTGAACAATCAATTTCAGACTAAATTTCAGATTTATAGGAATTTCCACAAAGATGAAAGTTTTATAAATTGTTTAAACATTTTAGAATTTTCAAAGACAAAGTATCACCGCTCAAACAAAATCTACTTATACCTGAATATTACAGTATGTTAAATTATAAGTATACTGTCGTAACAATTAGGCCATTAATAATATCATTCACTCACCTTGGGATGGAAGAAGAATTTCAAAGTTGTAGAAATCTTTATTAACTGTATTGTATAGATGTTGACTGTTCAGAGCGTAAGCAAGATATGATTCAGACTATGTCTAAATCATATCTTGTTTCCAATCTTCCAACAACCAACATCCAGTTTGATTTCTCATTGGTTAATTCTTCTTTCGCCCACTCCAAATCATCATATAACAGGCTTTATGATTGGATAACCCAGACACTCCACTCTTTCTGCAGGCCACACCCCTCAGATATGTCAGGTGTGGTCAGTTGTTTTAGCAGTAAGTGTGCTAAAATAACTGAGTTCAAAGAATGAGAAATGGCATTGTTTAGTAAGCCTAATACATATAGCCATTCCAATTAAGTTTAGCAGGACACAATGATGGCGCTAATGTAGCTCGCAGCGGTATGCGCTGGTCCGCTAAGTCGCTCCACTCAGTTGCACTGCAAGTACATGATGCGCGGGAGTGCTGGTTAGCTGCGGTTCTCGGGGTTGCGGATCCCGTATCGCATCTCTCTGAAAAGTACAAAGACCGGCCTCTAGAGCCGGTGGAACAATGATGTTCCAGTGGGCCGTGCGATCATTGCCGCCGAGATTGAAGGACACAGCGTTGTCCCAACTGTTTGTCTCACCGGTATGATGGTCCATTATAATTTAGATTAACGGACAAGATGTTAATAATTAAAAAGTCACAAATTTAATTCATATACTATACAAACAATTTCACTTGTTTGACAGTAATGACCACAATAATACAAAACATAGCCATCCAGTGTTCTTTCTACGTGGCTTCGCCGGAGGTACCACACAGGTCCTTGAATCCGCAGAGGTATCCCCATAAGAGAACATCGCTACGAGGTCACTGGTTAGTTTAATATAAACTAGTATACCACTAACACACACACTAAGAAAATATTGGTGTTGCGAGAGGAAAGTGCCTCGCGTGGGCCTCCGTCACAGGAAAATGCCTTCAATGCCGAAGCGGAGGAAGAGCTGGCAAAAAGGGCCACTCTTTTGTTCAAACAGAAAATGCTAAGTGCTGAAAATTCTAGTGAAGCCATAATTAATGTGATGCACACTGGTTTACGTGAAGACGGCATGAATGATTTCCGAAGAATTCCCAGGTCACTGTCTTATGTAGTTCCAAAGTTACTGCATTGGTAGTTGCCGCTTTATGTATGCGGGCCTTCCGCTACATTCTAACCTACCATTTAGTTATTAGTAACAAAACCAAGCTTTGGCCGCAAGTGGCAGGTATACCTACCTAACTTTAGATACATTTATCCGTTGGGCGAAGATGCTCAGCTTCCGTAGGTCGCCCCACATAGCATCTACCTATATAAAGGATAGCGTGCATACATGTTACAGAGCAAAGCTCCCGAATCAAATAACAATCCGGTTACCCTGTCCCACAACCACATATAACATTACTAGGACAAGTTTCACAGGTCACATAAGCAATTTTTAGAAAGCGGCATGTCATTTATAGTGGGGATGGAGAGACGGATATCCACCGCTAGCGTCCTTCCCGTGAGGGGGTGGTGGGTTCTAAGACCTCACCCAGACACTATAACGAATTGGATGGAGATCCACATCTCGTCCGTCACCGCGTACTAAGGAGATAATATTTGACCTGTCGTTAGGGTTACTTTCCAGAATGCCCAAAGATGCAATGCAGGCCGGTATCACAACATAATTAAATAATATTTCGCAGTGATTCCTACTTTGGCAGGGTTCCTAACTAACTAGTATCCGAGGATACGGGGGACGTGTATGTAAATCGGCACTTTAACTATCACCGCTCGAAAACCTCCGATAGGTTCCCATGGTCAGATCCTGCTAACGTGTCGATGGGAATCCAAACAAGTAATAAGCCTTGCGGTTGGTGGATTGCGGAGAGACAATAACTCAATATAAATAAGAGGCCCTAAGGTCACTGGCCAATTTTACACAACCTTGCCGGTGCGTGGGGCTACATTACCACAACAGCCAGAAAAGAGGCGTACACTATGCGTCTCTTGCGAAGAAATGGTCCCTAACCGCTTTAAGCCTATCCTATTGAGCTGAATAGCCAGGTTTAGTCGGTAACATGTCAGCCTCAAACAATTAGAGCATGAACAGCGACCTCAGTGTAAAATTGATGCTGGGGGGATTAGTGATGCGGATATATAATGTTTCTGTATAGCATTACCTAGCGTACTGCGTTCTAGAGTTTTTATAAATAAACAAAACATATTCACTAGAATATACAACTAACTAATACGGTGAGAACAGTATATATCACAGGTCACTAGACCTTACAGTGCTGTTAGTTGAAGCACCAACAGTAAATAAAGAGAGTAGTTACATCGTAAAAATCGTGATTTTAAATATAAATCGAACTTCATGATTAAATCGAAAAATCGCGCAAGCCTAACTGTGAGAACAGTATATAATACAGGTCACTAGACCTTACGGTGCTGTTAGTTGAAGCACCAACAGTAAATAAAGATAATATTCACAGTAAGAAACAGAAAATATAATAATGCGGTCATAGGACCGGTAAGGTACCTATTTGTCATCAGTACCAAATACGGAAATAATTAAATGTTCAATAGTATAGTTACTTGAGTACCTATTCGTCATCAGTACGGTAAAAGTGCATGAGTCACTGAAATTGATGCGCTAACATGTAAATAGCGCGAGATGGCACGATCTTTGATGCAGGGAAGATTTCCGCATGCAGGTTTCCTCAGGCTGATCTCCACAAGCAGGTTTCCGCAGGCAGGTCATTGATGCAGCACATTCTCATGATGGTGAAGCAGAACAAACCATAAGATGTCTATTAGATAGTCATACAACTAATACAAGATTACCTGTACATTAACTGGCACATGGTGTGGGATACGTCGCATAGCTCTTTGCAAAGACTGTGGTGGAAAGGTTAATTAATCACACGCGACATGCAGCGTGGAGGTTTGAATCCACTCTTCAGCGTGGTCGGCAGATCCGGCGAGTCATCCACCAAGAATCACCATCAGCTCTACATTCCGTAGACTCACATTGGGCCTGTCAGGCCCCTCCGTGCAACACTTCTCTAGGAAAGTTCCATAAAGAGAGTTATTACATTAATTTAATTATTGCCCCCGGATGGCCATCTGGGAGCCTCCAAAATTGTTGTATCGCGGATGTCCAAGACTGCCCACTGGTGCAGGAAATCTCAATTCCAAATGGCACCGCTGCTATGTTGGCACTGCAGTTGGTTAGCCGTTCTCCTGCATCTGGCACTGCGCTGGTCCAGCAGTCTTGCTGACAGGTCAGCTTCCACGCCGATGATGCTCTCGATCTTCGATTTTTCGTCCCTTTTATACTACTCGTGACATCAGAGGCAGGCGCTTCAGCCAATCAGTGGGCCAAGCAGCCAGAAGTGGTGACGTGGCTATCATGTGGACAGCACATTTCCCATTCAGTTAATGCATACACACGATTACGACGTCAAAAGAAATATATTTTGAAAATAATTTAACGGGAGTTTTAACTCAGCCATTTCTGGTCCGATTTTAAAATGGTAAAACATTCTGTAATCCTCATTTTATTCCGGTCCTGATCAGTACCAAGAACAACAAGAATTGTACGATTTAAGAAAATCACAAGTGCCAACTCTACACTATAGGCATACACTCTCTCCCAATTCTGACACGTGTTGTCAGGGAAGCTCTAATGTGCGCGCATGCGCTCCACTAGTTCTAACAGACTTAGCCGTTTTTAATGAAAACCTCTCATAGGGCCTATGTACGCGTACTATCCTACTCAGGGGGGCGCTCGGAGTGAATCCGGCACAGCCATCCCATACCCAGCTTAGCTGGGATGGTTCGTATCTGCCCGGTCGATCTGCGTTACACCAACCCCTCCTAGTTTGACACCTGTGACAAACGATCAACGCTTCGCGGATCGAATGCACGAGAGCACGCTAAGCAGGAATTATAGACTTCCCGAGTAGGCGTGTAGCTGAGAGGAGTAGTGACGCAGGAGACGCGTATTATGAGAGAAGAGCCCATAGCCGTGCGAAAGAGTTTGGGAGGGAGGCATACTTTTAGTTTTCATTTTTGATCTGGAATTATTTTTCCAGGTCTTTTCTTTTTTTATTTGTTTATTTCGTGTATTTGCTGTACTTTTATTTAATCCAAGCATAATTTGGGTGCGGATAATCATATTTCCGCAGAGAACACCCAAGCTCCAACGTACCTTAATTACTTATAATATATAATATATGTGATCACATATAGATATGTTAACAATAGTATCACAGATAAATGTAAATTACGTCTGCATCCCGGGTATATAAACAGTGCGGTCCGTTACAGCAGATCCGCATGGATAGCTCTCGCTATCAACAATCCATCCCGATGTACTAACGCAGGAAGAAAAATAATAAGAAAAATAGCATTGATAATAAAGTAAAAAGCTAGTTTATCAGGCAGCCCCAGCGTAGCTGAGACTGCATGACGGTTATAAGACATATTCGCTACGGTGTGTTGTGGACTTACAATGTGTTTACAACACAGGGATCCACAGCAATTATTTGTGTGAGACACAGCTACGCAAGAATATTGCGCATCTGTGTAGGATGACCATAGTCAGCCTAGTGACTGGGTTTCGATTTTAAAAACATTTATAACAATAAGAAAAGTATTTCAAAAATAATAATAATAAGTTCCATTTTCCGCACACCTATTCATAAATCCTGCTGCAACCTCGACAATAGTGTCCACAAGTATCCGCTGAAAAATTTCCCCAGCGAGTCTGGGTACCCCGACTCATGCAGGACGGGTGGTCCTCCGCTGCTGAAATATCACTATCTATATTACAAAGGTCGGTAATACTGAAACTGGAGGAAGGTGCAGATGTATCCATTGACGTGCTGGTGGTGGTCGTGATGACACCAGGTGAGGTTCTGACTGGTGGTAGTGTAGAGACTGCTGACATCACTGTTGTCGTGGAGGTCGTGGTGGTGGTACGTGCCGCAGGCTGGCCAAGTGTTGTGAACATGATTAGTGGTCACGGTGCGGTTGCTGCTGGCTGGGTGAATTCTATCATGATGCGTGGTGCGGATGATGATTCTGCGCTAGCGGATAGCTTTCCGATTTTTAGAGCCTTCAGTAGCTTGCTGGCGGTCGTCCTAGGAACTGCACAGATTTCTGTTGAATGAGCTAATCTCCCTTTTCCGGCGTAGGGACGATCTGGCGTTGTTACCTTACGAATGGCGGGATCTGATGGAGTGCTGCTGCTGCGCAAATGTGTAAGTGTGCTGCTCTGCGGTGCGGTGATGGTGGTGACTGCTTCCATGAGGTGGATCTCCTCATCTATAATTAAGCTACATGGAGATATGGAATGATCGGAAATGTCCTGGAAACCGGGTTAAGTTACTGTCACAGGTGTGGAGAGAACTACAGAAATAGGCCGGCCGATCATGGATGCTGATGCTGCAGCGGTGTGGTGTGCTATCGGTGGTGTCACTGCGGGTGCTGCCAGTGCGGAAACTGCAGGTGATTTGATTACCAATGCTGCAGGTGCTGTTCGTGCTCGTGCTGCCGATGTCGTGGTGACTGGTGCTGTGATAATGATGGGTGGTGGCTGTGTTGCGGATGCTGCTGGTCTTACATAGTGCGGAAAGTCAGGTTGTTGCCGTTTAGTATGTTTCGTCTTTGCCATTTTTCCCGTTGGGAGCACTGTAACTGGAAGTCTCGTTTCAAAACGGGAAGCGAGAATTTCTACGTCTTCACTTTGTTCACCGGGGTTTAATGTTACTACTAATACATGATGCTTTTCATTTAACGCGTGTGTTACACCGTACCACGTAGCTGAATACAGGTACTTGTAGTCCGCACAAAATGCACGTTGTAGAAGATGATCACGATTGACATGAAGCATCAAGTCTGAATTATGGGAGAACGCATGCATACAAGGCCTCCGTTAGTCTGTAATGCTGTAAACAGATGCTTCTTCCCGAGATGAGCTGGTGCTGACTCCTCCGAGTTGTCGGACAAGGCGAGATCTTCCGCAAGCGACATCTTATTTCCGCATAATGGTAAATGTGCGCCGCTTAACCTATCCTAAATGTCCTACCTCTTCATAACTTTTTCCTGGCCAAATATAATAGTAATAAAATAATAATAAGAACAGCAGAATTTGGTTTGCGACACGAAAGTAGCCTATTCCTCGATCTTCATTTGTGTCGAGTTTGACGGGAAGATGAAATTTCAGTGCGTGCTTTCCTCCTTTTATACTTTTTGGTGACATCACAGGAGGGTGGATGACCACACCCGAATGTTTTAGGGTGAGTCGGTCATGCCCTATATGGAAAGTTTTCATTTTAATGTTCCTGGAGTCGTGATGACGTCAGTGGCCTTGGTCTCGCGATTTGCGGTTGTGGAGAGGTACACCAAGTTGTGCAGTTTTGCTGTTCTTCAAAACAAGCCAAGGCCTCATCAAGCCTCTTCACTTCCATGCTATTTATTACATGTTCCACTCCACAAGAACCATGGCCCGGGGCAGCCTCAGCTTCCGCTTGGGTAACCCTATAATTGGGGTAATAGCATGAAGTGTGTGGGAATGGGAAGAGGTCGGCGGAACAACTTTTCAGTCCTTCCCCTTGGACAACACAAATGAGAAAGTCTTCAGATACGACTTCCCAGATCCTGTAGACCCGCTCTGAGGAGGGAGAGGGCGAGTACATATCTCGTCATCGTCCTCAGCGTTAGTCATATGTTCACCGGACTCCTGGCTTGGTAGGAGAGGGGTCGAACTGGCACCGCGGTGCTCGGGACTAACGTCGGGAATACTTGTTTCCATAGGAACATCTGTCTGGGTACCGGTGTCACGTGAAATGCCCAGCCCGAGCTCTGGCGCTGGGTCGTCACTGACACACGGTTTGAGTCGATCGAAGTGGATGACTGAGGTCAGGCCATCCGAGGCGTGGATGCGGTAGGTCACATCCGACTTCTTACATACTACCACATAGGGGCCTTTCCACTGGTAACTCGGTTTACTCAGCACATTTGCAGAACGTCGCGAATCGTGAATCCAAACCATTTTTCCCTCCTCATACGTGTCTCCGAGTGAGGGTCCGCTCAATGGCTAGGTGTCCAGCATTATCGTGAAGTTGCTGTAATATGGTCTCACAGTAATGCTCCGGGATCACTATGTGGTTGTTGATGTAAAGAATGTTATTTTGTAGATGGCATTCTTCGAACGTCTGATAATAGTATTTAGCCATTGTAGTTGTGCTACAGATTCCTTAGGAGGATGTACCCCCTCCTGGATCCATGCGTATATATTTTGTGTTTGCGCATCTGTTGCTTGTTCATGAGCGACTGTCTCCGTGTTCCACTCTGTGCACCGCAATTCGGGGAATACCGGAGATGGCTGTGTAGTATGTGGTGGCCACTTCTTGTTCACCCTCGAGCCCGATTCTGCTCAAGGCATCAGCATTTCCATGCAGTTTTCTGGGTCTATGAACAACGTTGATGTTGAAGGCCTGCAGGGATTCCCGCCACCTTGCTACCTGGCCCTCCAGATTTTTTTTAGGTTTCTGAGCCAGTGTAGTGAGGCATGATCTGTACGGATGGTAAATGGGTGCCCGTACAGAAAGTTTATAAAGCTTGACGAAATGGACTGCTGCAAGCAATTCTCTCTTAGTGGTCGCGTACCGTTTCTCCGTTTTATTTAGAATACGCGAACCATAACTTAGTACCTGCTCCGTTCCATCTTCCATTACCTGAGATAGAACTGCGCCGATGGCGTAAGCCGATGCATGTGTCCAAGATGAAATTGAGGTTAGAGTTAGGATGAGCAGGAAGTGATCCTGAATAAGGACGATGCAATTTGAATGAAATGACGGATATATCGACGATAGTATTGGCAGAGACCGAGGAAACTCCGGGTATCTGTGACTGAAGTGGGTCATGAAATGATTGTAGTTGCTGGTCTTGTGGTGGATTGTGTGGCTAATGTCGTGCTAAGGGTGGTAACTAAATTTGTGAGTGCCGAGATCTGTTTGGTAATCTCTAATCTGTCGTGCATATTTTGTTTATTGTTATTATTCTGCTGGTTCCCGCGTCCTTGGGCGTTGTTGTGGCCTCCCCGATGGGACTGGTCACGCCCTCTTCCATGAAACGCGTGATTTTGACTGGTGGGTTGATCTTGTTGTGCGTGCAGCTCTGATGCTGATGTAGGTGTGGATGCAGTGCTGTTGTCGGTGGTGGTGGCGAGATTGATGTCATTTACCTCATTTATAGGGTGAAGTTGGTGGCGATTGTTTTTCTCCCATTCCAAGAAGCTTTTGATTTGAACTGTGGTAGCTGTCAACTGTTGGAGACTACCGTGCTCCGCATGGAACAATTTTCCCTTCAATGCGGGTTCACCGCTCAACGCATCAATGAAGGTACCAAGATGTAAATGGGTAACGCCTAAGTATTTAACAACGCCGACCCAGGTATTTACATAGTTACCTATGCATACCTGCCAGTCTGCAAACTTCCGTCAAACCTCCTATGTGTGAGTGAGTGAGTGCGTGCGTGCGTGAGTGAGTGAGTGAGTGAGTGAGTGAGTGAGTGAGTGAGTGAGTGAGTGAGTGAGTGGGTGAGTGTGTGAGTGAGTGAGTGTGTGAGGGAGTGTGAGTGAGTGAGTGAGTGAGTGAGTGAGTGAGTGAGTGAGTGAGTGAGTGAGTGAGTGAGTGTGAGTGAGTGAGTGAGTGAGTGAGTGAGCGAGCGAGCGCGTGAGTGTGTGAGTGAGCGAGCGAGCGAGCGCGTGAGTGAGTGAGTGAGTGAGTGAGTGAGTGAGTGAGTGAGTGAGTGGGTGGGTGGGTGGGTGGGTGGGTGGGTGGGTGGGTGTGTGAGTGAGTGAGTGAGTGTGTTATGCTTTTTTGTTTATTCCGAACGGGTGAATCGTTTTGAGTTCTTTGATCCAGTAGTGTTCTCTGTTTAATCTTAGTTTCTTGTTATCTGTAAAAATTCTTTCAATTGGTCTTATCGTGATGTCTTTCATAGAATGTCTTGGATGGTTGAAATGCCATGAGATTCTCGTGTCTGTTTGGTGTCGGATTGCATGGATATGTTGTGTGAGTCATTTGCTGAGTGTTTGACTTGTTTCTCCTATGTATTGAGAGCTGCATTGTTTGCATTCTATGAGGTAAATAATGTTGGTGGTATTGCAACTCATTTGTGTGTTGATTTTGTAGTCTTTACCAGTGACGTAACTGGTGAATTTGTCAGCAGTGTTCATGTATTGTTTGCATGTGATGCAATTGCTGTTGTTGCATTGTTGGAGTGTCCCTACTATGTCGTGAGTGTCATCTGGTGTCGGTACGATCTTATTGTTAGCATCTGGATTTTTTATTTTAATTAGGCTAGAGTGGACTAGGTGGTCCCTAATGCTTTTATTTTTCTTGAATGCTACTACTGGGTAGTTGGGAAAAATTGGTGCTAAGATTGGTGAAGACAAGATGTACTTTTCCCAGTAGGTCCGAATGGATTTGCCTATGTGTTCTAATGATGGGTGGTATTGTAGTATGCAAGCTGGCCTAGGCTGTTTTTGTGTGGGTTGTTTGTAAAGAATGTCTTCTCTCTGTGTGTTCTCGGTTTTTTCTATGATTGCTTTAATTTCTGTCTCTGTATCCCCGGTGGATGAATGCATCTGTGAGTTCCTGTGTGCGTTGTTTTAATCTAGTGGGATCTGTGATGATGCGTTTGTATCTTAATGCTTGGCTGTAGATTATGGAATGTTTTGTGTTTTTAGGGTGGCTTGATTGTTTGTGAAGATACTGTTGTTTGTCTGTAGGTTTTCTGTATAGGTCCAATTTAAGCTTGTTATCTTCTTTGTATACCATTGTGTCCAAAAATGGGATTTTTTCTGTTGAATATTCCAAGTCAAATTTTATTGTGGGATGCTCTTTATTCATGTGTGCGTGAAATTCAAGTAGTTCGTTCTCACTGGTGTTCCAAATGAAAAATATGTCATCTATGTATCTAACTAAGTGGGATGGAGTGCTGCCCATCCATGTTGATAACATTCTGCTTACTATGGTGTACACGTAAATGTTAGCATATTTGACAGCAAACTTGGCTCCCATGGCTGTTCCATGTGTTTGTATGTAGTAGTCTTCATTGAATTGGAAGCTGTTTTTTGTAAGAATGTATCTCATTATTTGGGCCAATTCATCTGGGTAGATGTGTGCAGGTGTGTGGTTATTGTTGTTTGTGTTTGTTTTTTCAAGTGTATGTCTGTAATGTTCTGTGACAATCTGTATGCCTTCTTCGTGTGGGATGTTTGTGTATAGTGATCTGACATCCATTGTGCATAGGATTGAGCCAGCATCCACTGTAGTGTTTTCTATATGTTGGATGAATGCAGTGGTGTCTCGTAGTAGATTTGGGATATCATTTTCCGTGTCTTTTAGTAGGTGGTCTATGAATTCATTAATGCGTGACGTGGGGCCATCGCAGTTGGATACAATCGGGCGTCCGGGTGGTGGTATTTTGCCTTTGTGTATCTTAGGGTTAATGTAGATGCGTGGAGTTCTGACTTTGAATTCAGTGAGATATCTGTGTGTCTGTCCTGTGATTAGAAGTTCGTTAATGTATGCATCTATGGTGTCTTTATATTCTAAAGTGGGATTTTCACTGAGTTTGGTGTAGTATGCGACATCTGTAAGTTGTCTGTGTACTTCTGCAATGTAGTCTGTTTTGTTGAGAATGACTATTGCGGAGCCTTTGTCTGCTGGTCTGATGACTATGTTTGTGTTATTAGCTAATGTTTTGAGGGCTGTTTTCTCATGGTGTGTGATGTTGGATCGTGGTGACTTGTCGGGTGGTTTGGTGATAAGCTTGGTGAGTGATGACCGGAGTTTGTTGATGGCATTGGGTGTTGTGCTTGGTCTCCATTCTGAGGGTAGTTTGAATTTGGATGGTCCTGTGGGTTTTTCAAGGTTGTTGCTGTAAAAGTAGTATTTGCATTCTAACTTCCTGATGAATTGATCTATGCAATGTATTTGTGTGTCTGGTGATATGTGGTGTGGTGTGGGTACACATGAAAGGCCTTTGTTTAGAATGGAATTTTCTGTTTTGGTAAGTTTGTGGTTGGACAGGTTAACGACAATATCTGGTGTTGTTTTTTGTTTGTTGATGATGCGTTGTTTTCTGCGTTTTTGTAGTTGTGTACCTGATGTTAAACGTCTAATTGGGCGATTATTTCTAAGAGTAGTTTTTTCACGTTTTCGTTTTTGGATTGTTTTATGGCTTCGGCATATGATTTGGTTTGTGGTGTGCTTGTACTTGTCTGTGAAGTTGTTTGGATGGGTTGGGTTCTGGGTTGGTGTGTTGAGTGTGTAATAGGTTGTGTTCTGGGAAGGTACATCTGCTCTCTTGGTGGTGATGGATGTGCGTGGTGGATGGGAGGTGGTTGTCTTGAGTAGGGTATTATAAAGTGTCGGTTGTTTGTGTAGTGGCGGTTGGTTTGTGATGTTTGTTTTGGTCCAACTTGCCCTGGTTTGAAGGTGGTTTGTGGTGAATGTGGTTTGTTCTGTATGTGTGGTGCTCCCCCGTTTTTTGGCAGGGGAAGTGGGTTACTCCTCGGATGTCTCTCTGTGTTGATCTGTGGTTGCTGTTTGAGCTGTGTAGGTCTAAACCATTGAGTTGTGGTGTGGTTGTTCTGTGGTGTTTGTGGTCTTGTGTATGTATGTGGGTTTTGCTTTGTGTGTTGTCTTTGTGCTGGTTGAGGTGTTGGCAACAGCGGTGGTCTGTGGCATCTCTCTGTTGGTGCGTGCTGTGCTGGGCGTGCTTGCTTCTGCGTGTGGTTTATTTGATGTTGTAGATCCATCAAAGGCGGGATGTTTGCCTTTCGCATGACTGGGTTTTGGGTGCTTTGTTTGTGTGTTGTCATTGTGTGTCCTGTTTGTGTTTGTTTTGTGTGTCTTTATGCTGGTTGTGGCGAACTTAGCAGCTATCCTGTGTGCCTTAGCAACAGCTCTGTCCGCTTCATATGTGTGTGAGTCTAACAGATTCCCTTCAATTATGTGTGCTTGCTGTTTGTGGTAGTGTAGTTTTTTGTAGTAATGTTCTAGGATTGCGTGTTGGATGCTGTTAGCCGCGGCTTTTAAGATCGAGTCGATCTCTGCAGTGGTTTCTGTGTTGGGGTCTACGATGGCTAGTGCTATGTCTGGCTTAACGATATGTGTGTTGTTCTTGATGGCATATTCTGTTCTGTATGTGGTGCTGTAGTTGTTCTGTTTTGTATAGGGATTTGTATAGTTGCTGAAATGTGTTTTCGTGCTGTTGGTTGACAGGGTGCTCTAAATCGGCTTTGCTGAAGATTGGTGGTAGGCGTGTCTGTGTTTCTGCATCCGTGTGTGCTTTTGTTGTTAATGTGGTGGTGTTAGTAGTGGCTGCAGAGGTGGCCGATTGTTGTGGTGGTGGTGGTGATGGCGGGGTGGTTGCTGTTGGGTTGTGCGCTGTAGTTGTGTGTTCTTCTGTAGGGTTGACTGATTGTGTGGTTTGTATTGGTGTGGGTGTGGACTTTGGGTGTAACTCTGTCTGGCTCCTGGTCTGTGGCCTGTTATCCTCTGGGTTCATAGTGGACAGGTGCGTTTACACCTGTGCAAAAGTTAAGCACCAGCAAAAACAATAGAACGTAGAAACATGATGGTACAACAAGGCTGCCATACTTTTTGTCCCCGCGTTAGCTGACATAATTCCAAGTACGAAATGCACATGCATGCATGACTTCACGCCGCTTGATGTCCGTGCGTGGCGGGAAACAGCACACGTGTTCAGTTATGTAAAAGTCCAGTTTGAGGTGTAGAACATTACATACAGATTTAGGCGACAAGATTAGGAATTTTGTGTTCATGACCGTGGTTTATTTGTACAGAGAGAATTAGCTCTTGATTGTGAACCGCTATGGCAAGACGAAGGTTAAGTGATCGTGTGAAATGGTAAATCATAGGCATGCATACCACTGGTATGTCATGCAGAGAGATTGGCAGACAGCTGAACATTAACCATACTGTAATCAGTCGTTTGATTGCAAAACATGGGCAAACTAACGAGGTGAAGGACAGGCCTAGATCTGGAAGACCGAAGAAGACTACTGCCCGTGATGATCGAGCCCTAGTACGCCTTGTTAGGAGATCTCCATTCACCAACAGCAGAGTGCTCAGCCAGCAATGGGAAACGCGCAATAGAGTGTTAATGTCTACCGTCAAAAGGAGACTGTATGCTGCTGGCATGAAAGCTAGGAGACCTGTCAGACGTCCTCTCCTCACTGCACACCACAAAGAGGAGCGTCTGAGGTGGTGCAACGAAAGAAGACACCGGAACATGAGATCCTGGAGACGGGTACACTGGTCCGATGAAAGTCGGTTCCTGCTTCATGCCACAGATGGTCGAACTCGTGTATGGAGGTCCAGACGCACGGCGTACGACCAACGTAACATCATGGAAGAAGTTCCATTTGGTGGAGGTTCCGTTATGATATGGGGGTGCATCTCATTTGATTGTAAGCTGGATCTGTTGACTGTACCTGGAACACTAAATGGACAAAGATATCAAGATTCCATACTGGATAGAGTTGTGGTCCCTCATTTTGTAAATCATGCACCTGGAACCCACCCTATATTCATGGATGACAACGCCCGACCACATCGTGCTAGAGCTGTGCATGAATACCTCCGCCAGAATGCCATCGAAACCCTACCATGGCCAGCAAGGAGCCCTGACATGAACCCTATTGAGCATATCTGGGACATTCTGGGAAACATGGTGAGAAGGAGGGATCCTCCTGTGCAGAACCTACAGGAATTAACAGACGCACTCCATCTTGAATGGCAACGAATACCACAATGGCGTATCAGTCGGTTGGTGACCAGCATGAGACGTCGTGTCCAGGCCGTCATCCAGGTACAAGGTGGATATACCCGGTATTAATAATGACAGTCTCAAACTCGTGCACAGATGTTAAACTTCGTTTTCAGACACCATTAATGACAATCTAGCCACGTGTGTCAACTGTAGGGCAATAGTTGTCAGTTGTGTCAACGTAACCATATTCAGGCCTCGTTTTCAAGTTCAAACAAAAACATACAGTGTTTCCCCACCATCATAATCAGCATTCCTCTAGTTGCATTATTACCTCTTGCACTAAGATGGATGGGTACATAAATGTTTATGCTATTGCTTTCTTCATAGCACATGAATATACCCTCGCATGTGCGTAAAAATAGGGTGGTGCTTAACTTTTGCACAGGTGTATATATATATATACGCACACACACACATACACACACGAGGTTTGATGGACACAAATGACCAGTATGCACACATAGATTCTGTCTAAGTGAGACATACAAAATCATTTATGCTACAGCAGCAAGTTTTTAAGTTGTAGCCGACTTGTTTCTCTGAGGGCTGTGTCGCCGAATCTTTCCGACAATGTGCTCTCTAGTTCCGTGTATGTTGGTGTATAACCTGTGCCTAAGTCTGTCAGAACTTGTAAAGCTTTTCTGGACAGCTTTGCGGCCAGATACTCTCCCATTTGATGATTTGTCCACCGGTTTGTGTGACTTATTATCTCGAATTGAACCTTGTAATTGGCCAAATCATTCTCCCCGCTAAATTCGGGGGGGGGGGGGGGGGGGAAGAATGCCCCGGCCAAGTCTCTGTGGTGAAGTAATTGGCACGACTCCACATGGTGGTGCTGGAGAGACTGATGAAAACGTGGATGGTGGTGCTGGTGTTGTTGGTGGTATCTCCCGTCGATGTCCCTGACGATCATAATGGTGACGCGTCCGTGAAAGCGATTCCCATCGTCGATGTTGTGCATGATACATGGGTTCCGCTGAATACCGCCCTGATGTGGGTCCACAGACAGGTGTTGGTCTATAGACTGGTGGAGGCGTGCTATGTAGACGACGCGGATATTCTGGTGGTAATTGTGACGGATGTTCCTCATACGGTGGCGGTGCAGGTGACTGACGAGAATGATGCGTGTGATGTGTAGGTCTTCCGACGTATTGCTGAAAAGGTGTTGCTGCATTCTCCAGTTCGTAACGCGGCACCAATGGATAATATGGTGATGACGCGTGAAGGGGCGGAGATGCGGGATAAGGGGTCTTTGTGATGATCGTCCGCGATCCGGCATAGATGGTGGTTGCCTATCACGGATATCCGATAAGGTTATATATTGAGTTCCCGCCTGCGAGGCATCACGGAAGGTCCCCTCGCTGATCAGTGAAAACTCATGTAAAGGCGGTGCTGGTCGTTCCGCACCGCGGAAATTAGTTATTGTCGGTGGGCACACGAGCAGTTCGTCCATCATATGATGCTACTTCCATGTCGAGGGAGAGCTGACTGCCTGATGAAGGAGACTGAAATTTGCGGGTGTCGAGTATTGGCATGGGCTCGCTTCTCATTCGAGCCCACATCGTGCGCCACTTGTAGCTTGCGGGGGTACGCGCTGGTCCGCTAAGTCGTTCCACTCCATTGCACCACAAGTACATGATGCGCTGGAGTGCTGGTTAGCTGCAGTTCTCAGGGTTGCGGATCACGTATCACGTCCCTCCAAAATAAACAAAATCAAGGATTTCTTTTTCCACGAGAGAGTTGATACTTACCTCCCTAATACTTTTTGATATTGCTAAATATAGGCTTTCACTCAATAAAACACTCAGATTAAAACAGTTAGGTGCCCCTACTGGGCAGGGAGTCAGAGTGTAGTCCGGCGGATGCCAGCCCCACCACCGCGCATGCGCAGACTAGCACTTCCTCTGACTAATTTATTGGCTGACACACATGCAACTATTAAGAGTCTGAAGACCGAGCCTCTGTGGGGTGGAGAGGCCGGGTCCGTATCTAGGGAGGTAAGTATCAACTCTCTCGTGAAAAAAGAAATCCTTGATTTCGCTTATTTCACTTCAAGAGTATACTTACCTCCCTAATACTTGTTGATATTGCCAGAATTCGACAGGGAATTCGGCGGGAGGGAGGTGAGGTCAAAAGACCAGCTCATCCCTATACGCTTTTCTGCGTTTAAGGCACTTAAACTTCTGAAACTGTGTGAAAACACAGTCAGGATTTGACAACCCATCGGATAACACAACCGATGTATGAGAGATGACCGAATGTCATATGCGCTCCCCCCCCCCCCCCTTCCTGGGAGGAAGACTCGACTGACCTCAATGTCCTATACGCTCTCTTCGTACAAGTGCCATGTACTATAGGACAGAGACGAAAAGGCTCCATTTTCGTATACTCTCAATAATGAACCACAAAAACACACAAACCATCACCATGTTAATAACAATGGGTAACGTGACAATACAATCAACAATGGACAACACATGAACAAGACTGACCTTGTTGAACTTGGCTGCTGACATCATCTCCCCAGTGGTGAAGACTGATGCAGACCCAAAAAGTGGTTGTTTCCATTAATTAATTGTGAAATATATAAGCAATGAGGAAACCCCATCATAAAAAATGTACACCTGGTTATTTTTTCAAAATCGACAAAGCGAGAGGATTTGAGGTGTCATGGAGATAATGGTCTGTAAAACTTGACTCACAGTGCCACTGAGCAACCGACATAATGTCATCCACAGGGACCCCATAAAACAGGGCAGTGGATGTCACTACGCCACGGACACTGTGAGCCTTGGCCATGTCAACCTGCTTCCCGGTGGCGGATTTATGACAAGACTGAATACATTCTACAATCCACCTGGAAATGGTGTCCTTAGACGCCCTGCCATGGGGTTCAATATATGACAACCATAACGCTGACTGGTCGGTGCGCCACTCCGATGTACGTTGTTTGTACCGGAGCAGCACCCGGACGGGACACCATGCTTTAGAATTAGGATCATGTCTAGTTAAAGCTGGCAAAAAAATAGGTTGACCTGGATATTTCAAAGACTGATTCTTAGCCAAGAAATTAATCCTAGGTAGCAGCTTAAGGCCTTCCCCTGTAATCACAAAACGGTCTTCCTCAAGTACCTGAAGCACCAGAGATAAACTCCAAGATGGAATCACGGGGATTCCTTGGTCTCAGATTGCCCATGCCTTTAATTAATACATTTAATGTACTTACTTCATCACTCCCCCTATTAGCCAAGCAAGGGATAACAGTCATTAAAGCTGATTTATAACCAGCAATAGAGTTAGGCTTGAGGCTATAGGCATCATACAGGTGACAGAGGAAATCAGCCACTACCTGAATAGATGAATCCATTGGATCAATACATCTTGTTGAGCACCACTCTGCAAATCTGTTGATTTTATAATTATATGCTCTGGAGGTTGACCCCCTCCTGGCTTTGGCCATAAACATGGCCGCTTGCTCAGAAAAGCCCTACTTAATTCTAGATTCCTTGACAACATCCACGGAGTCAATCGGAACATTGACGGATTGTTGTGAAGGGCCTTGCCCTGGAAGATAATGTCGTCCATCAGAGGCAGAGGAACCGGATTGCAGACCAGAAGGTCCAGCAGATCCATATACCATGATCGGCTTGGCCAATCCGGGGCGATCAGAAGCACTTGGCACTCCTCCTGTCTGATTTTCTGAAGAACTTTTGGAATCAGGATTGCTGGAGGGAATGCGTATGCATACATTCCCGCCCAGCTGATAGCTAACACATCTGTTGTGAAAGCGCTTGGATCTGGAATCGGAGAGACGTACGTCGTCATCTTCACATTCCTCTTCCTTGCGAACAAATCGATGTTGGGTTTCCCCCAATTGTCGAACAGACGATCCGCCACACATTGATTTAGTTGCCATTCCGTGGGTAAAACACTCATCCTTCGGCTCAATGAGTCTCCTAGCAGATTTAACCTCCCCGGAATATGAACTGCTTTCAAGGTAATCCTGTGATCCAGGCACCAACAAAGCAGTCTCCATGTCATCATACAGAGACTGGGCGACTTCGTTCCGCCCTGGCGGTTTATGTAAGTCACTACAGTTGAGTTGTCTGAACGAATAAGAACAATCTTGCCCTGAACTTTCAGTAAGAAATGTTCCAGGCCCAGGACTACTGCTCTTAGTTCCAGTAGATTGATATGTTCCTTCGACTGTTCCAGATTCCAAAGCCCTGATATTGTGGATTCTTCCGGGCAAGCTCTGTATACAGTCACCTGAGGGTGGGGAGGGGTTAGAAAAACCCCCACCAAGAGATTCTCTGTATTCAACCACCATTGCAGGTGGTGAATTAGAGGCGCCAACACTGACACGTTCGAGTCCAGCGAACCTGTACTCTGGGTCCATTGTGTCATGGGAAATAACTGAATCGGCCGCCTGAGGAATGACTGGTTCCAAAGAAGCCATCAACCCCAGCATCCTCAAGTAAACCCGTGCCAGGACATGACGACTGTCGCACACTGACTGTATTACTGAGATCAGTCTCTGAACCCTCTCCTGAGTAGGATAAACATATCCTGTCTCTAGATCGAAGAACATGCCCAGGTAAACAAACTTCTGGGATGGAGTCAGCTCTGATTTGTGGAAATTGATTATCCAGCCCAAGTCTGTGAGAGTCTTCAAAACAATCTCCAGATTGGCCGATAAACTTTCCTGGGTGTGTGCTTTCAACAGCCAGTCGTCTATGTACGTGTGGACTGCTATGCTTCTCCTGCGGAGGAATGCGGTGATCGCAAGAACCACATGGGTGAAAACCCGAGGAGCCGTGGAAATTCCGAAGGGTAACACCCTGAATTCCCACTGTCTGCCCTGGAATGCAAATCTCAGGAAGCGACGGAAACTCCTCGCTATGGGGATGTGGAAATAAAGATCCTTCAAATCTATTGAGGCTGTCCACATTCCCTTCTCCAACACTGCCAACACTGAGCGCACAGTCTCCATCTTGAAACTGGGCATCTCTATGAACTTGCTCAACGGCTTGAGGTTGAGAATAGGTCTCCACCTCTCCAGTGTTTTTTGTTACTAAGAACACGGTTGAATAGAAGCCCGGACACCTTTGTGCCGGCTGAATCGCTCCTTTTTGTATGAGGGAGTTTATCTCCTCCTCGATACACAACCTTTGCTCTGGGTCTCTCGGATTTGGAGTCCAGATTGGCACCAGAGACAGCCGCGATGGCGGGCCTGTCATCCAATCGGGATGATACCCGACTGAAAGCCATCGCAAGACTAAACGGTCCTGAGTTAACCGTTCCCACTCTTGCATGTGGTCGGCCAACCGGCCTCCCACCGGTCCACCTAGGGAGAGAGGTGGACATAAGGAGTGCAAGAGTGGCACTGTCTCCTTTGCCAGAAACACCGGAGTGGTTCCCACCGTGGTAACCGGCCCATCAGGCACGATTACCACGACCAAATCCTCACGCGCCACGCCCAGCACCGCGCGCACCTCGATGCATGGGTGGCTGCCTGGCTGACTGCGCCTGAGGAGCCTGCGCCCCCCCTCACTGCTGGCCGAATCGCACGCGGCCGAGGCCGACGCTGCGATGGTGGCTGGCCTCTGACCTGGCCACCTCGAGCTTGCAGGGGACGAAACGCAGGGGGTGACGCGCGAACGCGCTCCCTACGGTGCACCTCAAACTGCTCGCGCAGCGCCCTCTGGTTATTGACCAGAGTAACCGTCTCCTGGAGGTGCCTACATCCCTCACCTCCAAAGAGACCAGGACCTGTCATAGGCGTATGCAGTAGCCTATTGTACAGGTTCTGGGACGGGCACAAGTTGTCCAAGGCAAACGTGCGCCTCGCCCGGACACCGCCCGAGTCATGCAGTCCAGAGCCAGGTTGATACCATCCTGGATGGCTCTCTGGACTGTGACCGGGCTCGGTTGGCGCAATGCGGATGCCGTTACTACCCCCTGTAACAGCTGGGAGATGTGGGACAGAGCCGCAATAGAAGCTCTCCCACTCTCCTCCGCATCACGCAACGCGGCATTCGCCGAACGCAACGCGTTCGAACACAAAGCGCCCGGCCGCGCATCCTCACCCAAATCCGCGCGGTCATCCACGCTAGGCTTGGGCACCACACCGTACCTCTGGTAATCCACAGGCATGATGCGGCAGCGCCTTGCCACCTCGCGAGGGGCCTTCGCGAGACGCCCATTCACCTTAATGGACGTCTCCGCCGCCGCGAACATATCAGCGACATGCTCTGCTAACTGCAGAGATGGCATAGGGCTAGCAGCGGCTTTACCAGCTAACCAGCTTGCGGAGAAATTGTCCCTAACCACTTTAAACCTATCCTATTGAGCTGAATAGCCAGGTTTAGTCAGTAACATGTCAGGCTCAAACATGAACAGCGACCTCGGTGTAAAATTGATGCTGGGGGAATAGTGATGCGGATATATAATGTTGCTGTATAGTATTACCTAGCACACTGCGTTCTAGTTTTTATAAATACACAAAACATATTAACTAGAATGGCTACTTGCCATATACACACCCAACTAATACGGTGAGTAGGCTTGCGCGATTTTTGCTTTGAAACATCGCGATCAATTTTATAAAAAAAATGGTGATTTTCGATTAAATTGTAGGTCCAAATTCCCAAAAGTATAAACCGGGTTAACGTAACTTGTTTCTAGAAAGTTTAAATAAATGATACAAAAATAACACGAAATTAGAACACATTTTCATGCGATAAATTCTTACCATCCTATGGCTATGCTTAATGTATACCTTATATCCATCATCACGGGAGTGAAATTATTAATTGGGACCGCCTAAATATTGCGTATAGTTTAATAAACATTATTTATTTCATCAAAATTTGAGATAAAATGTCGCCGAGAAAAAAATATAAATTACATGATGTATCAGCTTCCGCTTATAGCCTCCCTTAGTAGGACGAGTTTAGGTCATTACCGGAGTAACGCGAAGACGCTAATATTAGTACCCAGGGAGATACTGCATAATTCACATAGATAGGATGATAACTTTGAGTAGTGCAGTTTATAGTTGCTTTCAGAATGTACGATTTACATTTAAGAGTAATCAACAGAACGCACAGTTTAAATTCAAACAATCGGGAATGCTGTTGCTTTATTTTCTTTAATTTGACACGACAACCGAATCAGAAAGGAAAAGGTATTACACCGCCTGAAATGGCTAACTCTAGAATTATAAGAATTATGTTCACCGATTGCCTAACACTGCAACTAAGTATATACATGGCATTTCACGACAGACTCAGGGTCTGCAGCAAAAGAAAGAAAATTGTATGGCAATTTGACGGAGTAACTAGCTGGTTCTCTCAATGACAATGGTGTTACCTCGCTATTGTTAGCTTGTTTATTGTAGCGCTGTGTTGTGATTAGTAATTATTCAACACGTGTATGGCACGGCGCGATATAAACACAATGAACACAGGCGTGAATCAATTATAATTGTACTCATGTACTGATAAATTGGGACCGAAAAGTACACATTTCAGAGTTTTTAAAAACATGAAATTTTTTACGATTTTCTGATTTTTCCTCAATTACATCATAAAAATCGTGATTTTAAATATAAATCGAACTTCACGATTAAATTGAAAAATCACGCAAGCCTAACGGTGAGAACAGTATATATCACAGGTCACTAGACCTTACGGTGCTGTTAGTTGAAGCACCAACAGTAAATAAAGATAATATTCACAGTAAGAAACAGAAAATATAATAATGTGGTCATAGGACCGGTAAGGTACCTATTTGTCATCAGTACCAAATACGGAAATAATTAAATGTTCAATAGTATAGTTACTTGAGTACCTATTCGTCATCAGTACGGTAAAAGTGCATGAGTCACTGAAATTGATGCGCTAACATGTAAATAGCGGGAGATGGCACGATCTTTGATGCAGGGAAGATTTCTGCATGCAGGTTTCCGCAGGCTGGTCTCCGCAAGCAGGTTTCCACAGGCAGGTCATTGATGTGACACATTCTCATGACGGGGAAGCAGAACAAATCATAAGATGTTCATTAGATAGTCATACAACTAATACAAGATTAAAATTTGTTATTGTAAAGTTTCCATCCGGCGATGGTAGTTTGAAAGTTGAAAGTTGCTCATTAACAAAGAGGGCCACTATTATAAATATTTATGCATGTACATTAACTGGCACACGGTGGGATACGTCGCATAGCTCTTTGTGGCGCACCCAGCAAAGTCCCACCAGACTGTCGAAAGGTTAATTAATCACATGCGACATGCAGCGCGGAGGTTTGAATCCAGTCTTCAGCATGGTCGGCAGATCCGGCGAGTCATCCACCAAGAATCACCATCAGCTCTACATTCCGTAGAATCACATTGGGCCTGTCAGGCGCCTCTGCAGAAGACTTCTCTAGGAAAGTTCAGTAAAGAGAGTTATTACATTTATTTAATTATTGCCCCCGGATGGCCATCTGGGAGCCTCCAAAATTGTTGTATCGCGGATGTCCAAGACTGCCCACCAGCGCAGATCTCAATTCCGAATGGCACCGCTGCTATGTTGGCACCGCAGTTGGTTAGCAGTTCTCCCACGTCTGGCACTGCGCTGGTCCAGCAGTTTTGCTGATGGGTCGGTTTCCACGCTAATGATGCTCTCGATCTTCGATTGTTCGTCCCTTTTATACTACCCGTGACATCAGAGGCAGGCGCTTAAAGCGAATCAGTGGGCGAGCAGTAGCCAATCAGCGTGCAGCCAGAAGTGGTGACGTGGCTATCATGTGGACAGCACAATCCCCATTCAGTTAATGCATACACGCGATTACGACGTCAAGAGAAATATTTTTAAAATAATTTAACGCGAGTCTTAACGATAACTCTGCCTTTTCTAGTCAGATTTTAAAATGGTAAAAGGTTCTGTAATCCTCGTTTTATTCCGGTCCTGATCCGTACCAAGAACAATGAGAATAGTACAATTTAAGAAAATCACAAGTACCAACTCGGTACACTATAGGTATACACTCTCTCCCAATTCCGACACGTGTTGTCAGGGAAGTTCTGATGCGCGCGCATGCGCTCCACGCGTTCTAACGGACTTAGCCGTTTTTAATGAAAACCTCTCATAGGGCCTATATACGCATACTATCCTACTCAAGGGGGTGCGCTCGGAGCGAATCCAGCACAGCCATCCCGTACCCAGCTTAGCTGGGATGGTCCGTATCCGCCCGGTTGATCCGTGTTACACCAATAAGCTTTCTCCTTGGCTGCCACACCTGGAAAAACACTTAAACCTATTTCTCCCTGAAGGCTCCAGTGAATATTGTTACTTCCTATGATTAACATCAGGCTAACCTTAATTAAATCCCACATATCTCCAAAAAGAGATTATGGGTTAGCCGTAGCGAATCTTTTCTTTGGAACTCTGATGGAAGAGGCCAATTCTGGTGGAAATAATGAGAAACCCAGATTCACAGTCTGTTGGGAGAAATAATCTAAAATGTCAGCTGAAAAGTTATTAACTGGAAGGACTAGACGATCCTTATGAATAACTTCCTCCACCAACGGACATTCGTAAAACAAATTATTACTAGATTCTGGTTGAAGTTCAATATCAAACGACTTAAGAGACCCACATATATGAGCAAAATCCCAATCTTTATCCATAGCCCGAAGGCGAGGAAACGTCGCATTAGAGGAATTGGAAGACTTATAAGAATCATGATCCGTTAAAAAAGAATCCGGAGAGTGTAACGAATTCGGAGTCAGGAATATCGTCATTGGAGGAAAGGAATTCCACATCTCTGGATAAAGTGTCTGAAATATTATGTCCTTGCGACTGACTAAAATTAACAGGATGATCAGAAAATTTAACCTTTGAAGACAAACTGCGTAAAATACTACAAGGAACAAGACAAAATTCAAAAGGATTCAAAAGACGGAAGGAAATCCAAAGAATGACGAGAAGCTAAAATTAATGCATTACCTGAGTTATCCTTCGAAATAACAGTCATGACGGGAAATACCAATTGATGTAATTTCTTCCACTAAGCTATCAGTAAGAAAACAAAACACTTGATCCTTGAATTTATAACCCACAGACTCTACATCTGAAGATGGAATAGGATTTTGAAAATAAACAAATTGATCAAGATCAACTGGAACTGGAGCAACAAAATCACGGATTTCTTTTTTCATGAGAGAGTTGATAATTACCTCCCTAACACTCTTTGATATTCCCAAATATCGACTTTCACCCAATAAACAATCAGATTAAAAAAGTAAGGTGCCCCTACTGGGCAGGTAGTCAGATGACAGTCTGGCAGATGCCAGTCCCAGCCTTGCACATGCACAGACTAGCACTTCCTCTGACTAATTTATTGGCTCATACAATGCAACTAAGAAAGCCTGAAGAACGAGCCTCTGTGGGGTGGAGAGGCCGGGTCCGTAAGTATCAACTCTCTCATGAAAAAAGAAATCCATGATTTTGTTTATTTCACTTCAAGAGTATACTTACCTCCCTAACACTCTTTGATATAGCTAGAATTTGCCAGTGAATTCGTTGGGAGGGAGGCGAGGTCAATAAACCAGCTCTTCCCTCTGCGCTTTTCTGCGTTTAAGGCAAAATTGTGTGAGAACACAACAAGGGAATGATTTGAACATTGGATAACCCAACCGATGGCTGAGAGAAGACTATATGTCATATGCGCACCTCTCCCCCCCCCCCCCCTTTTCTTGGGAGGGAGACAGAATGACCTCAATATCCCAAATGCTCTCGACATACTAGTGCCATAATACTAAAGGACATTGGATGAAAAAGCTTCATTTTCATATAGTCTCAAGAATGAGCCACATAAAACACGTACCATCACCATGTTAGAAATAAAGGGTCATGTGACAATGACAATCAACAACAAACAACACATAGACAAGATTGACCTTGAAATCCTTGTCGCTGACATCAACTTCCCCTTAGGGAAGACTGATGTAGTACTGACAAGTGGTTGTTTCCATTGCAGAATTGTGATATTTATAAACAATGAGAAAGTCTCATCAAAATATGTACACCTAAATTATCTTTTCAAAATCGATAAGGTGAAAGGATTTGAGGTGTCACTGAGGTAATGGTCGGTGAAACTTGGCTCACAGTGCCACTGGGCTACCGACATAATGTCGTCAACCGGAACCCGATTAAACAGGGCAGTGGAAGCCACTAGGCCGCAAACACTGTGAGCCTTGGCCATGTCAACTTGCTTACATGTGGCGGATTTGGGGCAAAGTTGGATACATTCCACAAACCATCTGGAAATGGTGTCCTTGGATGCCCTACCATGGGGTTCAATATATGACAACCATAACACTGTTGGGTCCGTCCGCCATTCCTGGGTATGTTGTTTGTATCTGCTCAATGCGCGGACTGGACACCATGTTTTTGAAGGAATTAATTCCATGGATAAAAACCAGTCATTGAAATATCCAGGTCAACCCATATTTTTACCAGCTATGACTAGAGATATGATCATATCTATTTATAGGTGGTAAAAATATGGGTTGACCTGGATATTTCAATGACCGGTTTTTATCCATGAAATTATTCTTAGGTAGAAGCCTAAGGCCTTCCCCTGTAACCACATAACGGTCTGCCTCGGCTGATAAGGCATGGATTTCACTTCTCTGCCTTGCCGAGGCCGCAGCAATTAAAAATACAGTTTTAAGTGTCAACATTTCCATAGAAATGAAACTTAGTGGTTCAAATAGTTTATCAGCTAGTACTTGAAGCACTAGAGATAAACTCCAAGACGGAATCGCTGGAGGATTTCTTGGTCTTAGATTGCCCTTTAATTAAAGTATTTAATATAGTTACTTCGTCACTTCCCCTATTAGTCAAGCAAGGAATAACTGACATTAAAGCTGACTTGTAGCCAGCAATAGAGTTAGGCTTGAGGCTATAGGCATCATACAGGTGACAGAGGAAATCAGCTACTACCTGAATAGATGAATCCATCGGATTAATACATCTTTTTGCACACCATTCTGCAAATCTGTTGATTTTATAATTATATGCTCTGGAGGTTGACCCCCCTTCTGACTTTTACCATAAACATGACTGCTTGCTCTGAAAAACCCTCCTTAAGTCTAGATTCCTTGACAACATCCACGCAGTCAATCTGAACATTGAGGGATTGTTGTGAAGGGCCTTGCCTTGGAAGATAATATTGTCCATCACAGGCAGAGGAACCGGATTGCAGACCAGAAGATCCAGCAGATCCGTATACCATGATCGGCTTGGCCAATTTGGGGCGATCTGAAGCACTTGGCACTCCTGTCTGATTTTCTGAAGAATTTTTGGAATCAGGATTGATGGAGGGTATGTGTATGCATACATTCCCATCCAGCTGATAGCTAGCGCATCTGTTGTGATAGCGCTCAGATCTGGAATCGGAGAGTTGTACGTCGTCATCTTCACATTCTTCTTCATTGTGAATAAATCTGTTGGGTTTCCCCTAGTGGTTGAACAGACGATCTGCCACACATTGATTTAGTTGCCATTCCGAAGATAAAACACTCATCCTTCGGCTCAATGAGTCTGCTAGCAGATTTAGCCTTCCCGGAATATGAACTGCTTTCAAGGCGATCCTGTGATCCAGGCACTAGCAAAGCAATTTTGATGTCATCATACAGAGACTGGGCGATTTCGTTCCGTCCTGGCGATTTATGTAAGTCACTACTGCAGAATTGCCTGAATTGCCCTGAACTTTCTCAATGAAATGTTCCAGGCCCAGTACTACTGCTCGTAATTCCAGTAGATTGATATGTTCTTGTGACTGATCCAGATTCCAAAGCCCTGATACTGTGGCTTCTTCCAGACAAGCTCCCCATCCCTCCATTGATGCATCTGAGTACATCGTTATTTGAGGGTGGGGAGGGGTGAGCATCAACTCCCGCCATGAGATTTTTCCTTGAATAAGAGGTTCTAACACAGACACATTTGAGTCCAGTGATCCTGTACTCTGGATCCACTGTGTCATGAGAAATAACTGGATAGGCCGCCTGCGTAAGGCCGTCTGTGGAATGACTGGTTCCAAAAAACCATCAACCCCAGCATTCTCAAGTAAACCCATGCCAGAACATGGCGACTGTTGCACACTGACTGTATCACTGAGATGAGTACTAGTACCCTCTCCTGAGTAGGATAAACATATCCTGTCTCTAGATCGAAGAGGATTACCATGTAAACAAACTTCTGTGATGGGAGTCAGCTCTGATTTTTGAAAGTTGATTATCCAGCCTAAGTCTGTGAGTTTTCAAAACTATCTCTAGATTTGCTGATAGACTTTCCTGATTGTGTGGTTTTAACAGCCAGTCATCTATGTACGTGTGGACTGCTATGCTTTTCCTGCAGTGGTATGCTGTGATAGCAGGAAGAACCTTGAATTCCCACTGCTGGCCCTGGAATGTAAACCTCAGGTACTGGCGTAAACTCCTCGCCATTGGAATGTGGAAATACGCATCCTTCAAGTCTATTGATGCCGTCCACATTCCTTTCTCCAACCCTGCCAACACCGTTTTCACTGTTTCCATTTTGAAACTTGGTGTGTCTATGAATTTGTTCAGTGGCTTGAGGGTGAGAATTGGTCTCCACCCTCCAGTGCTCTTTGTCACTAGAAACACGGTTGAGTAGAAGCATGGACATGAACAATGCAAGAGTGGCACTGTCTCTGGACCTAGAGGCACTGGTATGGTCTTTCTGTAGTAACCAGCCCATCAGGCACAGTTACCATAACCAGATACTTGCGTGCCATGGCCCGCACCGCGCACACCGAGGTGCGTGGGCGCCTGCCTGGCTGGCTGCGCTGAAGGAGTCTGCGATCCCCTTGCTGCTGGCCGGAGCCTGCCCTGCACTGGTGGTTGGCCTCTCACATGGCCACCGCCACCACTGGCTTGCTGAGGATGGTATTCACGGGGCGCCGCACAAACGTGCTCCCTACGGATCACCTCAAATTGGTCGCACAATGCCCTCTGGTTATTTACCAGGGTAACCGTATCATGGAGGTGCCTACATCCCTCACCTCCAAAGAGACCAGGACCTGACATAGGCGTCCGCAGCAGCCTATTGTACAAGTCCTGGGACAGGCACAGATTATCAAGAGCAAATGTGTGCCACGCCCTGACACCCCTGGTAACCGACTGGGTTAAGCAATCCAGAGCCAGGTTGATACCATCCTGGATGGCTCTCTGGACTGATACTGGACTACGCTGGCATAGCAGCTGTAACAGCTGGGAGATGTGTGAGAGCACCGCAATGGACGCTCTCGAACTTTCCTGCGCATCGCGCAACGCGGTGTTTGCCAAGCGCAGCACGCTCGAGCACAGCGCTCCCGTGTCAGAACTGGAGCCTGACCTCGTGTCTTCACCTAGTGCAGTGCAGTCATGGGCTTAGGCACCACATCGTACTTCTGGTACTCGCCAGGTACGATGCGGCAGCGCTTTGCTAGCGCATGATGGGCCTTCACGAGACGTTCATTCACCTTAAAGATTCACTGTAAAGATATTAATGATATTTCCGAAAAAGTTGGTCCCGATCCCAGGATGATTCATAATAAGGGAAAATTAGTTACCTCTCCGGGATGTAGAAATTGTTTGAGTGTAGCTTTCGTGACCATCTCGGTCACTTCTTCAGCACTAACTGATGGAAGGCTTCTGAATTTGAAAGGCCACAAGCCAAAGACAATGAGTATGTTAGTTAATGAATTAGTAAACTCAAACCAAAATAAAACGAGTGAGGCTACTGGCCATAAAGACCACTTCACTAATAGATAAATCAGCGTGGACAAAACATGTTGTTAATAACAAGTGCAAGGATGATTATGATGAACCGTCAGATAAACCGTGATAAATTGTCAGCAGAATTCTGAAATATTTCTAAATAGTTTAGAGTGCCTAATTATCATAACACTAGAATACCTGCATCTTTAGCATAGACATATTACCCAATCCGATGCTCTGGAAACGCCACCAACTATGACCTCTTAATTCTCTCCACCATTAATGGGGGTGGGAAAGGTACCAAGAGGGCAAAGTCAGAAGCTCTTCTTAAGAGAACTCCAACTCACTCTGGGCATAGACTTTTTTCCTTAACATTTTGTGGGAAAAGGAAGCAATGGTGGAGAGAAACAGAAACCCTCTGCTGACTGTAGTGACCATCAGTGCTAGTCTGCACATGCACGAGGTTGGGGCTGGCATCCGCCAAACTGTCATCTGCCTACCTGCCCAGTTTGAGTGAGTCGATATTTGGAAATATTAAAGGGTGTTAGGGAGGTAAGTATACTCTTGAAGTGAAATTGGATTGACCACCAAGAGAAGAATGAGAAGAATGACAGAGAGGTACACTCCAAGAACTCGAGGTCCTATAATAACTCGATTCCTCCTCATTAACATCTCGGGACAATTTTTTTGGATAGATCCCAGAATATTGTCTAGACATTCTACTCTGCAATCTATGCATGATGGAACTCAAAACCTCTGGACTGAGGGCTGAAACTTAAGGCTTGAGCCTCCAAATCTATAATCTAAAGAACGAATACTTTGATAACTATCTTGCCTATCTAAATGCAAACTAGACGAATGAGAATCCAGGTCCTTACCCGAGCCTGGAGCCGAGACAGGCCCTAGGCCCAAAAAGATACCCAGGCCTAAACTCGGATCGATTCAGAATTCTTTGTAGAATCCCAAAGCGGACCCAAAGAACGGCCTGAAAAATCCTCAGAGTGAAACAAAGGAAAAGTATTCCCTTCAATAAATGCCTGAGAATCCTTGAGTAACTCCGGAGTCAAAGCTCTATAGGGACCCAGGACCGGAGCCAAATGTGAAAATTTTAATGATGAAGGGCCAAAATCTCTAACTGAGGACAATTCAAATTGAACTTTCTTTGACACACCGGACAGCCAGAGATCCACCAGCTCTGAATCCCGAGCTACGATGGGGGCCCTAGAGGTCGGAGTCAGGAAAACAGAACCCTGACACGGAAAAAATAACGGGTCCGGAGCCATAGGTCTAACAACACTGGGTTGCAATGATAGACCCGGACCCGGAAATACACCCGGGTCCGAAGCCGAAAAGTTAACATCGAGATAAGCCGAAACCATCCCGAACCTGGACGTGGGAGAAAACACGGGTCTGAGGCCAAAACTTTAGCAATGTCTGATGACGAAGACCGGTCCGGGTCTGGCCCCGGGAAAACTCCCAAGACTGGAGCCAGTCTTATGCCTGGTAATCCAAGCCGGCTAGAAACAAGGTCCAAGTCTGGCTCCGGTAATGGCTCAGGTAATAAGTTTGGACCCGGAGCCGGACAAACTGCCAACACTGTATAAGATGCCACTGGTTTAGTAGATGATAGAGCGTTTGACATGACTTGAACTACTGTTGTTCTGATATCCAGAGTTCGTCATTTTTGAAGCAGACATTGAAGTTGAAGAACCAGTCGTACGCGTCAACACCTGCATAGGGCTTGGAAGAAACTGTTCGAACCCGCCCCTAGAAATGACAGGGTGCATAAACGATGATCCTGAATCCTGAAGAACTTTTGACGAGCCTGAATCCTGACTTTGTTGAACTCACTGGATCCAAGATGCTGATTTTCCATTAGAAATACTCAGTGATCTTTTCTTAGCCTGTTTAAAGTGAAAACAATGAATATCTGTTAATCCAGATTTCTGAGACCCTATAAACAAGCGTTTCTTCGGGACACTGGCCTTAATTACTTCACTTTCAACCACATTTACTTGTGACGGAATTCAAGCATCCCGAGACAGCCTTTAAAATTCTGTCATCAATGGAGTGATCAATTTTAGAAATCGGCTTCTGCAAGCATTCCACTGACTGAACTACTCTGGACAAAACTGATGAATCACTCGTATCTTCGGATCTCAGAGTCTTAGAGATAGAAGCTAATTTCAAATCTGATTTCTTCGGCAAATTTTTGTCACTTGGCTTTGATGGTTTGAATAAAGCCAATCTACAAGCCTCATGTATCAAACAACTCTTCTTTAATGAGCATGTGGTACAACTGACATAAACATGGCCAGAGTAATCAGCCTTCATAAATCAATGGCATTTTCCAGATGTGCATTAGACTGAGTGTAGGTCTGGTTTATCCTTCTTCGGGGATCCTTTATCTGAATCGCAAAAAATAAAAACTTCATAGAGCAGCAGCTCTAGAAGACGCTAAGTTAGAACAACTAACTGAAAAGGGTTACCTTTTAACAAGCGTCTTAAAGTTACTATTTTTCAAAAAAGAATTAATCCAAATTATCTTATACCCAACAACCATAAGATTGTTAAGTAATTTAATGATTTTTAATGCCTGAATCAGCATCTTTTCTACTTAAGATAGAATACATACATAATTTTCTTTGAGAGTAGATAAGTAAACATGCTAAATACGTGTCGACAGTGCTTTCTATGCTTAGAATTTTAAATAAAGGAGCCCAAGCCGCTTACTCTGAGCCTTAACAGGTACTCAGTGCATTATTCTCTACAAATCATAACGCTAATTACGAAAACTGGTAACGGATTTTACACCATTTGTAAAACTTATAAAACCCTCTAACCACTCATCTTGGAAGATTTCTTGGGTTTATCCGACATATTAATAATCGCCTGACATATTTCTCTCCAAAATAGCAGACAAATCACACTATATTTGTGAAACTTTTCAAATTTCCACCATTCCATACCCAGTAGGAAAATAGAATGACATCACCGTCGCTATCAACAATGGACATGTGATTGTTTACAGAAGAGCCATCTAGCGCTGGATAGGGGTATTGTTCATTAACCCTGTGAATGGCAATCTATTGAGCTCTAGTATTCAAGCAAATTACTAGGAATTTCATACATATGAAGAGAGTAGAGATACCTGAAGGGGCCTTCAGATACTCAACAATCACAATTCCAAGCAGACACCATGTGAAAAATTCTTCCTACTATTCTTCGCTGCCGAGAAGGAAAGAGCTATATAGTAATCTGTGGCGGTAGGTAATCATGTAATAACAACTCCATAAAAAAATGATGCAAACTCCTGAAACTCGAACTTGGTTTGTAATTTCTCATAACAAAGCAACGTACCAATTCTCAGTTGAATATCTTGAAAGCCTGCGAAAAAAGCGCGGAAAACTAATATTTTCCATATGTCATAGGTCGAAAGGGGGCATAACTCCATGATAAATTGACAAAAATGTCTGAAACTCGAACATAATCTGTAACTCGGTATAATAAAGCAACCTACTAAATCTCATCTGTATAACTTGAAGGAGTACGGAAAAAAAGGCGAAAGGTGATATTTCTAGTATTTCTTAAGTCGAAAGATTTGACGCATATGCCTGTAACTCCTAGTAAAGAGTGCAAACCACCTGAGGCATAATACATGATCTTCAAATCCAAAAGCAAACTTTGTCATCTGTGCTATTACAAAGATCTGCATTGTTGTGTGTCATTACAACATACCATTGGTTGTGTAGATAGTTGGCATGATGAAAATGTCTGAAACTCGAACTTGCTCTGTAAATATTTGACGTAGTGCAAAAAAGGGGAAAGCTGATATTTTTTGTATTTCTTAAGTCGAAAGGGGGGCATAAATCCATCAAAAATTGATGCATACACCTGAAACTTGAACTTGGTCTGCAACTTCTCATAACAAAGCAATGTACCAATTCTCAGTTCAATATCTTGAAAGACTGTGAAAAAAGCGCTGAAAACCACAGATGGCCAGACAGATGGACAGACGAAGTGCAAACCTATAGTTCCCCGGTTTTACCTGTAGCGGACTAATAACAATAGGCCCAAGGGCCTTAATGATCACCTGGACTAATAGGCATTTGAACAGACATAAATACCTCAAATTCAGCAGACTTAACCCTTACCACTCTGATGTCAACACTATCTTTTTATGGTGCCAGTAGCAAAGAAACTGGTGTACATTTTTAAACAATTTTGGTAGACGATCTTGATGTCTATGACAGCACCATCTTCCACCAAATTTGTTTAAAAATGAACACCAGTTCATCTTTTAATTTAATTTGAAAATTAAAGATTTTGACTTCAGAGTGCTAAGAGTTAACATAAAATACAAAATTGGAATTCAGTATAAACGATATTTAGTGCGAAAATAATGATGAACTCTGATCCCACAATCAGATTGAACCTTAGGTTCTAACCAGCCAATAAAAAATCCAATATGGCCACTAAACCCAAAATTTTGATTGGTCCATGACAACCATGTTTTATCAAGGATCAAGTTCACTTGAACAAACTTTAATCACCCTTAACGGCAGATGAAATAAAATCTAATGCGTTTCAGCCTGATCCCTACAGCAGTTCCTGAGATGTCATTTTTGAGAACAAGATGGCCACTGGAACTAAGGGCTACCACCTTAGTATCCTTCCAGTCAAACTTCGTTGAAATTGCCCAAGGTGGTTAATGAGTAGTATTTTAAAGAATACCCATTCTTCGTAAGATTCGAGATGGCCACTCAAAAAAATCAGTCAAAATTCTGTTTACAAGTTCTTAGGTGAACCTGCTTAGGTTCCTTCCAGCCAATTTTTTTTTTAATTGGCCAAGTGGTTAAGGAGGAGTAGGCTTATAACTGATTTTCCAAATTTTTTAGAAAATTCAAGATGGCCGCCGTAAAAATTGACCAATAAAAATTCTGTATACAAGTTCTGAAACCTACCATCCAAGTATTCTTCCAGTCAAGTCTGGCTGAAATTTCCCAAACAGATAATGAGGAGCAGCATTTTAAATGATTTCCCACCATTTTTCGGAAAATTCAGGATAACCGCCCAAAGAATTGATCAATCAAAATTCTGTAGACAAGTTCTGAAGCATACCACTCTAGGGTCCTCCCAACCGAGTTTGCTTGAAATCCTTCAAGCTGTTTAATGAGTAGCATTTTAACTGATTTCCCGAAATATTAAGAAAATCCAAGATGGCCAAAAGAAAAATTGCCCAATCAAATCAAAATTCTGTATACAACTAAAACCTACCAGGCTAGTGTCCTTCCAGTCAAGTTTGGTTGAAATTGTCCAAGTAGTTCACATGTCGGCCTAACTACGATTTGCTACACAAATCTGGAACTTAAAAGCGGAAAATATGCGTTCATCCTTGACAACCACTCATCTAATGAACGCATTCCAATACTAAAGGTGGTCAACTGTGTTCAATTGTCCAGTACTTACAGCATACCTGATTCTAACTATGCTGTCGAACTCCACTGATGTCAATTTCTTGAAACACGACATGTAAACACTGGATAAGAAGAATGTCCCTCCCACATGTACGTAATGAGAACTGCAATCAAGTTCTATGAATTGGTTCAAAACTCACAATTCGATTGAATTGAAAGTTGACACAGCTGACAAAACTCGATTCGACCGACATATTTCCTTCAATATTTATATATTTATATACATTTTTTATTTTATCCCATATTAGCTCACCTGGTCAAAATGGCCAATTGAGTTTAATACATGGCGACCACCGTCAGTCGGTTGTATACTGTCCGTCTATCGTACACCATCCGTCTATCTGTCTGTCAACTATTTTTTTTAATAACCTTTCTAGAATCAATTTCAATTATATTTGGCAACAAATATCCCTACAGCAATAGCTAAACCAAGTTGGTTCAGGGGGATTCGATTAGCCAAATGGTTCAGTGGCCACTGTGGATTTTTTTTGAGGGGGGGAATCTCTGAGAAATTCTAAAAGGAGCTGATGATGGACACCTGATGACAGATGGATGGACGGTCACCATGGCATAAGTTCACTTGGCCTTTCAAACAAGTTGACTGTTTTTCAGTGCTTTACTTACAAGTAGAGGCCAGTTCAACGGAAACGTTGCTGTCAATGCAGTTAAATTAATGAACAGTAATGTCAATGTTGTGAGTAACGTTATGACAAGCACAAAGACCATCACCCTGAAATGCCAGCTAAGTGGTAAGAGAAGATAACTGCTGTATGAGCCACCACCTGCTGTTGTTACAGTGATTAAACATGCTATTGTAAACACCTGCAACACAAAAACACAGCAAATACAATGTATATTTATTATTTACTGTTCTAGATGAGGAAACATTTTGTGCAACTGAATGTCCATTTGGAAGTCAGAAGACTTATTTTTGCAAATTTATCAATGGAAAAGCCGGTTCCATAACTCATTCAATCGTTCCAGTGTTAAATTTCTAACAAGAGCCATCAGAAGATGGCATATCCCCCCGGATCCAAACATTTCAGATAAACATATATCGTAGCTAAACTGTAGTTGTGTTGACATCTTGAAATGATTGCCAGAGATGGACGGACCGACAGACTGACACACACATTCTATACAGACGCATGGATGTACAGGCATACTTTCAAGTGGGTAATGAGAATCCTTACTAAGTTTCAATAGAATCACAGCTAAATTGTAGGAGTTGTGTTGACAAGAAATGATTGGTACTGCAGTTTATGTATCAGCTTAAAGGTATTTAAAGGGAGATAATGATGTAATGAATAATTTTCTGGCCGCGAAAAAAGCACATGCACATCTTCGGATGGTAATGACTAGATTTACCATGTTTCAAAAAAATTGTAATTAAACTGTAGGAGTTGCATTGACAAGGATGGACCGACAGACGAACATACATTTTGGACAGATAAAGTTAATTCATTGAGACCTCTAGGAGGAGTTGTGTTACCAAGAAATGATTGTTAGAGATGGATGGACTGACAGATGGACATACATTTTGGACAGACAGATGGACGTACAGGTATATGGATAACACATGATACTGATAATGTGGACAAAATTTAAAGTTAATCCATTGAGACCTCTAGGAGTTGCATTGACAAGAAATGATTGTCAGAGATGGATGGACTGACAGACGGACATATATACATTTTGGACAGACGGATGGACGTACAGGTATACGGATAGCACACGCACACCTTCACGTGGTAATGATAACACGTACCATTTTTCAAAAGAATCGGAGCTAAACTGTAGGAGGAGCTGCGTTGACAAGAGATGATTGGCAATGCAGTTTATGTATTGGCTTTAAGATATTTAAAGGGGGATAACTCTGTAATGAACACAATTTTAAGTTAATCCATTGAGACCTCTAGGAGGAGTTGCATTGACAATAAATGATTGGCAAAGCGGTTTATGAATCGGCTTTAAGATATTTAAAGGGGGATAACTCTGTAATGAACAATTTTGTCAGCCGCAACAAAAGCACATGCACATCTGCACATGATACTGATAATGTCGACGAAATTTAAAGTTAATCTATTGAGACCTCTAGGAGTTGCGTTGACAAGAAATCATTGTCAAAGATGGATGGCCTGACAGACGGACGTACATATATTTTGGACAGACGAATGGATGTACAGGTACACATATAGCACATGCACACCTACACATGGTAATGATAACACGTACCAATTTTCAAAAGAATTGGAGCTAAACTGTAGGAGGAGTTGCGTTGACAAGAAATGATTGGCAATGCAGTTTATGTATCAGCTTTAAGATATTTAAAGGGGGATAACTCTGTAATGAGATTTTTCGGCCGCGAAAAAAGCACATGCACATCTGCACATGATACTGATAATGTGGACAAAATTTAAAGTTAATCCATTGAGACCTCTAGGAGGAGTTGCGTTGACAAGAAATGATTGTCAAAGATGGATGGACTGACAGACGGATATACATATATAATTTTGGACAAATGAATCGACATACAGGTACACGGATAGCACATGCACACCTACACGTGGTAATGATAACACGTACCAGTTTTCAAAAGAATCGGAGCTAAACTGCAGGAGGAGTTGCGTTGACAAGAAATGATTGGCAATGCAGTTTATGTATCAGCTTTAAGATATTTAAAGGGGGATAACTCTGTAATGAACAATTTTTCGGCCGCGAAAAAAGCACATGCACATCTGCACATGATACTGATAATAAGGACAAAATTTATAGTTAATCCATTGAGACCTCTAGGAGTTGCATTGACAAGAAATGATTGTCAGAGATGGATGAACTGACAGACGAACATACATACATTTTGGACAGGCGGATGGCTGTACAGGTACATGGATAGCACATGCACACCTACATGTGGTAATGATAACACATAGCAATTTTCAAAAGAATCGGAGCTAAACTGTAGGAGGAGTTGCGTTGACAAGAAATGATTGGCAATGCAGTTTATGTATCGGCTTTAAGGGGAATAACTCTGTAATGAACAATTTTTCTGCACATCTACACATGATACTGATACTGTCGACAAAATTTAAAGTTAATCCATTGAAACCTCTATGAGGAGTTGCGTTGACAAGAAATGATTGGCAATGCAGTTTATGTATCGGTTTTAAGATATATAAAGGGGGATAACTCTGTAATGAACAATATTTTGCATGGAAAAAAGCACATGCACATCCACACATGATACTGATAATGTGGACGAAATTTTAAGTTAATCATTGAGACCTCTAGGAGGAGTTGCATTGACAAGATGGGGACAGACGGATGGATGGACGGACAGATGGATGGACATGCTGATCGCTATATCCCCCCGTCTTCCATACCAGGGCGATAAAAAGCCATCACTTGAAATGCAAAAGACATTTCTCAATACCACTAGTGAAGCACATTCTGGACAACATGACCATCGCAGAGATAGACTTAGTCTCTTAGTTACCCAGCCAGCCAGTCAGATACCAAACTTTATTCCGGGCTGTCGTTTAAAGGATTTTTTGGTAATTAAACTTGGGGGAAATGGTGTCCATGGAGTCATGAAAATGTGTGCAAATTTGGAGTCAAAAGGTCAAAGCCAGATTAAAAATGTTTATTTTGAAAACTACGTGCCTGAAATATACAATTTGTCAATTACTGGCGATCTTGACCAAATTTTTTTTTACAGGTAGAACATAGCTGATGCAGGTAAATGTGCAATCCTGCGTGCATGGGGTGCATGTGCATGTCTGGCTAATATGCTATAATGTCAGGTTATGTACATGTAGATCTTTTGCTGTGTGGGTAAAATTTCAGTGGTAGATGCACTGTGTGCATGTAGAACAAATCTCTTATTTCTACCCCTGGTGGAAGGAAGGCTGTCTGTTGGCTCCCAAAGATATGTGCTAAATTGGGGTCAAAAGGTCAAACATCACGGTCACAACAAGACAATTAAAAATTCTTCCAAACACAAATGACCTGAGTGTTACACAAATTTGTGCTTGTTTACATACGAAGAGCTGTCACTGCGTTAGACAGGTAATCGAGTGGGTAGAGGCTCAATAAACAGCAATGTCCCTTCATTAGGTAATTCGTTTGTCCATCCGTCTATCAGTCAGTCACAAAAGCATATGCCAGGCTATCGCTTCAAGAGTTTTTCATATACATTACTCAAACTTAGCGCATGCATGCATTGTGGGCTTAACATATGTAGCATACAAAAATTAGGTCATTTTGACCTCAGCGTGATTTTTTTCACGCTTCACCCACAGCTATTGAGATTCTATCCATCTTCTTTCATTATATCAAATAGTTGTTGTTAACATAATCATAAACCAGCAATATTTATTTAGATGTATTTCACACAAACTTTTATGGATCTTAACCAAGCAACTTCCTGTTACACTTCTAACGTGATTGACAGTAGTTCTCAGCTCATTTTGCACGTTTTCTTTGTGTGGATATACAACACTATCACGAGGATGGATCGGTTTAGGCATTCTTGTGAAGTGATTCTCTTGAGGAGACATCTTATTCAATGGTCTAGAGGACAGTAAAGAATTTCAGAATGAATAGGATGAACAAAGAACCAGTTTTCATGAGCGCTCACTCGGCATCAGTCATTCATCATTATCATTGTCATTCAACTCTATCTTGCCTGTTTGTCGATCTCTTGACATGACTGTGGCTTTCTCCACCCATGGACTTCAGCAAATACTGTAAGTTCGACTAATTTTACATGGTAGCAGAGCGTGGTTAAGCCAAACTTAATCATGGCACAGAATTACAAGACACCGCCCAGTTTGATGACAAAGTGACTTATGAAACGTGGAGGAATGAAGTTAAAATGTAGTTACTGATTTGGATCCTAAAAAACAAGCATTTGCTGTTGCATTATCGTTGACTGGAAGAAGGAGAGATACTGCTTTAGAACTGAAGGCTGAAGATCTAAATAATGAAGATGGACTGAATATGCTGTTAAATGCCCTGGATGTTGTCTATAAAAAGATATTATTGATACACAATCTTTGAAAGTTGGACACTGCTTATGAGTGATTACATTAATGAATTTGAACACAGATACAATAGAACTAAAAAACATGGCATGTCATCACCTGATGCAGTATTAGCTTTTGAACTCTTAGACAATTCCAATCTCAACTCAAAGAAGAGACAGTTAGCACTAACTGCATGTCCTGACATTAAGTTACTATGAAATCAGCATTAAAAAGAATTTTCAGTGGAGATCATTCATGTACAGCTGATAATAGTGACACACCATTTAAGATAAAGCAGCAGCCTATTGAAACCATTTTCACTCTGGAAAGCGCTACAACTCAATTCAGACCAAGAAATATGTCCTATAGAAACAGCAATACTAACCTGAAAGGTACAAGTTCTTTGAATAAATATGAACGACGAACCAGATGTGCAATTTGTGAATAAGTTTTTTATTGGGCTAAGGATTGTTCTCTAAATGAAAGAAATAAAACTGAAAAGTCAGAAGCTGTCAATATTACGTTATTTACAAATAAGAAACACAAAGATGAGATTTTCATGATTGAAGCCTGTGGTACAGCAGTAATAGACAACGCGTGTACAAGAAGTTTGCGGGGGAAAATGGTTATATGAGCACAGATATAGTTTGCGTGATTCGACCGATAATATGTTTACTAGAACTGAAAGTAATCAGCAATTTAAGTTTGGAGATGGTGTTGAGTTGAAGTCGATAGAAAACATTATAATCCCAGCTTTAACTGGTAACACCAGCTGTAATATTTCTACTGAAGTAGTGAACTGTGACATACCCCATCTACTAAGTAAGGATTCTCTAAGGAAAGCAAACACTGTATTGAACCTAAGCAATGATAGTGCTTCAATGTTTGGAGATCCAGCAAGATTGAATTTCACTTCCAGTGGACACTACTGTGTTAGTTTAAAAGAGGGCAATTCATCAGTTGAGGCTAATCAAATTGAAGAAGTTCTTGCTACAGTAAACACAAAAAATATGATAAATGTGAACTAGTCAAATTGTATAAACAATTCAGACATGCTACATCAGAAAAATTTGTTGTTCTACTAAAAGCTGCAGGTGTAAGTTTGAATATCGATATCACAAATATGTTACAAGACACTGGAAAAGAGTGTGAGACTTGTATTACCTTTACCAAAACCAGCAGTTAGTGTGCCATTAGCCACTAAATTTAACCATATGGTAGCTATGGATTTGCATTAGATACAGTCAAATGTGTGGTATTTGCATATTATTGATTTATTCACACGTTATAGAGCTGCTGTTGTGGTTTTTAGAAAATGGTCAGACTAGTCAAACAGTTTATTCAAATTTGGATTAGTGTACATAGGCCCACAAATTTGTTCTCACTGACAATGGTAGGGAGTTTGAAATAAGGAATTTCATGATATGGCTGAGAACCTTAATATAACAGTTAAGACTACACCAGCTTACAGCCCCTGGAGTAATGGGATTCTTGAGAGACACAATAGGACTCTGAGTGAAATTCTTTCGAAAGTAAAACATGACACTACACTGGACTGGCAAACAGCACTTGCATGGTCAGTGAATGCAGAAAATTGTTTGTGTAATGTACATGGCTTTAGTGCACATCAATTAGTCTATGGTGAAAATCCCAATCTCCAATCAGATTTGACAGATGATTTGCCTGCTTTAGAAGATTCATCAGAAAGTAAATGCGTTACTGAACATTTAATTGGTCTTCATGAGGCTAGAAAAGCATATATTGAAGTTGAAACTTATGATAGAATTAGAAGCGCATTATGGAAACAAACTAGAAATTATGACAATTATATTACAGGAGACATTGTCTATTATAAGCGAGATGATAGCAATGAGTAGAAAGGGCCAGGTGTTGTGATCGGTCAGGACGGAGGGGTGGTCTTTGTATGACATGGAAGTTCGTACAGTCATGTTCACAAATGCCGTTTAACAAAACTTTCATCTGAATTGTCAGATTTAAATGAGCATATGGAGCTTTCTATTGACTCGAGTATTGACGAACAGTCAGGTAATGATAATAAAAATAGTACTCATGAGGATGTTAATATAGATGACTTTGATGATGATCAAACTGTAGAACTCAATGAACAATCAGTAACTGTGCAGAATTTTGTAAGTTCGAATAGCGAACCTGATTTGTCTAGAACTTGTCTCAAGCCCAAGGTTGGACAATATTTGAATTTTACAGAAGATGATGGTAATTCATACATTGTCAAGGTGCTTTCAAGAACTGGGAAAGCAACCAGTGCCTTGAAAGACTGGTACAACATTGAATATATAAGCCAGCCTCCAAAGAAGGTGTTAAAATTTCAGCGGACATCAGTCAACTTAAAGATGTACAATTTACCGATTTGAATAGTTCTGAAAGTAGCGATAGTTGTTTTATCATGGTTGAAGAAGTGTGTTTTGATCAGGCAAAAAGTGATGAACTTAACAAATGGATTGAATTTGATGTGTATGAGGAATTACCTGACACTGGTCAAAATGTATTTCTACGAGATGGATTTGTACAGTGAAAGGAACGTCTACTGGTGATATTTGTAAAGCTCGGCTAGTGGCTAGAGGTTTTGAGGACACTGATAAGAACAATGTAGAAAAAGATTCCCCAACTTGTGATAAGGAATCTCTTAGACAGGTTTTAGCTATAATTACTCAATATAATTGGAAGCCCAAATCAATGGACATTAAGACTGCTTTTTGCAAGGTCAAAAGTTATCAAGAGACATTTATTTGAGACCCCCCTAAAGAGGCAAATGTTGTTGGTGTGGTTTGGCATGTTGATGATTTCATCTGGTCTGGAGATGATAACTTTGAGCAGAGTTTTATTGAGTGGATTAGAAAAAAATTGAATGTAGACCATGAAGAGATAGACACTTTCAACTATACACCTGTGCAAAAGTTAAGCACCAGCAAAAACAATAGAACGTAGAAACATGATGGTACAACTAGGCTGCCATACTTTTTGTCCCCGCGTTAGCTGACATAATTCCAAGTACGAAATGCACATGCATGCATGACTTCACGCCGCTTGATGTCCGTGCGTGGCGGGAAACAGCACACGTGTTCAGTTATGTAAAAGTCCAGTTTGAGGTGTAGAACATTACATACAGATTTAGGCGACAAGATTAGGAATTTTGTGTTCATGACCGTGGTTTATTTGTACAGAGAGAATTAGCTCTTGATTGTGAACCGCTATGGCAAGACGAAGGTTAAGTGATCGTGTGAAATGGCAAATCATAGGCATGCATACCACTGGTATGTCATGCAGAGAAATTGGCAGACAGCTGAACATTAACCATACTGTAATCAGTCGTTTGATTGCAAAACATGGGCAAACTAACGAGGTGAAGGACAGGCCTAGATCTGGAAGACCGAAGAAGACTACTGCTCGTGATGATCGAGCCCTAGTACGCCTTGTTAGGAGATCTCCATTCACCAACAGCAGAGTGCTCAGCCAGCAATGGGAAACGTGCAATAGAGTGTCAATGTCTACCGTCAAAAGGAGACTGTATGCTGCTGGCATGAAAGCTAGGAGACATGTCAGACGTCCTCTCCTCACTGCACACCACAAAGAGGAGCATCTGAGGTGGTGCAACGAAAGAAGACACTGGAACATGAGATCCTGGAGACGGGTACACTGGTCCGATGAAAGTCGGTTCCTGCTTCATGCCACAGATGGTCGAACTCGTGTATGGAGGTCCAGACGCACGGCGTACGACCAACGTAACATCATGGAAGAAGTTCCATTTGGTGGAGGTTCCGTTATGATATGGGGGTGCATCTCATTTGATTGTAAGCTGGATCTGTTGACTGTACCTGGAACACTAAATGGACAAAGATATCAAGATTCCATACTGGATAGAGTTGTGGTCCCTCATTTTGTAAATCATGCACCTGGAACCCACCCTATATTCATGGATGACAACGCCCGACCACATCGTGCTAGAGCTGTGCATGAATACCTCCGCCAGAATGCCATCGAAACCCTACCATGGCCAGCAAGGAGCCCTAACATGAACCCTATTGAGCATATCTGGGACATTCTGGGAAACATGGTGAGAAGGAGTGATCCTCCTGTGCAGAACCTACAGGAATTAACAGACGCACTCCATCTTGAATGGCAACGAATACCACAATGGCGTATCAGTCGGTTGGTGACCAGCATGAGACGTCGTGTCCAGGCCGTCATCCAGGCACAAGGTGGATATACCCGGTATTAATAATGACAGTCTCAAACTCGTGCACAGATGTTAAACTTCGTTTTCAGACACCATTAATGACAATCTAGCCACGTGTGTCAACTGTAGGGCAATAGTTGTCAGTTGTGTCAACGTAACCATATTCAGGCCTCGTTTTCAAGTTCAAACAAAAACATAGTGTTTCCCCACCATCATAATCAGCATTCCTCTAGTTGCATTATTACCTCTTGCACTAAGATGGATGGGTACATAAATGTTTATGCTATTGCTTTCTTCATAGCACATGAATATACCCTCGCATGTGCGTAAAAATAGGGTGGTGCTTAACTTTTGCACAGGTGTATATATCGATCTTAATCTAACTTCAGATGAAAGCATAATTCCACTGGATCAGCATCATTATATCAATTCTCTTGAACCTATTGAATTAACTAAGCATCGAGCAATTGAAATAGAAACCTCATTGACTGTGTTGGAAAATAATGCTATGCGATCAAAAATAGGTCAAATAATGTGGATAGCAAGTCAAACATGTCCTGATGTGATGGTTGATGACAGTTTGTTAGCATCATCGTTTAATCAAGCCTAAGTTAAGGACATAGTTGAAGGTAACAAACTCATTAAGAAAATTAAATCTGAAAATGTTAACTTGAAATTTCAACACTTACGAAAAAGTCTCATTAAATCTCTTAGTCTTCAGTGATGCTTCTTTGGGTAATCTTCCAGATGGAGGCAGCCAAGGAGGTTACTTAGTATTTCTCATAGGAGACAATGGCAAATTTTCATTATCATCATGGCAATCTAAAAAAGTTAGAAGAGTCCTACGGAGTACATTAGCCGCAGAAGCGGTGGTCATGTCAGAGGCAGTTGATGAAGCTAAATCTTAGCCTTTCTGTACACTGAGATTACTCTGGGACATGCTTGTCCAACTTTGTTACCTTTGGAATGCATAACAGATAACCACGCTTTACACCAGACAGTGCATTCAATGGTTGCGAATAGAAATAAGTGGAATCAAACAGTTGATAAATTCACAACAAATAAGCCTTAAAATGGAGTTCTTGTAAGACTCAGATTGCAGATTGTCTCACAAAGAAGGGATCGTCTTCTCTAGTTCTTCTAGGCTTACTAAGGTACACTTCAATTATAATCAGTCAGTGTAAATTTTTAGATATGTGTAAAAAAGAATTTTAAGCCCTGTGTTTCAAACATTATTAAAAAAATAAATTAAAAGATAGGGAATTTGTTCACATAATCATAAACCAGCAATATATATTTAGTTGTATTTCATACAAACTTTTATGGATCCGACTTTCAGTCTTAACCAAGCAACTTCCTGTTACATTTCTAACGTGATTGACAGCAGTTCTCAGCTCATTTTGCATGTTCGTGGATATACAACAATATCACAAGGATGGATCGTTTTAGGCATTCTTGTTTAGTGATTCTCTTGAGGAGACATCTTATTCAATGGTCTAGAGGACAGCAAAGAATTTCAGAAGGAATAGGATGAACAAAGAACCCGTTTTCATGAGCGCTCACACGGTCATTCATCATTATCATTGTCATTCAACTCTATCTTGCCTGTTTGTCGATCTCTTGACATGATTGTGGCTTTCTACACCCATGGACTTCAGCAAAAACTATTTGACTAATTTTACAATTGTAACAGCCTATAGTAAGCAGTCAACTGAGCTAATAAGATTTACATAATAAATAATATCCCTTACCGCTTGTAAGATGCGCAGTACTCCTGGACCTGTACGTAAGTACATCTCATTGTAGGTAATGATTATCAGTGGGCCAGTATCACTACTAAGTCCAGATGTTTGCTGACCGGTGCTGTGACTACGGGCCATACTTTGAGGAGGTATGGCTGCTTCCACAGGAGGATCGAAACTGTGATATTCCTCAGCTGGTACTTGTGCCTCAGAGCTGGCATTTTCTGTCTCTGTAGCAATTCTTTTAGTGCCATTCTCAGAGTCACGTACTTGCTCATTTTCAGGAACTGGCATTCTCAGAGTCTGCAACAAAGGCACAGAAGTCAAATACACATTAATTTTAAAGGTAGCTGGGATGCCCCTAGGGATAGTTCTCGGGCTGGCACATCCCCTAAGGCTGGGGAAGCTTCTAGGGTTGGTACTCCAACTGAGACACATCTATGACTGGCTCTCTGGCTGGGATACCCCCTAGGGCTGGTGCTCTGGCTGGGATACCCCCTAGGGTCCAGCTGGGATGGACTCTAGGGATGGCTCTCCGGCTGGGATACCCCTTAGGGCAGGTTCTCTAGCTGGGTTGCACCCCAGGCTGGTTCTCCAGCTGGGATACCCTAGGACTGGCTTTCTGGCTGGGACACCACGTAAAGTTGCTTCTCTATTATAGTATTCCAATATAACTAAAGTTTAAAGGTTAATTGCTCAGTTAATGTTGTGTCACTGATTACACTAAAATATTTTAACACCCTCGATCTGCAAGCCATCAATGTAGATAAGAATAATAACAACGCATTTCTCCCTCTGTGGCCCCACCCATGTGTCAGGGCTGGGGAAACTAACTTTTAACTGTAAGTGACTGCAATCTAGTTACATTTTTCATAACATAACTGAAGAATTTTTTCAATTACAGTTATTGAAATGTAGCCAGATAGATTTCAACTGAAATTTCAGTTACTTTTCAGCTATGTTTCAAACTTTTCTAGCAAATTTATTATCATTTTCTTATTTTCAGCATAGATACTCTTATACATCTGCCACGCCAATGTCTCCAATTTTGATTTAATCATACAGGTAAGCTGTTGAATATTTTGAAGCTAATCTTACTGGAAGATGTTGATGTCATGGGTAGCAATTTTATTTCTAAGAATCAGTGATATTTATTTTGACAATTTACCACTGGAATGACTGGTTTGACTGAGGCAGTGATTCAAGGTAAATTTTCAAAAAATAATCTTGGCCTGAAAAATAGACATTCGGTGGGCGACAAGCTCACTTTTCTTGACTAATCTTAAAGGGTTAACCCATTCTATATCTGTATATGTGATATTTAATACATACTATCATTCTACAAATATGCCTGTTAGCGATGATATCCTGACTGAAAGTTATTTCTACCTCAGCTAGCACCAAACTTGATCAAAATCTTATACAGCTTTTGCATTTAGCTTCCTGAGAAACAGGTTGTTTGCTAAATAAATATAGGATTAATTCGTTAATTATAGTCACCATACAGGATGCTCATATAATGCTAAGTGTTCTGGCAACTGCAACACGATCTATCTCATCTCCTGTAAATGCTACAATAAGCAGTATGTAGGAGGGACACTATTATTCACATTTACATCACAGTATCGCTATCATAGAAAAATACTGTAGTATTGCAGTATATTGTCATCAGAGTGTGCGCGTGTTGGTTATCGAGCTGGGAGATGTCCTGATAATATGGAGAATATCGCGATATTATCATTATCACCTGATTTCTGAATATCAGCAATATTGTCATGTATCTAACTTGTATCTATGAATAAAATCAAGATAAAACCATTCTGACTAGCCTGTCGTATTTATTTCAATACCGTACTACAGTAACCAGAGTCAATTCAACCAGTTTATAATCGTTTACTTAATTTTATTCTATAATGGGAGGTGTGCCATATCAATATTTTTCATTCTGTCTTTATCATTCCCCCTTTTTATTCCATGTTTTATGGTAGTATATACTGGCATATCCACAGATTATTTCTATTTCTGCGAAATATGAAATGTCAGCCATTTTGACAGAAAGACTACATTTAGCCTAATTTTTTAGAGTGGAAAATCCCTTCAGCATACCATTCTGATGATGTCATTACTATAGTGCCAGCCCTAAGTTCCCCATACATTGGTACAGCTTAGCCATTATAACAGTACTAAATAGATTGCCAAGTGATGAGAATATGCTCTCTTCCGTTAACGTAGGAGACATGAGGATCGCAGCTGTTTTATCTAGTAACTCGCCACAATAAGAATGGATTACAGCTCTCTTCGGTCGAGTATTTTTTCTCATTTCATCTTGGACGTATAAAGGTGAATCCTCCAAAAGGCACCTCTACCCATCGTAATGAAGCCACCTGTTAAGTTTCATTAAATTATTTTAAGTGATTCTGTATGCTATGCTGTTTACAAGAATATTGACAAAAATCATGATTTTTTTTGCATTAAAAAGGCAATTTCAACCAAGATTTTGGACCAAATCCTTCAAAAGGAACATCTACCAATCATAAAGAAGCCACCTGCGAAGTGTCATTAAATTATTTTAAGCGACTCCATATGATATGCCATTTACAAGAATATTGTAGAAAATTGTGGTTTTTTTGGCATTAAAAATCCCATTTTCACCCAAAATATTGGACCTATAAATGTGAATCATTCAAAATGCACATCTATCCATCATAAAAAAAACCCCTGCCAAGTTTCATTAAGTTATCTTAAGCGATTCTGTATGATATGGTGTTTACCAGGAAATAGTTTTTGCATTAAAAAGCCCATTTTCACCCTAAATATTGGACCTATAAATGTGAATTTTTCAAAACGCACAGCTGTGTATCATAACTGAGACATAAACCAAGTTCCATTAAAATATCTGAAGCGGTCCTGTATGATATGCTGTTTATGAGATATTGTGGATGGACGGATGGCCGGACAGACAGACAAGGTGATTACTATAGGGCTTCCGCACCGGTGCAGGGCCCTAATAAATTTGTTCTCCTTTCTACGATGGATGGAAAATGTCTTTGACACTGACCCCTACTGCACTTGATTGAGCAAACACTGACTCCATTGTGTACAAAGGGTTTAAATGGGAGGATATAGAAATAGTGATCATGAGACTGCTACACCTAAGTGGTGAGCACATGATCAGTCCTTTGCTGAGATGTTGGCTAAGGAGTTGGCCAAGCCCACATCCTCTTAGATGATACAACTAAGCACGCAGGAGCTTGTTTGCTGACAAGAAGGTGAGCGACTGCAGCTGCAGAGCTGGCATCAAGAGAAGGCAAGCGTGGCAAGGAGACATCATGACTACATTTGAGAATGGGAGAGGTACCTACAGGATAGCAATGGGGATACAATAGAGACATATCCGAGTCTGAGGAGGACCTCACAGACGATGAGTCTATAGAAGTCTTGGATGATCATTAGGTAGAAATCATAGATGATAAGCATAACAGCAGGATTGACACCAATTTCTCGGTGTGGGAAATACCACCCTGGGAAATATCCCAAGAAGCGAGAAATACTTGGAAAGACCAGGAAATCCTCCAATACTCATCAGAAGTGGTAAATTTAAAACTAAATATATTAGATATATTAATCAGAGGGTCTAATATAGAAATCATATCTAATACAGGTTGACGTGGAGATCAAATAGGTAATATAGGCACATATCATAGCATATCTGTAACCTTTTCAACTCTCCATAGCAGATCTATTCCACACCTACTATTTATTGCACAATGTCGGTTGAATTTTTAGAAACCATTTTCACTAGAGCCTACCGGTACAACAACAACTTCCAGTAAAATAGTTTCAAAATATTAAGAAATGTCATGAATGGTTTACTTAAACTGATATACAATGCATTAGCATGCTGTGCTTACTGTGACATACACTACAAATCCATTATACTGCTTTCAATTTTCAGCCTATTAGAATATTGATTTAAAGTACAGATCTAAGCTTAGATTACCAAACTATGCTGGTACATGTACATGGATATACAAATATTGTTTATTTAGTTAGTCTTAGATTGCTATGTAAATCAGTACTCTGAGCTAGGCTGTCTCCTACACTCAGCTCATAAACAGGTGTGATATTGCTCTCACAATGGAATGACAGCAAGGTGTTTAATTGGGGATTAAACAATTGAGATGACAACACATTTTGATTTATATATACGATTATATACTAATATTATGTACTATCTAGTTTTTATACTATTACATGCTACAATACGACTGATTGAAAACACAGACTTTCAAATTATTTTCTTTAGATTTCAGGTTTCAATAACAATTAAAATTTTAACATTTCTGCAACTTCAGAATGAAATGTATTCAGTCATCATAGCACTAACATTAGTGTGAATTAGTTATTTAACCTTTTAACACTCAAATTTCAATTACCTCATAGAAAATATCTATTTGCAGATCAAGAAGGCTATTTTTGAAAATTACTACTGGAGTGACTGGCTCAGTTATCAAGCCAGTCATTCCAGTGCTAAATTTTCAAAAATACTCTTCTCTTGCTCTGTAAATGGACATTTATCAAGACCACTGCAGAAGCCATTTTCCACCAACTTAAGTGCTAAAGGGTTAAGCAATAGGTACTGGCCTCAGAAATAAGTTTACATTGCATGTTCTGACAGTAGGCAGACTTTTATTATTGGGTAGGTCATTATATAGATCTACTGACCTCCATGCAGATCTATAGATGGTGATTTACTGCCAAATACCCGGTCATACCTCATAAAATTATAATGGTATTTCATTGGATGTTCAGTTTTGTCTGATGTAGTGTTGCTTCAGCAATTAGAAGACTATGTTCCTTATGCATAGGTTTGCAACTTATGCATATGTCACTAGCTCATATTTACTAATGCTTGTCAGCGTTTTCCTAAGCATGATAAATAACCATGAGGTTAAATATATAAACTTGGCACCTGATATCTGAGGCCAAAATAAAAGATAGTTTTGTTTCTTGTAAACCTCCCAGGTGAACGGTTTTTTTACCCACCATAAATGTTAAAACATCCATACATTTTGTAGATATCGGATGGTCCGGTGGGGAGTCATGACCCTGTGGACATCTTATATTTATGAGTAAGACCTTGATGAAATTAATATTTGAAAATACCAGGTGAGCTAATGGACGGAGTAGCACGCATCATACTATAGTACGTAGAAGGGCTGCTGCACTGGTTGACATAGACCGGTGCTGCCGCAACACAGTGTAGTGAGGAAAATGATGCGTACATGATAACCGTATTGAGTAAAAGTTGGAATTGTAATAGGATAGGATAAAGTAGGACCCACGGTTCTGGGTTGATGATATTTGTCAATAGTTGAGGATGAAAGTTGGTGATGTGGGATAGGCACACACTTTCAGAATATTCAGCAGTCATTTTGGACAAGTAGTTTAGAAAATAGTACAGAGACAGGTTTAGACAGGACAGACAAAAAGAATGGTTAAAAGTTTGAATGACAAGAGAAATATCAACTCCCTATAGGAAGTACAACAACACCAGCTGGCAATGAGATCATACAGCTCATATGCTATTAACCATCGTATCCTACAGGCTTATTCGCAATAAGCAATAGGCAGGACATGGACAAAGTAGCGTCCTGTAGGAGTGATTGACACTAACGAAGTTTGTGTATAAACTAAATGTCAATCAAAAACAGGATATCTAAATCGAGACGAATTTGTATATCAACTATATGTCACTCAACGAGTGGCATGATACAACAACGGATGAGGTAATGTTGTTGGTTAGCTGACAGGTCTCATCAAATCAGAAACAACACAAACCGCAAAGACCGAGTGTAAGGCACCCTCCCGTAACGGGAGGGTCAGAGTTTTGATTGGTCAGGATGACGTCATAACCAATCGGGGTCTGATCGAAACTCTGAAGAAAACGATGATAGAATCGAAACTCAGGAGAGTATAAAAGGGGCAAGAGTTTTGTTGTAATATTAATTCTGGAATCTACGGAAGACCACCGTAGTGTACCTACAAGTTCTGGTAATCAGTCAGATCAGGCCCGGATATCAATTACAAATATCGTGAAATTCATCTATAAACGAGGCGAGCTGATATCCATCTCTTTCGTTCTCGGTAAGGTAGGTTGTCGCAGCAACCTTACGTACAAGCCTTATCCAAAACGGAAGAGACTTCATAATCAATTATACCAGCTAAGAACCTATAAGTAGCATCGAATCTTGAAGATACACCAAAAATCTTCAGTGGCTTCAACTGCCAGGATCCGGAATTAAAAATTAACAGTGAGTACGTAAGAATATATGGCCCAAGAACAAGGGGGACGACCAACGACCATAGTGGTTAAAGACGTGGCTGACAGAGTAGCATTATTCTTAGAAGTAGCACAGCGGTCAGAAAGCTGTCAGGTGACGCAGCATAGGGAGTACAGGAATAATTCTATTGACAAAATAACAACTGCTATCAGTTGCCCCGAGCATCCGAGAGTGGCGAGGGTGGTCATTAGCATCCATTATAATTAGCAACAAGAATGGCAACGCCGAGAGGACACCCAGACCCAACGCTACCACCGATAGATCGGCATCCACCAATGGAACTTAGGCCCGAGACTTTAGCCGCCGTACAGGCGATGGGGACGGCCATGGCGGGGGCAATTGTGGCGAGCAGTGATCGAGGGGAGACTGCCCGGGTATACCGTCGGGAAATACGAGATACAATAGACAGGATACAGCCGTGTGACGGGGGTCGTGCCTGAGGAGGTGCGTGCATTTTTGGAAGAAACCAAGAGGGCATGCGTGGCTAATGAAGGAAGGCTAGAGGGGATCCCAACATACGTGATAACCTGAGCGGCTCGAGGGCAGTTGTCGAGAGCGATCGACAATTTCATGATTGGCAAGATACGAGAAGAGGTGACGTACGAGGAGTTCAGCGATTACATTACCATAAACTTTGTCTCCACCAATGAACCGGAGCGGATCAAGTACGATCTTGAGAGGGTGCAACAGAGAAGGAACGAGACGGTGATTGCGTTCAACCGGCGATATAGGGAGGCCAGCAGTAGAGCGTACCCTAACGAGAACGAGGATAATCACCGGACCATCCTCGGCATTTATTTACGGGCTCTGGGAGACCAAGGGTTAAGTAAGCGCATCATGCGTAAGAAAGCCATAACCCTGGGCCGAGCCATAGAAATAGCTGAGGAGGAGGAAACGTGTAACGATCTGTTAAGAGCTATGCAGATAGAGGGAAGACATGAAGAAAGGATGGAGGTGAATATGTTGGAAGAGGAGGAAGAAAGGGAGATATGGAGTGTGGTGAAAAAGTTAAAGCAACAGATTGTAGAACAATCGAAGATGATAGAGCAGCTGTGTGGGCTGGTCAAGGATCTCCAGATGAACGAAAATGCCCCAAGAGCCGCACATCGGCAGACGCAAGAGGGGAATAGGGTGACCAAACAGCCACCCAGAGGACCTAGACCGGTGGCGAAAACGGCATCTCCGCGTGACCTGACACACATTACATGCTACAATTGTGATAAGACAGGACATTACAAAAGCAACTGTCCACGGCCACTCCGACCAGTACGTAACCCGACCCGCAAAAGTGTAGTGCGACCGCGATCCCCGAGACTACCGATGACTTGTTTTAAATGTGGCCGGAAGGTCATATGGCACGGGATTGCGGAAATCAGACATACAACATGTTCGCAATATTAGAGAAACACCTACCATGGTGAGATGTTATGGGTGTGGGCAAGATGGACACTTCGTAAAGGATTGTCCGCACGGGGCGCAGGATCAGCGTAGACAACAGCCAGTGGTCCGAACAATCAGACAACCGGAGCGTCAGATAGTGCGCAGAGCGGCAAAACGTGCTGCTAGTGATAACATGGACATAGATGAAGTAACCGATTATCGCCCGGGGGCACCACATACTACCCCTAGGGAGTGTTCGCGAAATATGCACAAAGTGTTAGGTAACCAAATGCGGGAGGATAACGAGTACGAGGATAGGGAGGGTTTTGTGCTAACCGGCGCGAATACTGATGCATATGGCCGTTATGGAGGAGATGCATCGAACCGTCGCGACAGTTACGCTCATTAAACTAAGACGGAGAAAACCGTTGGTGGAAGCACCGACCGAGCGGTTTTTAATCCGTCTACAAGTGGATTCTAACGGTCCAACGGATCAGGGTGAGTACCTGCATGCCTTAGTGGATACTGGTGCTAGCACATCCTTGGTTCGTAAAGATATATGGCGTAGCATGTTAAAGGCTAGGCCATTAAAAAGGGCAAAGACGCTCTTAGCGGTAAATGGTTCTCCAATAGAACTGTTGGGGGAGACCCAAGAAAAATTCAAGAACGCCCGGCCTATTCCTAGTACGGTAGTAGCACGAATGAGGCATGAATGTTTGCTTTGAGCGGATGCTTTGCACTTGGGAAATGCAAAGATTGATTATCAGGCCAAAGTAGTAGTATGGTTTGGCCGGGTATATCCCTTTAGGTATCCCTATAGGGAACAGACGAATTATATCTATGAGAGTTGTAAGGAAACGACCGGATATAAAGATATCGACAAAGTCTTGAGTGATTTTGCAGATATTTTTGATACGACTCGTCCAAAAACGCTAGGATTGGTTCCCAAAGTGAAGTGTACGGTACTAACAGGAGATGCATTTCCTATAAGGCAGAAGGCCTACCGTCTACCGCTAGCCAAGCAGTATATAGTCAAAAACCAAGTGGCTGAGATGCTGGCCGTGGGTGTCATAAGACCGTCATCATCACCATGGGCGTCACCCATTACATTGGTCCCTAAGAAGGACGGGGACACCAGGTTTTGTATAGACTACAGAAAATTTAATTCCGTATGTCGTAAGGATAGTTATCCTTTACCGAATATATCGGACATTTTTTATTGTATGGGCGGCGCAACGATATTTTCTACTATGGACTTGAAGTCTGGCTATTGGCAGATACCAATGGACAGCCAAGACATAGAGAAGACAGCGTTCGTCTGCAGTGAAGGTTTGTTCGAATGGATTCGGATTTGCGAACTCAGGTGCCGTATTTCAGAGGGCAATGAATGATATTTTCCGAGAATTCGTGGGAAAATATTTGCATGTGTTCGTCGACGATATAGTCGTATATTCACGAAATCTGACGGAACATGCACAGCACTTGCGTAAGGTCATGTGTCGGATACGAGAGTATAATTTGCAAGTTAAGAGGAAGAAGTGCGATTTTGCTAAACCATCAGTTGATTTGTTAGGGCATCGCATTTCCACACAAGGAGTAGCTCCTCAGGCTCAAAAGGTCACGGTCATTAGGGAAATGTCACCCCCACGTGATGTGGGCGAAGTAAGAAGTTTCCTTGGAGCTACCGGGTATTACCGATCCTGTGTGCAAGGCTATGCCGAAATTGCTAAGCCTCTAATAGAATTAACTAAGAGGTATAAACGTTTTGAATGGGGTGCGGATGAACAGCAAGCGTTCAAGAAATTACAGAACTTGCTGTGTAGTGAGACGGTTCTCACATATCCGAATTTGAATGCCCCATATAAATTGTATACTGATGTGTCTAGCTATGCGATAGGTGCAATATTGGTACAGGTAGATGATAATGGTGTAGAGCGAGTAATCCAGTATGTGAGCTCTACTCTTAAAGACAGTCAGTTGAATTGGCCTGTAATAGAAAAGGAAGCTTATGCAGTGATATATGCGTTAAAGAAGCTTAGACCGTATCTATTTGGTGCGCAGTTTACCGTGTATACTGACCACAAACCCCTAAAGAGTTTGTTTGTGGGAGAGGTTAAGAACACGAAAGTGCAGCGCTGGGCAGTACTGATTGCAGAATACGGATGTAAGATAGAATACATCCAAGGCTCGAAGAATATTCGAGCGGACATGTTGTCCAGGTTACGTCGTCCAGTGGAGGTCGCCACATTAGATACTGGCGATTTTGTCATACCGGATGTGGATGAGGGTGCGTTACCGCACGTCCCTCTAGAAGCATTCGAAATTCCCTACGACGAGGTGTGTACCGAGCAGACCAAGGAATACCCGGAGTTGTTCAAGAACACCCCGGAGGAGTACATGGTCAAGAACGGTATTCTGTATTCTTTAGTTACGCCCTCAGCGTTGGACGCTGAGTACCCCAGAATTGTCTTACCTACCCTGTTCCGTGAGAAAGTGCTCCGGATGGCTCATGAACGAGCTGGTCACCAAGGTCTGCAGAAGACCATCGGTATGGTAAGGGATTCTTTTGTCTGGACGTCCTTGAGGAAAGACGTGGTACGTATGCTTGAGAAGTGTACGACGTGCCAGGTCAATCGACCTGTCACTACTCGACCGAGGTACAGTGAGATGCCCATGGCCAATTATCCGAGTCTGATAATCGGCATGGATTTGATTGGTCCACTGTTGGAATCGAGTAAGGGTAATATGTATATCATGACGATCGTTGATCACTGCTCTGCGTGGGCGGAAGCATATCCGATTCCAGCTAAGACGTCTCAGAATGTTGAGGACAGGTTCTTCAATGAGTACGTCGCGTGTCATGGTGTTCCTGAGATATTGGTAACTGATCAGGGAAAAGAATTTTGTTCTAAATCTCTGGAGGAACGATGTAAGGAACACGGTATAGATCATAGGCGATCAAGTCCATACCATCCGCAGACAAATGGACGTACCGAAAGGTTCAATCGAACTCTTAAGGAGTTAATCCAGAAAGGGGTGAATAATGCGTCTTGTACATGGGAAGACAAGTTGGGTGCAGCGTTGACAGCGTACCGCAGTACTCGTCATTCCACGACCGGATATACGCCATTCTATCTGACGTAGGGTCGACGAGCAAGACTTCCATTTGCTATTCCCGTGGATGCTTCGCAGGATCTTGGTGAGAGACTGACGTGTCTCAATAATGCCTTGCTGCGTGCTCGTAGTGAAACGGCGAAGTCTCGTGAGATTCACCGAGAACAAATTTATAAGCGTGCAAACGCTGGTATCTTCAAGGTGGGGGATTCGGTGGTCGTAAAGGCTGAGGAGAGGATGAAGTTGACCTCTCGCAGTGACCCCGAATATGAGATTTTTAAGATCAATGGGCCAGTGGCTCATGTCCGACATCAGAGGTCTGGGAAGGTGCGTGTACTTAATATAGCCAAGTTACGCGTAGTCGACTCAGAGATGTGCTGGGACAAGGTGCGACCACGCCCTATTCGTAACCCCGCGAAAGGTACGAAGGCCAGCCATCACCCCAGGATAAATGTACCTGAGCCTGAAACCTTGCCGGTAGATGGCAATAAGGCGACCGCTAGTAGGATAGCTCGTCGGAAGCGGCCAGCTTCTGATGATGAGCCAAGGGTGAGCAAGGTGGGTAAGAGGGTTGATAATAACATCGGTCAACCTAATAGGAGTGAGTATCGAAACCATGAGTCACCAACCGAAACTCTATACGATGGCTTCATCGATCGTATCGATGCAGTTATAATGCGACATGGCCGCAGATAATTATCATTCTGGATTATACTCTGTACCAGTAAGCGTCCTACTAGTGTCGCATCGCGTATTCAGTAAAAATTTTAATCTTAGTATCAGATAGAAAATATACGGTAGGAAAGTACCAGTAAACATCGCAATAGGTAGCCGTCAGTGTTTCGGTTAGGATTACTTAGAACATGGCGTGGGAATCCGCTAAGCTCGAGTTCGTTCGACTAACGAGTAATGCCTATCCACCCATGCGGGGATCACAATTCGCTGCTGGCTATGACTTCTATAGCGCCTATGACTACGTGATACCGGCTTGGGACAAAATGGTAGTGAAAAACAGACCTTCAGATTGCGGTTCCGAAGGGGTGTTATGGACGTGTAGCGCCACGGTCGGGGTTGGTAGCTAGACATTTCATAGATGTGGGTGCCGGGGTGATTGATCAGGATTACCGCGGGAATGTGGGGGTGGTCCTATTTAACTTTGGGCGGGATAGTTTTCGCGTACGGAAGGGTGACCGGATAGCCCAAATAATAATGGAGATGATAGTTATACCGGACCTAATAGAATGTGGAGGGCTAGATCAAACCGAACGAGGAGCGAGTGGCTTTGGTTCCACAGGGGCGAGGTAAGGATCGACAAGACCCACGTGCCCTGCATAGTGAGCGTCTTAACCAACACGACAGATAGTAATTGCAATATTCAACTATCGAAGTCCAACATAACAGCGAGTAAATTATTTGCCAATAAGAAAATCGGTGTGAGTTTGCAAACGTTCGGTGAGACTATGGAAATTCATTGTGACGGACTACTGACCGACCGATGTGACGTAGGTAATGGTGTGTATGCGTTGATGTCAGGAAAATGTGGTTATAGCGGAAAGGGTTGGCAATTCGAGCCTGTAGCGTCTTACAGTCGGACGTACACTCGGGTTAGCCTGGCCATTAGAATTCCCCACTTGGATGTGACCGGAGTTCTAAATAAATCCATGATAGTAGATCATTTGAGGGTGCAACCCTGGGATCATTTACAGAAATCTAAGTATGTGCCGCTAGCACCATTGTCCATGGGGGTACTATCTTTTGTGTCTTATTCGACGGGCTCCTTCGTGAGTGTGCTCGTTGTCGTAATTGTGTTATATAAATGTGGAATAATTTCGCGCATGTGGAAATGGCTAAGATGCAAGCCACGTGCGGCCCATAGCAGTGTAAAATGCAAGCCACGTGCGGCCCATAGTAGTGACAGACACACCGCCATTCATATTAGTGCGCCAGCAAACCAGGCCCAGCAGCCCCGGAAAACTGCAGTGATACCGGAGCCGCTGAGGTTGGCAACCGGGTCATCGCCTAACGCTAAAGCGAGGACTGGGATTGACCTGACGGCTGCCGACTGGGTTGAAGTAGAACTTTATGACGACGTGGTGGATCCTGACAAGGATGTGGCTCGATTGGATATATCCATGTGACGTTGTGGGACTAACTTCGTTTGCTGTGTATGGAACATTGAATAGTGATGAACTATGTATTATAAGTAAGAATTGTTATATGACCTGTAATGAATTTGCTCTGTAGGATTAGGATTACTATTATTTAGTTTATTACACCTTGAGTGTCAAGGTTATTAATGATGCTATTAATGTGTTTCCGGGGACGGTCAGTTGCGCATGATATTCCGTTACCCGGACATGTATGTTTGTATAATTATCACCATATTAATGATGCTATTAATGTGTTTCCGGGGATGGTCAGTTGCGCATGATATTCCGTTACCCGGACATGTATGTATGTATAGTGGTGCCGGGAATGGTCAGTGTGCATGATATTCCAGTACCGGTGTAGAATATATTTCATGAGTTACAATGCTTTATTTATGGGATGTATTAATCGTGTGAATGATGAGTTTGGATGTTGAGTGTTATCCGTTCGGGGAGCCGCTGGTATACTGTGGTTTTGTTGTGGATGTGGTACAACGAGTTAATTGACGATCTCGTAAGGCCTTAAGAGGTGGTTAATTAACTTCGGTTGAGGGCCATGTGTAGATATCGGATGGTCCGGTGGGGAGTCATGACCCTGTGGACATCTTATATTTATGAGTAAGACCTTGATGAAATTAATATTTGAAAATACCAGGTGAGCTAATGGACGGAGTAGCACGCATCATACTATAGTACGTAGAAGGGCTGCTGCACTGGTTGACATAGACCGGTGCTGCCGCAACACAGTGTAGTGAGAAAATGATGCGTACATGATAACCGTATTGAGTAAAAGTTGGAATTGTAATAGGATAGGATAAAGTAGGACCCACGGTTCTGGGTTGATGATATCTGTCAATAGTTGAGGATGAAAGTTGGTGAAGTTGTATCGGCACACACTTTCAGAATATTCAGCAGTCATTTTGGACAAGTAGTTTAGAAAATAGTACAGAGACAGGTTTAGACAGGACAGACAAAAAGAATGGTTAAAAGTTTGAATGACAAGAGAAATATCAACTCCCTATAGGAAGTACAACAACACCAGCTGGCAATGAGATCATACAGCTCATGTGCTATTAACCATCGTATCCTACAGGCTTATTCGCAATAAGCAATAGGCAGGACATGGACAAAGTAGCGTCCTGTAGGAGTGATTGACACTAACGAAGTTTGTGTATAAACTAAATGTCAATCAAAAACAGGATATCTAAATCGAGACGAATTTGTATATCAACTATATGTCACTCAACGAGTGGCATGATACAACAACGGATGAGGTAATGTTGTTGGTTAGCTGACAGGTCTCATCAAATCAGAAACAACACAAACCGCAAAGACCGAGTGTAAGGCACCCTCCCGTAACGGGAGGGTCAGAGTTTTGATTGGTCAGGATGACGTCATAACCAATCGGGGTCTGATCGAAACTCTGAAGAAAACGATGATAGAATCGAAACTCAGGAGAGTATAAAAGGGGCACTTTGCCTTTTATCGAGTCTGGTCCGTATCCTTGGTTCGCATCGAAAAGCTAGCTCTGAATAAATTGGAGTAGGAGTTAGCTAGTTAGGTTGATAAATTATAGCAGACCTGTCGTGACAGGAAGTAATATATATATCAACGTTAGATAGGAAACAGAAGTTTTAAGTAAAGTAGTTAAAATTTAGTCAAACTCTTATAAGTATTATCTTTTCAGTAGTGGCAGTAAAAGTCACCATTAGTATAGTGTACAGTTAGCTTTATTAAAATCAGAACCTTGATAACCTCAAGGCAAGAGTTTTGTTGTAATATTAATTCTGGAATCTACGGAAGACCACCGTAGCGTACCTACAAGTTCTGGTAATCAGTCAGATCAGGCCCGGATATCAATTACAAATATCGTGAAATTCATCTATAAACGAGGCGAGCTGATATCCATCTCTTTCGTTCTCGGTAAGGTAGGTTGTGGCAGCAACCTTACGTACAAGCCGTATCCAAAACGGAAGAGACTTCATAATCAATTATACCAGCTAAGAACCTATAAGTAGCATCGAATCTTGAAGATACACCAAAAATCTTCAATTTGTCAATGTATACAAATTACAATGTTTTAAGGCCATTTGTATGCAATGTGAATACCTTTTGTTTATTGTGACATGAAAAACATGGCAAATTTGGTAATTACAACCATATTTAATGGACAGCTAGATAAATATCTGAAAAACAAATATTTATGCTCTATTTAAAATAAAATAAATAATTGAAAAGAAATAAATTTCCTCCCTCCCTACTGAAGTCTTATTCCCAAACCGGTTTGCAGGAAACAACATTTTTTTCATGGATGGCCCGAGTATTTACCACTGCCATGGGAAGTATTTCCCGGGAAATTTCCAACCCTGCATACCAGACATAACACCAGTTTCCATTGCAGTCAATCAGCAGTCTCGCACAATCTTCTTAATCAATCCATGACCACTGACAAATTTCTCTGTCACTACCAAATGAGGCAAAGAATGGTCGGACGTGGATGGTCGATCCAATTCTCTCATTCTGGACCCAACATAAGTGTGTGAGAGAGAGTATGAGAGAGAGAGAATGATTTATTACACCATGCTACTGAGTACTGACACATTGAAGATTTACTTTGATATGATGATAATGTGGCTGCGCATCTGCAGTCCTGCACTAGTTCCCCCGTCGTCTGAGGGGACTGGGTGGCCGGTCATCAAGCAAGCTGTCCTCTTATCCTTCCATCATCACTTCGGGACGCGGGCAGTAACACCAGTCGAGGGGCAAGAGCTCGATCTGTCGAGGAGGCAGAGTCTGTCTGCACTCGTAAGTTCCCCCGGGTGTCCTTTGGTTCACCATGTTGGTCTCAGTAGGGCTGGAAATGGCTGTCTCTCTGGAGGTGGGTCCTAAGCGGGAGAAGAGACAGCGGGATTTCTTATATATCCCAGGCAGTCAATCTGTAGCTAATTGTCACTATTCGTCTCGCCGGTCTACATATATCGAAGTCAGTTGGTCGTAAGAGTTGTTTAGCGCTGAAAGCTAACTATTTCCTAAAAGGTCCACTTAAAGTGGAACGGGAAGAGAGCCCTACTTTAGTGTCCTAAAGAACTTGCGTGTGGGGGGGGGGGGGAGTTCCTTTTAGTCATTGCTGCCTAGTTGATCCGAAGTTCTCAGCAGACATCCAGAGCGGATCCTGTGTGAGGCGGTATTTTAGACTACCTAATGTTTGGCAGGTTAAGGCCTCAGGTGGTCACGATCGATTAGATTATGCGAGAACCTCTTCCCTCGCAGGGTCAGGCGAATCTTTGTCTCGGGGCTTTAAACCGACTTTGGCGACGTCAAAAAGTGCTTAACGCTGTCCAAGTGGTGGTTCTTCCAAGTTGCAGATGCGCAAACAGGCTTGTGTAATTAAAGAGGAAAGCGTTTAGCAGAACCTACGCCAAGTCTGGCCGTTAAGAAGATAAATTTGGAGGAGATTCCTGTGATACACCGATTATTATCTGGTTCAGTCGCAAGAACTGGTCTTAACCGCAGAATCGTCTAATTAAAGTTACGTTTGCCTAGCCTGCCGTCCAAGCGGTCCAAAAAGTAAAAGTCCCCAAGCAATGTGGGAAAGAATTACGCCGCTGTGTTCTTTATTCAGCCGAAGGGGGGACACGATTAGTGCGTCTTTGTGATTGGTGTGAAATTTAGGTGGCATACATTCCCTAAAAAAGGGTGTAAGCAAGGGTGATAAGACCTGTCAGAACAGTCGAAAAGATGGCAGGGGTTGATCAAGGACTCAAACTCGAAGGGGGGGGGGGGTTCTTACGTGGTGCGAAGCAATATCGCGACGTCCAAACTGCTCACTACAGCGCTTGCCAATAGGCATCAAGGTTTTCAAGCACAAGTGAGGCGAGCTGAGAGAGGCGGTGAACTGAGGGACTCGGCTTTCCTAATCCTAGCGATATATCCTACTTAGATGCTGAAACAGTGCAGATCGAAGGAAGATGTGCGCCGATTGTAGGAGTTTCGGCGGGGGCTAACCGGCAGATAATCCGACAGCTTAGACAAGCAGTGAAAAGGGTGAATGTCCACACTTGCAAGAATACTCGGCAAGGATGATGCCGTTACAATGCTAATGAATTGCCTTCACGTTGAACGAGAATGCTATCTGTGATTTACGGTTAAGATGGGCGATCGCTTCTTAGAGTGTTCTTTGGAGCGAAAATGCGAACAGCCGCTTGAAAGCGGAGGAAAATGATAGATGATGACTTAAGACAGTATCTCTGAAGATTTTGTAAGAGAAAATAAGAACTGGATTTTAAATTTTCATCATGCACAGTCCAGGTCCTAAGCGCAGTAGAATGTTCACAGTCATGGTCGAAACGGTCCGGCAAACACAGGGTCTAGGTTTTGCTATTGCGGGCGCTGTTGGCTTTTAACCAGCCCTGGTAGGTCAATTTCCAAGGCACAACATCACGCTGTGACTTAACCCTCGATGGCCAGAGATCATAATAAGCTTGGTGGACAGCACTTCTAAGAATGGGTGAAAGTTCAACAGCTCCTCGCTAAGAGGCAGTATGGAAGAAATAAGTCTACTTCACAATTTAGTTATACTAATGCGGCACAGGGTTGGAGCGGTGGAATTAGAATCAGCAGATCAAGAAGAAATTCTTTTCATCGCGCTAGAAATGTCCTTTGGAGCGAGAACAACAAGTGGCAGAAACCGAACTCTGTCTGAGGCTGGTACCGAACCAAGTCTTTCAGTCTCAGTAGCAGTCGATGGGCAGCAGTGGCGCTTCTAGGCGATGTCATGGTATGGAGGAACCAACAGTGCTGCCGGTGTACAGTCAAATCTACTTCTCTCCAGAGTCGGGAGACGGTGCGAAGGTTTCAAATCAGCGGAATCTTCTGAGTGGTGTGGTTGCAGCGAAGGGTGCCAAATGCGGATGAATTTAGGTTGTTAATTAGGCCTTTTAAAAAATTGGTTGATGTAGATGTCGGCCCACTCTGAGCGACACCTCTCCTTATCTTGTAACGAATGGCTGGCTTTCTTACAAATTCTCCAGCCAATCAGCAATTGTCTTTCCGGGTGTGCTGGACTTAGCAGCAAGAGCAAGTTCGTTAAGTTCATTTCCCCATGATCGCAACATTTGAGAATTCTTAACTGAAATTTAACTCACTTTATAAACATAATTACATTTCCACGGACAATATTTTCATGACATCTGTTTAAATTCAACTGATTCAATGTTTGAAATTCACGAAAACAATGGATTTTTACGATATTCAGAGAAGTATTACTGAATTGTGATAAGTTCCCGGTATGTATCTCAGTGAGGTCAGTCTAGTGGTAACGGGGACCCAATCTAAACTTGCTAACTAATGTAGAACGTCGCTTTACAGGATTTTGCGAGACTGACGCAATTACATATTTGCTGACATTTTATGAGAAATGGCAGGTATTACTCAACCGCGATGAATAGCGCGCATAACCCGTGACGCAGATACCGCCATCTTTGTTTACCGCGTATCGCGCGCATTGCACTATGGGGCTGTTTGGCGGCAGTCGATCATGCGGGCATAAACAAATGCACATGAAAGTATGGTTTTATGCTCATATCATCCAAAAATGACTTCTGCAGTGGTCTTGAGAAATGTCTATTTGCAGACCAAGGGAAGAATATTTTGGAAAATTTACCATTGGAATGACTGGCTCGATAACCGAGCCAGTCATTTCAGTGGTAAATTTTCAAAAATGGTCTTGTCTTGGTCTGCAAATGGACATTTTTTTTGAGAATTTGAGGGTTAAAGGGTTAACAGAATTGGCTTTCTCCGAAAATCTCCCTCGCCCCAGCCATGTAGCTTATGGCCCCGGGCTGGATTCAGGAAACATACTTAAGCTTAGGAACATGCATACTGATTAAGTGTAACTTACAAATGTAGCATTGTGATTGGGCCATAGCTGATTGTCTACTTTACACAAGGTATACGTTAGGTATGCTTCGTGAATATGTAACACCCCCACCCCCACCTACCCACCCATTCATGGACACTACATATATATTATTTACAAAACAGACACCTACACATCACAGGATTATAGCATGACCCATCAGAACAGTCATTCCTGAAAGCTTGATTATTCTAGGCCCCCCCCCCCCCACCCACTAGCAACAACACCCCACCCAAACACACATTATTATTTATTAACTATCTATGGCAATTTATGAATAGATAATTGTCAAAATTTCGTCATTCTTGGCTCAAGTCTTCCTAAGACATCCTCTAGCTATTTGATGTTTAAAAATCAATCATTTCAGGTGATTTAAGATCGTTTTTTAAATAATTTATTTGAAATTGGCTGGAGAACGCTCCCCCTGTATAATCAACACAACTCACTGACGAATCAGGCAATAATACACGATTTTCTAAAGTAATTTATTTGAAATGTGCTGGAGAACGCCCCACCCCCCCCCCCCCATATAATCAATGCAATACATTGAAAAATCAGGCAATAATACACACGTTTGATAGCGCCGTCGTGCGTATACTGTTCGTCAATCTCCCCCCTAAATTTGCTTAAATGTCCAATTTTTCCCCAAAAATATTCCAAACCCCTTTTTTCTGCTTAGGGCCCCAAAAGAAACCCTTTTCACAGCGCTTATGCGTTTAAGATTGTAGGCTAATCCTGTCCTATATACTGTTCGTCAATCTATTTAGGAAATCTGCTTTACGCTCCATGACGAAAAAAGCTGCATAATTAAAATATAGTTTTTAATAATTTAATTTTAAATAAATAATGCATGTTTTGTGAAGCAAACTCAACAATTATATTTTAAAATCTGGCAATAATGTCAGCGCTGAACGATCGTCGCCGGCTAATACTGTTCGTCAGTCTCTCCCCCATAATGCGTATTTAGCGTTCATTTTCAGTTTATTTCAGTTTATTTGTATCTAATATATGAGTAGAGTACGTGTATATTTTAGTTAAGTATCTCAATATAATTGTATTCGCTTTAAAATATGTGTCGTGGAATATCTCCCCTATTCATTCATAGGGGAGAGAAAGACGATATAGCCATTATTACAAGCGACGTTACTGGCCGACGTCATTTTAATACACACTGCCCCCAAATGCTCCCACAATGCAATGCGCTTCGAAAGTTCGTACGTGGTTAAAATCGGTCATCTGCGAAACGGGTTATTGTTTAGCTATCAACGTGTGCGACAAGTTCGAGGTGAGACTTGTTTTTCCACGTCGGCATTGTCTATTGCATAGCGGTGAGAGTGGAAGCTTGCTTTAACAAGTTTCTGTAATTCACCTATTTTTTTCCCATCCGTAGTTTTGAAGAGCCAACCATAGTACCGTATTTTGAATGTTATTTCCGTAAAAACTATGGAAAATCCATAATGGTAGGCAGGTCTGGTAAAGGTATCAGTGTTTTTCCAAGATTACCAGATCCGGATATGAATAACGGAATTAAATGGTTGAATTAATTAATGATCAAGATGGATCTCAAGCAGAATTCACACCGCCTAACCGGTAACTGATTACCTTTCATGATCAGGGTATAAATATGTAGTCTGAGGTCAAAGGTCAACCCTATGAAAATCTCACAAGTTTGAGCTTTAACCAATTTCAAGAACAGATATCAGAATACTAGGATTTGAAATTGGATAAAATCCAAATGATGAATAATGGGTTAATACCCCCCACAGATCCCCCCTTTTGGGTTGGTCTGTTGTTTTATTAACCACTATAAAAACATACTTACCATTCAATCACTACTTGCTAAATCAATTATCTGCATTTAGCTATCCGAGTAAGATTTTTATGCCTGCATACACACTTCCCCATGCCTATTCCTATTTATATGGACCCTTAACCAGGCTACTGGTTAAGTCCATCTCCAGCCTACTGACAGATATAAACTGGCACCAGTCTATACTCACCCCATAGTGACGCTTGTCACTATGCACGCTTGCGCATGCGCACTGGAGCCCAAATAGGAAACAGATTCACTTTTCTAAATTTAAATGCTAAATATTAAAAGGCCAATTCTCAAATCTTACCACGCGGAATGGCTGAGGCCGGGTCGTAGTGATTGAACGGTAAGTATGTTTTTATAGTGGTTAATAAACAACAGACCAACCCACAAGGGGGGTCTGTGGGGGGTTGTTATTACACCACCAAAACATCCATTACCATCCAATCACTACTTCCTAAACCCGTAGATTTGGTCAGTTCCCCATTTAAACATTAGGTGGGAGGAGATTTGAGAATCAACAAACAAGGATAAAAATCGAACCAATCTTATCCAAATGTTAATAACATAACATAATAGTGCATTTAACTCAATCACACCGTGATTAACAAATAAGGAAAACTTGAACTTAAAGAAATAAATAAAAACCAAAAGAAGACTCACCATTTCTCACAGATGCACAGTCCTAACGAAAATGGTGAAGAGTGCTTGGTAAATGGTCTTCGCCTTTTTTAGTTAAAATAGTATGTTACGAAAGAAGGAGGCTGCTGCACTCTGGTCTTTGAGATAAAAGGATGTAAAAGTTGATTCAGATTTCCATCCTGCCACCTGCATGACCTCATCTAAAGACGATCCGTCAAAAGAGCGAAAGAAATAACCATACCTCTAACGCATGGGCTTTTAACCTGGGAGAGATTAATTTGATCCGGTGAGGCTATTTCATAACAAAGCTTAATTGTCTCACAATTCCATCTGGCAATCGTAGATTTTTTAGACCGGCTTAGATAACTCTTCCGCGTAGGAAACCCATAAATGGGATGGATCGACTCTTTTAAAATCGGTTCGCTGTTTGTAGGTTCTTAAAGCCCTAACAGGACACCAAAATTTATCGGATAGCGAAAAAGGCGATAAAGAATTTAAAATGATCGGACTAGTAGGAAAGCGGTTAGACTGAGTTTTAGATAAAAAGTCCCTTCTGGGATATAAAACCAAACCGTCTCCTGAAACTATAAATCTATCCATTTCAGCAGAAAGAGCATGAATCTCTGAACACCTTCTAGCAGAGGCAGCAGCAACAAGAAAAACAGCTTTGAGTTAAAAACTTAATACTGATAGAAGAAATAGGTTCAAAACAGCGACCTGCCAAAACTTGAAGAACCAAAGCCAAATTCCAGGAAGGTAAAGGCTTAGCAATAGGAGGACGAATATTACCTAGACCTCTAATAAAACTATTAAGAGTCTGGGTATCCTTGACATCAGCATTCCGAAGACAAGGGAAGACGCCAGAGAAAATCTATATCCCCTGACCGTATTAGCTGACAAATGTAAAGAATCAAACAGATAGGATAAAAAAATCTAATACTAGAAACAAAATCGGGCACGAAACCTTGGTCTGAAGACCACTCACCAAAAAATTTTAAGTCGACACTTGTAAACTCGACAGGTCGATTCCCTTCCGGCAGAGTCAATAATTTTCTGAGATCTTGAAGAAGCCTTATTCTCGAGGACCTCCGACTCGAGATTCTACAAACGCACAGATTGAAAATTTCTGGATTTGGATGCACACAAAGACCTCTTACTTGAGACAGAAGATCCTGGGATACTGGAAGAAGACGAAAGAAGTCTACCAGAAGATCTAGAAGGTCTATAAACCAAATCCTCTTGGGCCAAAAGGGAGCTATCAGAAGAACCTCGCAATCTTGGTCCTTGACCTTCTTCAAGACTAACGGAATCAAATTGTTGGAGGGAAGGCGTAGGCGAACATTCCTGTCCAGGACTGAGACAGAGCATCCACCGCCAGGGCTTGACTGTCCGGAAAAGGAAACATGTAAGAGGAGATCTGGGCATTCAGAAAGGTCGCGAACAGATCTACTAGAGGACGATCCATAAGACTGAAAAATGCTCTGACAACCGACTTCTTTAACTGCCACTCTGTGTGGGCGAACTTACTGGGACATGACAGTTGGTCCGCCAGAAAATTTGGACTGCCTGGTACATGGGAGGACACTAGAAAAATCTGCTTCTTGCGGCACCACAAGAGAAGATTCCACAGTTCTAGACAAAGGAGAGACGACCTTGTACCTCCCTGCCTGTTGATATAAGACACCACTGTTGAATTGTCCGACCGAATCGAGACTTTGAGACCTATCACAAGATCTGAACATGAAAGGAGAGCCTTCTTGACAGCCCACAACTCCAGAATGATGATATGGGCTATCGACTCCTCCAGGGACCAAAGGCTGGAAACTGACAGGGAGTCCCAGACTGCTCCCCAACCCATCTGGGAAGCGTCTGTGAAGATAATTGCCTGAGGGGAGGACTTTACCAGTGGAACACCCATCAGAAGCAGAGAACGATCCCTCCAAAAATCTAGATGAGGGATCAAATGTTCTCTGATGGGAATCTGATGGTAAATAGAGTGGACTGACTGCTACCAAAGGGGCATTATTTAATACATTTGGAAGGGTCTTCTCATCAGCGCCGCACAAGGAATTACATTCTTTACGCTGACCATCAAGCCTATCACTCTTAAAAAGAAGCTTGCTCTTACCATGGGAGAAGACAGGATTTCCATTGCCACTGATAAAGCATCTATCCTTGGATCTGAGGGGAAGACTAGACCCTGGGCCAGGTCGAAAGAAATGCCTAGAAGCGTAAGTATATGAGATGGAACTAGGCTTGATTTCTTTAGATTTAAAATCCACCCTAGGTTGCATGCCAGACTGCAAACCTCTGGAAGAATTCCTGAGAGAATTGAAGACTTACTTTACTAACCAATCGTCTATATAAACGTTGAGATGGATAGAATGACGGTGAAAATTTCTGCCACGGCTGAGACTATGCGAGAAAAAAAAAAGAAGGCGTGGTCAGGCCAAAAGACATGATGCGAAACTGCCAAACTCGATCTTAGTAAGCAAAACTCAGGAATTTACTGAAGGAAGGGTAAATGAAAACATGAAAGAAGGCGTCATTTTGGTCAATGGAAACAACCACATACCCTGATCTAGATTGGAAAAGATCTGGGAGATGGTCTCCATCTTGACTTGGGAGTAAGAATCATGAGATTTAATCATGCCACACCCCATTGTTAAATTAAAATTAATACAGATATGAATGTTTCAGAGTGAATAGAGATCATTTTACTAAGATTTAATGACAGGGTAGGAAAACCTACCCTAGGCTGAACGCTCTCGTGTATGTATAAATTCCTTAGAATTAACATAATTCACAAAGAAAAGTAACATGATAATGACCAAATTGACAACTGAAAAGACCAGAGGAGACAAGAAAGAAGAATTAAAAGAGGAAGAGCTGACACAAAAGAAGGAAGGTCTATAGAAAACTCATCCTTAAAAAGAAGAGAAAGAGTCTAAGCAATCCACCAGAGAGACAGGGACCAGACAATCGAAGAGACCCTGACTGGACAAAATCTCCTCAGCCCTGACCGACTAGGGAATAGAAGAATAAGAAGAAGGATTAGGAGATGAAGAAGAAAAGAGATGAGAAGAGTCACCAGATGCCATAGAATCAACAGTTCAAATGGAAAGAGAGCAAAGCCTCTTGTAGGGCTGCGCGATATACCGATACCATATTTAAAACCGATATCCCGCACTGACGGTTTCATAACCGATTATAAAAAATAAATATCGAAAAACCGAATATGAACATATTTTCGGTTTTTCGTATCAGGATTGTTAAAAATAAAAGATACTAACGAGCATGAAAAGCGTAATGAATAATAATGGCCAGACTTTCCATTAAGCTACGTTCGGGGCAACTAATAATTGAACGTGGCCCCAATTGCGCATATTGTGTAACTCCATGTAACTCGCTATACGCCGAGAGAAATCAAGCAGCGAATTAATTAAATAAATATCCACTCGTCTTTTCCCTGATAGTCTCAGATAAATTTGCAATATAAAACACAATACTAACGCGAGAATTTGTCATTGAAATTTGTATCGGGGAAAACATTTCTAAACAACGGCATCCATTTTATTTACGTCACCGGCTAATTAACATAATGCAAAGTCGTCCCAAAACTAATCGCCCGAATGGATAAAGATCGCGCCAATAAATACAATGCTGAATACATTTTGCTGATTAGGATATAATTTTAAATAAAATTATTACCCAAACCGTTTTTAAAACGTTATCTTCTATACACAATATCATATTAACTTATGAAATTCGCGTTCGCAATATTACAGTTAATATTTTCTTCAAGGCATGATTTCGTCCTCGGGCCGAATTGGAAATGAAAGAAGAAAGGGAGATAATTACATCATAATTAATTACAATCACGTGATTAGGCTACGTCTTTTCGCAACCTGTTTTACTGATTTATGATTAATTTTGACAAAATAAACGATGTTTATTTAACTGTGCGTAATATTTAGGCGGTCTAATTAATAATTTCACTCCCGCGGTGATGGATATTATAAGGTATATTAAGCTTTAAAGGCGTAAAACGTTACGACTGTATCAGGGCGTAAAAATACGTTCTGTTTTCTTGCTATTTTTTATCATTTAAATTTTTTGTTTCATGTCCATAAAACCGATATACGGTTAAAACCGATATGAAAAGTCATATCGAAACCGATATGGCTGTAAGCCAAACCGCGCAGCCCTAGCCTCTTGGAAGCTAGAAGGTTAGAAAAACGTAAAGAATCAGACAAGGAAAAGGATTGATCAGAAGGAATGTGAACAGATACAACATCCTGACCAGAGGACATGGAAAGAATAGAGAAAAAAGCTGACATGAAAAAACGAACAAGGGACGAATCCCTAAAAACAGAAAACAATGAAAAAAAACAGGCCTTAATCAACAATTAGAAACTCATGTTCAAAAGAGAGGACAGAAACAATCAGATCAAGATGATCAAAAGAGGATAACGAAGAAGGAGGAAGAGAGGAATTAAAAAGAATGGAAGATGAAGAGGAAAGAACAGGACCAGAAGATCCCTGGATAGGATAGGTAGATGATGAAAATATGGGAAACCCCCAGAGGAGGGAAAAAAGAAGACAGAAAGCGAGAAAGAGGAAGGAGACCATGATTAGAAGAAAAACTTTAGCAGGAGAAGGAGCAAAAACACTAATACTTGATTATGATTAAACACTACGGGATGGAAACACAAAACAAAACGCTGAAAAACAGAGGCGATATAAAACCTAAGCAAAAAGACTTACCTAAACCCTGACTGTAACAACGCAGAAGAAAAAACTCGCCTTTTATTCCTTCTTCCTTCACCATAATCTTATTTCTCTATTCTCAGCGTTTTCTAGCTCTTGTAACCATTAATCCTAGAGCCATTCTTTTCCCTATGAATCCACTACCGAAAACTATTCCTTTCAGCGCCTGACAGAATTAGACTAAGAATTACGCTAGAAACGGCGATTTTCTTCAAGAAAATAACTCCCTTTAGATACAATAAATATGTTAACCTGCCGACATAAAAGGAAAAAAGAGCGCGAAAAAAGGCTGAACGGCCCGAAGACAACTGGCCATCTAAAGTTGGATGAAATTAAAAACTAAATTTAATTGCGACATCTAGTGATAATGCGTAGAATACAGACTGACTTATCGACTGCAATAAAAAAAAACATCCGGCAACCAGTCGGAAGAGTCTTTAATTACGTTGAAAAGTTTCACTGATAAAAGAATAAATGCTGAATACCTACAATTTCAAGAGAGACTTCAAGACTGGCAATGTCTCGGAATTAATATTTTCAGCAACTAAACATTCCGATTTTAAAAGCACTTACTGAAATAAGACTAACTTGGAATCTCAATAAGAGCTATCACCGGAAATCCAAAAAAGGAAAACAGAACCGGAAGTTAATCAAAGAACACCATGAAACCGGTAATGACCCTATCCCCGGATGTACAAATCCGGAAGTGAAAAAATAGGAAACAGAAATGCGCAAACCGGAAGACAACCGGAAACTGAACCCGGATGTACAGTAAAAAACCAGAATAAACAAAGGAACCGGAAATACGCAAAACCGGAAGTCAGACCAGATATGGAAAGAACGGAGGTAGATCCAGAAAACGGAAGTAACCCCTATCCTGAGGACAGAAGTCTATCCGAGTCTGAACGACCCGGAAGTACACCTCTAGGACCGGAAACGGAAGTGTACCGGCCAGAATCCAAACTGGAAACGGAAGCGCTTCTACCGGAAGTCGAAAAATAGAAGGAGTCCTCAGACTCCGGATATCCGGGATGGCCGGAAGCGCTATTGAAACCGGAAACGGAACTAGGCACCGGATCTTGATGACTCGGATGTCCTACAAAAACGGAAGTCAGACCGGAAACGGATGGAACGGAAATGGTAACCGGATCTTGATGACCTGGATTACCTACTAAACCGGAAGTCCTACGGAAACGGATGCGATAGAAGAAAGAACCGGATCCTGGAGACCCGGATGTCTAGCTAGACCGGAAGTTAAAACGGAAACTGACGGAGCGGCGGAAAAAGGAAGTAAACCCGAGTCCAGAGGACCCGAGTCCACCACAACGGAACCGGAACTAGCAAGACTATTCTTAGCAATAGGCGATCTAGAAAGAACCTTGACGACTGGAATGATCGAAAAATTGGCATTTTCATAAGGTCCAGCCTTATGGACGTCAGCTTCCGCCTCCACTGCTTGTTGGTTATGCCCATCACCCTCAAGTCTTAGGTGGGTTTGACCCGGTGCACTGCTCGAGCCCACCTTCGAGAGCTTAGTCGCTATAGACTTCTGCTTTGGAGACTTTTTAACCTGCATAGAGGTTAGAGGGACCGGTTTCCCCCATTTGTGCTGGCCTTCGGGATACCATCCGAACTAGAAGAAACATCCTGTTTCTTAGCCTCTTTAATTGCAGAAGAAATTCTCTCGTCAAGGGATTTCGTCCAAACAGATGCAAACGATTCGAATCTTGCGAAAGGAGCTAGCACGGCGTCGGAATTCGCCGAAGATGCTCCTCCCTCCGTTGCTACCGGTACAGAAACAGTAGATAGTGCAAAAGACACAGCTTTCACCTTACTAGCAATGGAGGTAGAGGAAGGACGACCAGAGGGCCGCGGTTGTTTAAACAGTAAATCTTTAAAAAATGCTGTAGACACCGAGACCGGCCACCCTTTACAGATCCCACACATCGTTGTGAAGGTACAAGTGATACAAATTGCATAGACATGTCCGGCAAATTCAACTGAGTGATGGCGATCACACTTTGACGACGTACATTTTGTCTTGTCAGACGATTTAGCGGACTCCTAAAAACAAAAAAACGTAACACTGAAGCATATCGCTTAAAATCGTAAAAGGAAGACTAGAAAGATAAAAATCATTTCTTAAAAAGTCAGGAAAGTTCAAATCAGAAAGCAAAGATCCCTACCGACAAGAAAGCAAACTTGTAAAGGGATAAATGATAATCCTTATAATGCACTAGAGTAAATTGATAAGGGCTTTGGATGACTGCTGGAGTTTAATATATGATGATGACTGATATAGGCATAGTAATTAAGATACCACGAAGCGAAAACGATCTTTCACGAAAACCGGTAACAATCTGAACATAGTTATAAAATACCATATAACCACGAAAATACTTCCTACACATAACTTAGGGAGGATTGACTTCATATTAGGCATATTCTTATTAATATAGAAGGCAAATAGATGTAGCTAACACAGCGCAAAACACAAAAAACGTAGACTAATATTTTAGAGCAATTGTTCTGCAAGCAGATTAATTGAAAAGTGAATCTGTTTCCTATTTGAGCTCCAGTGCGCATGCGCAAGCGCGCTTAGTGACAAGCGTCACTATGGGGTGAGTATAGACTGGTGCCAGTCTATATCTGTCTGTAGGCTGGAGATGGACTTAACCAGTAGCCTGGTTGAGGGTCCATATTAATAGGAATAGGCATGGGGAGGTGTGTATGCAGGCATAAAAATCTTATTCTGATAGCTAAATGCAGATAATTGATTTAGCAAGTAGTGATTGAACGGTAATGGATGTTTTTGTGGTGTAATAACAACATATATAGCATCCAGGTACGATTTATATCCTGATAGTTGCCTGATGGGGCCTCGTTGATTGCCGTAGTATTCTGGCTATGCTCTAAAAGAAAACATGCAGTCTAGACTTAATATAGCTCAGGAAATGCATGTGATAGCTAAAGGCTATCAAGTTAGACTAGCGGTATCTTTAGGACATACCCAAAACCTAGTTCTCATTCTGCAGGGTCACCAGAAAGAACTGATGGACTCAGGAAGGGGGAGTAAGCTCAAACACACAACAATCACAATGGGGAAATATAGACCTTCCTCCTCTCATTCATATGGTCCACTTGGTTGATTACTATATATAGACCTTCCTCCTCATTCATATGATCCACTTGGTTGATTACTATCAAATTGGGTATATTAAATTTAATCAATTGGTTGATCAAACTCCAATATAACCTTCAAGATAATGATAGATCAAATAGAGCTAAACTAGCTTGAAAACCATAACTTAAATCAGGGGCGAAAATTCTGCAAATATAATTATAGACTGTCAGACGTGTCAAATTAGTCAAAGCATGTCGTTTTATCAATAGAGTGACAACTTTCGTATCGATGCATGACTACAGCTCACCAGCGTGTAATCCTTTATAACTGAACAATGCAATTAACTGGGGTTAAATCATTAAAGTGAACCAATATTGAAACATGTAACATGTTTGTAATAGTTGTAATAGCGACGCCATCTGACACGATTGCAATATTAAGGTATATAATTATACGCCAGTAAACAAACCTATACAACTCATATGTCATACTAAGTCGTGTGTATATATATATATATATATATATATATATATATATATATATATATATATACACATATATACCTAAAAAAAAGTAAGTCCCCCCCCCCCCACATAATATTGGCCAATATTTTCTAAAAGATGTATCTAATTGTAATGAAATTTCGCACAGATCATTAGTTCGACTATGGCACCAATCAGCGATAAAGCTTATCCCATATGTCGTGTTTTGCCTCAATGCGCCTACGCTAAATGCAAAATTGACCCATTTCAAAAATTGCAGAGAACAAACAATACAGATTTTATTCAGTAACAAGAGAATCATAACAACAGTTAGAGCGTAGAATGCAGATTTTTCGGCAACAGTTTTGACTATCCATTAATTTCATTACTTGTAAACCATAATAAAGATTTCATTTCAAAATGTCAAAAGACGTGTTACATCATAACAAAAGGACTTGATCACATTTAATAATGAGTGTATCCACCATTTTTCTCTATGACATTATTGCAATATGCTCTCATACTGTAGATGAGGCGGGTGATCCGATGCTGTGTGATCACCATCTACTCCTCCTGCAACAGCTGATGGATGTCACCAAGAACAGTGACGTCAGTCACTCTCTGGTACACCGCTCTCTTTAATTGGTCCCCCAAATGTTCTATTGGGTTCAGTACTGGCGAGTTTGCTGGCCGCACGATCCTCTCGATGCCATGGGTAGTAAGAAAGTCATTCACAATTCTTGCCCGGTGCGGACGTGCATTGTCATCCATGAACACAAAACCATCACCTATGGCAGTAGCATACAGCAGTACATGTGGCTCCAGGACCTCGGCTAGATAGCGCTCGGCATTAAGGTTAACATTGATTGGAATAAGTTCGGTTTTTGCTTCTTGCGCTGATCCCTGCCCACACCATCACACTTCCTCCCCCAAATACTGTGGTAGGCTGCACACAACATTCAGCATATTGTTCACCACGACGATGCCAAACCCGAGACCTTCCATCAATGTGACGAAGGCAGGTGCGGGTCTCATCACTAAACATGACGTTTGCCCACTGCTGCCTTGTCCAGCGTACGTGGTCTCTGGCCCATTCAAGCTGTGCTTGTTTATGGCGTAATGACAAGGCTGGCCTCGTGACCAGGCATCGAGCATGCAGTTCAACAACACGGAGACGGTTTCTCACTGTTTGATCACTGATTCTTCTGGCTCCAGCTCCAGCAGCTGCATGTAGCTGATCCATGATGGTGCGTGCGGTTGACATTCTGTTTCGAAGTGCTATGTTTGTAATGAAACGATTCTGATGTTGCGTTGTGGCCATTGGTCTGCCACTTCTCGGTTGGTCATTTACCTCACCATCTGCTCGAATTTGTGACACAATTTTCTTATTGCTTTTGGGGTAACACCCATTCTACGCGCAACTTGCTTCACACCGAAATTGGCCTCCAGAAGACCAATGGCAATTGCCCTATCCTGGTTTAATAAACGTGGCATTATTGACGCACAGAACTGCGAACACATTACTCTATGCACAACTAGTGACAGATTCAGTGATATTCCTCTGGCAAAGGCCATGTCCAATTTCCCAATTTTTGAAATGGACCACCATTGCATTTAGTGTGTGCTCGGTCAGGCATGACTGATCTTATGAGGTAATCGATTTCACATATTAGCGCTATAGTGGCACTAATCACCTGTGAGAATATATCTTAGAAAAAATTAGACCATATTTAGGGGGGGAACTTACTTTTTTCTTATTTATATATATATCAGTATATGAACACAGATGATCGAGAGTGGACAAAACATCCATTTTACTCTTCATATCTATGCTTCCAAACACTAAGATATATAAGTAGTGTGACGTCGGTCATACATAACCTATGACATCACATGTGACAAATATTTACGCAGTAATCCTAGGATATCAATTCCAGTGCCCGAGAAAATATGTACACTAGATTTTGAAACTAATGTAACTGGATGCTGTTGTTATCCACACATTTTTTAAAAGTTCAATCATTAAATTTAATTTGTTCAAGAAAAATGTAATTTCCTCATAGAAAATGTCAATTTGCCAGCCAAGAGATTATTTTTGTAAATTTATCACTGGAGTGACTGGATCAGTAATCGAGCCAGTCATTCCAATGGTACATTTGCAAAAATATGTCAAGAGCGTAGCAGTTCATCTTTTACCAGCTTCGCTGCTTCAGAGGATGAGACAGCATTAACTCTTTAAGACATACAGATATATTAAAAACTACAAATTATTTAAGATGTAAGGAATATTCTATTGCTGTTGAATATTTTGAAACTAATTTGACTGGGAGATGTTGCTGCTATATGCCATAGGCTGCAACAGGTTCCTTTTCCACTTCCAGTCAAATTAGCTTCATAATATTCAACCTCTTTTCTGTGTAGTTACGCTTGCCCCATAAGAAGAGGGTATTGCGATCGGCTCTGTGCCTCTGTCTGTCTTTCCGTGAGAATTTTTGAAAATTTACCACTGAAACGACTGGCTCGGTTTTCGAGCCAGTCATTCCAGTAGCCCAGTAGAAATCAACAGAAATATAGGCTAACCCGGACATTTTGTATAACAGACGATTTTGTGTTCCAAACACTTTTTATGACTGTCCAGAGTCCACACAAGAAATTCTCACAAATTCACACTTGGGGAAACCTGATTTTTAACCCTTTGAAGTTAGGGAACGAAATGTGAAAAATAATTAGCATAAATAGGTAATCTGTTGAGAATTTTATAAAATTAGACCTACTGACAATTGCTATTGTCAATTGTGTATATAACAACAGATCCCAGTCAAATAACCTGTAAGACATACTAATGTAAATTAAAATTAATCAGTAAAACCTGTCTATAACAACCATATATGATTTGATACATGAGTGTGAATTCCAGAACATGGTACATCAATGTATGGCCAGTTTTTTTAAAGATCTGACGGAGAGAGTTACATATATGGACAGCATGTTGATCGCAACTATGCAGTCAATGATATAAATATTCCTAACGCTATTATTCTTACTATTACAATTTATACGATGCTATTATGTCACATGATATTTCAGCAGATGATGTTTGTGACAATGACCATTTGCAAGACCTATGGAAGCAAGTTTCTAATTTGAAGGAAAACGTAGAGAAATCAAGAACTGGTAAATTGTGGTCGTTGTTCATGGAATTTGTCGCCATTGTATGATTGTTCATCATGGCTGAGCGTACTGGTAATTGGCTCCTTCATTTAAAGGCGACAAACAATGTTGCCATTCTTTGCTGCTGCAAAGCGCAACAATTACACAAAGTGTTGTCGCCTTTACCTCCAAGATTCTGATGATCTATGTACTTGTCTGGATGGTCCCATGCACGAAGGGCACTTTGCTGTATGCAGGAATGCTAAACTGTATTGGAGTGGTACCTGGTCTGATATGACAATTGAACAAATGAGAGCTGGGAAAACACAGGATGGATTGATCAATATAACACACAAGGAATCCGCTAGAACAAAATGGCTTCTCACTGCACACATCATAGCACAGTACACACATGCTCTGCGGTCATTGACTGACACGTTCACCGGGACATGGTCGGAACAACACAGAGATGTTCACCCTGCAAATATGAGACGAGATGTAGAAGACATGAAGAAATTCACTCTGTTTCTCAGAGAACACAATCCATTCGCAGTTGAAGACAACCAACTGAGAAATATTGCAACTGGTTTGATTGCTGACCATCGTGTTACTGCCGATGATGCCATTGATACTTGTCGAAGAATTCATGAGAAGTTAAATGAGAAAAGGTTTGGCGACATTGCGCTAAAGAAAGCAGATCAAGCTGTAACATTTGCTGTCATGCGAAAGGTAGTTAAAGTAGTAAATGAAGATGTCCATATGTCTTCCCAGGAGCTGTACCATCGCTTAATGTCAACTGCATCTGTTTCAGGACCTCCAGACAAAACGATCTTTGAATACGAGCTTCCAACGGTATGTCCCGCCCTCTTCCACGATGACGGAACTATGAGGAAATCGCAAAAGTCACAACTGGCGAAGTATATAATTGAAATGATCACATCAATGCTACAGCAAGAGACAACAGAGCCAGCTGCAAGAGTATTTGATGGCTGCACACTTTTGCATCGGATACCATGGCCTAAGGTTTGAACAATGGAGACCGTTTGTAGCTCATTCGTAGCATCAGTAGTACATTATCAGAGGCTTGATGCGCCTGTATGCGTTATATTTGATAACTATCAAACTGAGACCACAAAAGATCAAAAACAGAAGCGACGACGGCTTAATCAAGTTGGTGCTCCTGATGTAGCTGTCCAAGACAACACACCTGTTCCAGGAAACAAAACTGGATTTCTATCAAACAAATGCAGCAAGCCGAATACCATAAATCTGTTGGCAAAACATTTATCAGATGCAGGTGTTGAGGTGGTACATGCAGTAGATGAAGGCGATGCTGATGTGGTGATTGTAAGGAGAGCATTAGAATTGGCAGGAACTGAAAGAACAATGATAGTTGTTGCTGACGATACAGACATATTGATCTTACTCCTCTATCATGCAAGCACCTCTGCAAATATTTTCCTACAAACAAAGCAACATAAGCTATGCATCAAAGTGGCCACAGAGATCTTAGGCAAGGAATTGTGTATGTGCCTGTCATTCGTCCATAGTATGTCTGGATGTGACACGACATCAGCTTTATATGGCATGGGCAAAGTAAAGCATATGAAAATGATCCACTCTTCACCAACCCTCAGACAAGATGTACTTGCATTTGGCGACATCTCCAGATCAAAGGCGGATATAATGGTTATTGGTGAAAAGTACATTAAGTCTTTGTATAGTGCTGGATCAAGAAGATCATCTTTCATAAGCATGTACCAGTTGAAAGGATGCCACCCACACATAGGGCAGCATACTTCCATAGCCTTCAGGTTCATCTCCAAGCAAGCACATGGCTTCACCTAAAAACTGTGTTAAAGAAAGAAGAGTATGGTCATGCAGTAGAACAAGGATCAGTCACGGCGATCATTACGGACAAGTCAGCAGCGCCTCGGAGCTACTTCTAAATATAAGGTGCCAGTGTAAAAGCAGCACACGTCTGTGTTCCTCGTGTAGTTGCTCCAAGAAAGGCATTCCCTGTAGCATACATTGTAAATGTGAAGGTCACTGCCTTAACAGCTCGAAATTTGAAAGTGAAAATGCATAGACAAATTTCAGCCATTCTGCCTGTTCGCTGTGTTTCACAACAGTCGCTCAGTTTGCATTAAATTTATAGTTTATCAAGTGATTTTGATGATGACATACTTTAAACTGTACAACACTTACCAAAACACGGGTTTTTAGAGTCAAAATACATATTACCTTGGCGGCCATTTTGAATTTCCTCTAAAAAACATATTTCCCCATGTGTGAATTTTGGAGAATTTTTCTGGGATGTATTTTGGGCCATACCGAAGTGATTAAAACAAAAATTTGTCTGTTATACAAAATGTCCGGGTCCATGTCAATTTCTACTGTACTAGTGACAAATTTTCAAAAATAGTCTTATGACCTGCCATGGGCATTCTTCAAGACCAGTTTGGCTACATTTTAAAAATATTTTAGAAAATTTACCACTAGAATGACTGAATCAGTTTTTGATTCAGTCATTCCAGTATCCAATTTTCAAAATTCTCATGGCCTGCAATGGCCATTCAGCACGACCACATTGGATAAATTTGTCGTACGCGTACTACCTTTGAATCATGAATAGGTCTACTGAACCCTTAAATACGCTCCAAAAATAATTACAAAAGAGATCTGATGAAAATGTGGCTGTAGTGGGAGGTGGTTCGTCGTGCCTGTCCACAAATATGCCTGTCTGAGAGAAATATTATAACTGGAATGATTGGCAGGTTGTTGGTTGGTTCATCAGTGAAAACATTTCAAAAGTGACATGATAGAACCTCAACTTTTTCTACGTCGGTTTCTGTGCATTGATGTTTATCTGGGTCTATCAGCAGTGGAGAAGTACCAGGTTTCATTTTAACTTTAGATTTGGCATACATCCATAATTGTTTAGGGTTTGATTTGGTTGCTTTTGCTATATTCTTTTCATAGTTTTTATGCATTTTCCTAGTCAAAGATTTGACTTTGTTTCATAGCCTGTTATACTTTATTTAATTTTCGTTTATTGGTTTGTAAGGAATCTTTCCAAGCAATTATATTTTTCCCTAATTTGACCTACAGTATTGTAGTCTAATGGGATGTCACCTTTCTAGTCCAGTTAGGTTTATCTTTAAATGTATTTGATGGGACATGTCGATTTATCATGTTATTTAGTATCTGTTTAAAAATTTACAATTACTGATTAGCATCATCTGGGCAATCATGAAGTTTATTTGTCCAGCTTATATTTATGAGGTTGTTATTTATTTCTTTGTAGATTTCTTTGTCTAGAAGAAATTTTTTTTTCACAGGTTTTCCTGCAAGATAAGAATGTAAATGGAATGTGATAATAGTCGTCATTTTTACCGAGTGGGTTCAGGTAATCTATACCTGATATCATTTCTTCTTCATTGGTTAAAAGCAGATCAAATATATTAGGTGTAGCATTATTCCTAAGTCCTAAATCTAGTGGGCCTGTTTATATGCTAGTATAAGGAGATGTCACGAATACATTCAGTGAATGAGTACTCTTGACTTATTTCATTTTTTGTGGTTGACCATGTGTTCCAGCAGATATCAGGATAGTTAAAGTCACCCACTATTAAAAGATGGCTATAATGCAGTGTTTTAATAATTGTACCAGTTTTTCATTGTTTTCCCTTGTTCGACTCTCAGACCTATATATACCCCCAATTAATAACTTGTCCCATGAATATAATTTTATCCCAATCCAGACTGATTCTTCATATTTGAATGTGATTAAGTCAGAATCACTAGCACATACAGAAGAATGTGTGTAGATGATTATTCCCCTGCCCATTGTCTTATCAAGACTTGTTTGGTGTATGGTATATCCATCAACATTGTAGTTCTCTAGGGTTAGTTCTCTAAAATGTTTGGGCTTCACTTCAGTTATAATAACAATTAACGGTTTATCGATCTTAATAATGTACTTTAATTCAGTCATTTTGTTTCGAAGCATTTGTGTATAAACATTTTATGGGAACGTTGAATAGAGATTGATGGGATGTTTCATTAGAGGCACCTTCACCATTGGTGGCCAGATTTCTAAGATTATTTCCATATTTTTTATTGTTACTTTGCTGTAATCCTTCTTCAGTTATTTGATAATTTTTTACATGGGGCCATGTGTCTGTTATTTCACTTGTACATTCATCTATGAGTTCAAGAAATTGGTTTGATAAAAAGGTTTGTTTTGGTTGAAAGACATTTGGAAGAGGCTTTGATTTTTGTCGTATGACTGGTTTCCAGCATTGTGACTCTGCCTCAGATGATTCATTGTGCTCCTCCCTATATTCCTCCCAAAATGAAAATCCTGCTTAGGTTCGGAGTCATACATATCAGCGAAATAGTCGTTGTTTCTTTGTGTGTGTTGTTCTTACGTATACGGTTACTGTCATATTGGATGTAGCTCCTATTGTAATGGTACTGATTTGGCTCTGTTATTTTAATAGAATCGTGATGAATATTCATTAGTGTTCTTATATAACTCATAATGTTGCCAGATAACAAATGCATACCATTGGTATTTGGATGAACTTCATCCCGATATAGTTGTGGCAATGGTTCACCATTACTAATGAAAAGTGCAGCGTTATCAATGAAGGATAAATTCAACCAATTTGCAAGTGAACACAACATTGCATTAAATTGCTGAGTAAGATTGTCTTCATACTGATTGAATGGTCTAGGAAGAATAGAAGATATAAGAATCTGTATGTCGGATGTAAGTGACTTGGCAGTTTGAATTAAGGCATCTTAGTCTTGGATCATTCCTTACAATGTCTGTTTTGCTATATCATTTGTCCCCACATAAACCACTAGTACATCATATTTGAACTGAGAATAGACTTTAGTTGGTTAGTTAGCTCACATATATGTGCGCCTCCAAATTATTTAACTGTGACATTGAGGTTATCGGTACTCATGTGGTGACCACTTAATTTCTTAGAGTAGAGCTACTTATCCTATGGTACCCACATATTGCGCATGTTTGGATTATCGCCTCCTATCAAAGTCTGAGAAAAAATTGTAATTGTTGAATAAATATAATAAACTAGTATGGGTTATTATTCACCTGTATGAAACTTGACTTTTTAATTGTCGGTCTGCGTAAAATACAGCTCAAAGGGGAAGCTACCGAATCGGACACTGGCAAAAAGTATGTGCTGTGCAGCATATGCTACCACATCTTTAACATATGTTTCACATAAATGCATTGTCGCTGAAGATTAACCAATGGTAACATATGTATCATATTTGAAAGATCGGTTTGACAAATGGTGACCCTGACTGCGTAAAAGCGTCTGTGCTATTCTTAAAGGGGAAGAAAATGGCTGATATTATTTAATCACCAAATATAGGTACACGACTTCATATTTTTTGTTTCTAAGAACAATTTTTGCGATAGATATGACAATTCTGATTAATATCAATATGTGTGCATGCCGATCGTGAGGGACTCTCACAAGAGTTTCAACGCGTATGCACAAAGAGAGGGGATGTGCAAATACAAGGAACACAATGATACAATTAATGTGTTGATCTTGGTATTCTCTGACCTTTGATTATTAGTATCGATTGGTTGTGGTCCCTGTGGCTGACGATCAGTGTTTGTACCACCAGTACTGGTTGTGGCTGATTTGCGTGGGTGAGACATCATTTGAGCATAGCTGACAGAATTTTGCCTCGAAAGGCCTATGTTAATACTGGGCAATGTATGCCTAGAAGCAAATCTATGTTGGTTGTTTGGGCTTGGTGAGTACTAATTTGAGTGGTGGATTAAACAGGTGCATTATTACATAATTTCTCCACCTGACTTTGCAAAGTCAGCCCTCATATCATTTAGTTCCTGTAATACTAGATTTATTGCATCACTGTTAGTCTCCAAGGGATGCAACTTATCATGGGTTGTTATGTTGGCTTCCTGTTGAGCGTTAATTCTGGAAATAACAACAAATGGTGGCATAGAGATAGCTTGTGTCACCAGTAGAGTCGTGGTTAATTGGCTCACAGATGCGCTCGAAGCTAGGGTGTGTAGCGATGTTAGAGTGTGCCGTAGTTGTAGTTGCGATGTTAGTAGTAGCAGTGACAATAGCTGAAAGAGTTGTTGTTGTTGTAGCACTTGTGGTGGCAGTAGCTCAGGAAGTTGATGTTGTGGGAACAATAGCGCCACTGTTAGCTTGGTTGTCAATTTCTATTTCAGCGCTAGTCAGCCCAATCATCCTTGGACCAGTCATATTCAGACTTATAAGTGGTAATATGCCAGGTCAAAAATTTGGCAATCCTGTCTGATATCTGAGTGCAATCTTTACAGGCAAACTTTCTTTTGGAGTTTGTTAGAGCGGACAACATGTATGGTGGAAGCTTGGTACATGTAAAGTGTACCCAATGTTTACAGCTGTTGCAGCAGAGCATATATAAGTTATCTGTAGCACCGCATCCACAGCTTGTGCATCTTGTGAATGTTCTAACGAGTATCCTACAATATCAATTTTAAATTGCCATGGCATGATCAAATTTAACTACTTTCAAGTTGAGGAGGGGTTTATCAAACCATGGTAACAGGACAGAGTAATCAATAAAAATCTGTAGGGCATTAAAGTTGCTATAAATAAAAGCAATGGTAAAATAAATTTGTCCAGCTGAGACACAGTTCACTTTTAATTGGTTTCCGCTAAGTCTTCTCTGTTTAAATATGAATTTAAAAATATGCCTGCAAGAAACTAAGGATGGCAGCCATTTTGAAGCTCAAATCATATGATCCGAAGACAAATTTACATGTTGTAGCGTAACTATTTGACCTATTTATAAAATATTTTACATGGAAGTAAAGAATGAATATACATTCATTGTGTGCTAAAAGTTTTCCAATCCAACAAGTAGTTTTCCAATAGCGCATGCTTAAACATAGATACCACGGTTTGAAGGATAACATGGTTTGATGATACCCTACTCCAACGAATTGGCAACTCTGATTATGTCTACCCTTCTTCAAACAAGAAACTGTGCTCGACATCTTCCCAGGAGCTTACCATAGCTACATGGAATGTACGTGATCTAAGTGCAACATCAGAGGCAAACCTTAGGTGCAGACCGAACACTATAACATCGATATTGCATGGATTCAAGAGACTAAAGTAGCTAAACACTCAGAGCAGCAACTACAGGCAGGCCATAAGCTAGTGCTCATGGAGCAAAAACAGCCCACATACCAGGGCTTAGGCTTCGTAATTGGACCAAGGGTCTTGGATCATGTTATTAGTTTTGGACACATCAGTGATCGCGTTGCATTCATCGACCTGGCTATACCTACACGAAAACACACCACCACTAAGTGTTGAATTGTCAATGCATACGGCCCAACTACCGAAAAAGCCAAAGAGAATCAAGTAATAGATTCCTTCTATGCAGAACTGAGCTCCTCCATTACAATCCCAGCTAGACGGCAACTGTTCGTGTGTGGAGATTTCAACTCCAAGCTGAGTAAACTCGGAATTGCGGACAAAAGTTCAGGACTTGGCTTATGCATGGGATCCTATGGAGAGGGCACACGCAACAGCAATGGAGATGCACTTGTGGCATTCCTTAGTTCCAGTGGCCTATATGTCACAAATACGGCTTTCAAACACCCATGCCGTTGCGGGACAACATGGACTGGACACATTACTGATCGCAAAGCCCCAAAAGGTGCCAAGGCTACAACAACTGTCTTCAACCAAATAGACTTCATACTATGAAAGACAGAGGCAAAAACCTTACTCCGGAACGCTCGTGGAGGCACAGACCTCAAATCTGACCATAAGCTAGTAATTACACCCCTTCAGATAAACGATCTCTACCCAATATATAAACACCATACCAGGCAAGAGGGTAGAGTCACGTACAACCTACCCAAGCTCATCAGCGACACTGACACTCAAATGTCATACAAAAAAGCCCTTGGGGAGCAGATAGTTAACATCGATGTCAACTCCGATCCAAACGAAGCCCTAACCAAAATACTGACGTCAATGGAATCATCCGCTAACAGCACCATAGGTGTTCTTAAAAACAACCAAACTAAGTATACTGACGATCCTCTAGTAGTAAAACTGTCAGCAGAGCAGAAAGGGTTACGGCTGCGCATCTATCAAAGTGGCCAAAGTGAAGATCACACCAAACTACGCCGGGAGCGCAGTATTATTCTGCACCACATTAGCAAACGTTTAAAAGATCTTGCTATTGAACAGGCAGACTCCCTAGCAGATGAAATCACTGCCACGGATGACCGTCACAAAATGTTTCGGGCAGCCCGAGCCCTGAGAGTTACTGACTACACACCACCACTCACTGTATACAACTCTGTAACACTTTATCGGGACTGACCAGGGAAAAACCGAGGCGATCCGAGAATGGTTCAAGGAACAGTTCACTGACAATAATGATGAACCCTTGCACCTGTTCTCAGGAGACCCCAGGCCATTACTAACACCAATTAAAACAGCAGAAGTTGAGAAGGCACTTAAAGCCCTGAAAAATGGATGTGCATCTGGACCTGATGGCATGAGCAATGAAATATTCAAATGTGCAAGTGACATTATCTCAAAACCGATCACGCACCTAATTTATTCAGCTTTTATGCACCACCTTCCCATCGACGCTGTAGGCCAAGGCACCCTTATCGCACTACCCAAGCCCAAGAAGCCACCTGGGCCCCCAGCCAATATGTGGCCCATTGTGCTCCTCAACAGCATACGGAAAATCCTATCCAATGTTACTCTATGCCGCATCCGAAACAAGATCGATTACTTCACTGGATCATGTCAAAGTGGCTTCAAACGTGGACACAGCTGCGCAGACATTGCATGGGCTCAACGCATGCTTGTGTCGGTAGTCATGTTTCGCCAGCCACACTGGGTCGAGCCTTCGACACAATTAAACGCTCAAAGATCCTAGATGTACTACGCCAGGCCAGCTGCAATGAAGATGAGCTATGACTAGTGAGACTACTGCTTGCAGACACCAAGCTGAGAGTACGAGTCAAGTCAGTGAAGTCTGTAGAGATTGAGACATCAATCAATCGTCTCCCAACAGGGAGATGGTTTATCTCCGGCGCTTTTCACCTGCTACCTTGCTGCCGCATTGAAATCTGTGCGGGAAAGTTCCACAAGACCAAACCCCCCAGTGTCAATCCTGGGCATGCCGGTAGGGATGGAATATGCCGACGATGTGGACTTCATAGATGAGGAAAAGAAACCCCTTGACGAACATTTCCCAATAGCTGCCAGCAAACTAAAAATTGAGAATCGCTTTATGAACGAATCCAAAACAGAGTTCACCCACATATACCTATCGACAAAGCATGAAACTATAGAACATGATGGCCCACTTCGTGGCGGCGACCCATGGAGGAAAAGTACAATCCTGGGCTCACTGCTTTGCAGTACTGCTGACATTTCTACACACTGCGTCATAGGGAACATAGCTTTCCAGTCCTTCTGAAAGCTATGGATTCGTAGATCAAAGATGCCCTTGATAAAGAGGCTACGTTTATACAATGCAACCTGCGTATCCTTGATGCTGTATAACTGTAGCAGCTGGGCAGCTCCAAAGGCAGCTCTAGACAAACTCGATGCCTGCCACCGCAAACACCTACACACCATCACTGGACACCGATGGCCAGACAGCATAATTTCCAACGATGCACTATACAAGATGTGTAGTACGTCGCTGCTGTCTGGAGCTACTAATCACCGCCCGCGACCGCCCGTCACCGCCAATGGGTTATTTTCACCGTCCGTGGACCGACCGCGGGTTATTTTTACCATCCATGGACCGACTGCTGGTAATTTTCACTGTCTGCGAGAACGTCCATGGCAAAAGACAATAAATTTGACTTGACGCCTTATTTATATCAGTTGACTATTTATTCATTGAAAAGAAACCAACACATTTAATATGAGGGTTAAGGCCAACTATACTGATACGACATGCTGTAAGCATGTGGTATTTTAAAATTAAATTGACCAATTATTATATCGGACATCAACAATTTGTAGTCAATTTATTTTCAAAATATTAAAGACTGTGGTATGTGCTAGGGTTGGGCGGTATTTCGATATTATCGAAAAAAATCACGATATATCGAATATCGACATCGACATAATTTCTAAAAATCGTAAATATCATGTATATCGTTGTGACAAAATTTTCATTTTTCTCAGAGATTCAATATATACTACTTACCTGTGGTCTGCTCGGTAATACTCCTCGAATAATAATCCATTCTTCGTTGTAGTAATAATCGGATATAATCAAATTTATCTCCAAAATAACGCGTGTTTAATTAATTCATGGTGCGTTTGTCTTAATAAAATGCTATAAACCTCAAAAGAATTGTTTTGTTGTTCACGTTGCATCATTACGGAAACATACGATGCCATTCTTTTCTTCTCTAAGACAGCCTCGTTTTGAGTACTAGTTACTGGGAAATCCGTTTGCGCTTGCCACATTCCATTTTGATGACGTCATTATTACATGTCAATCTATATCGATCGTCTCGCTTAACCCTTTAACACTAATCAGCCAATAACGGCTTCTGTGTTTGTCTTGGGAAACCATTCACTTGTAGACCAAGAGAGTAGTATTTTTGAAAATTTATCACTAGAATGAATGGCGTGATAACCGAGCCAGTCATTCCAGTGATAAATTTACGCCTTACATTGACATCGCTATTCGCTAAGAAAGACAGTTTATTAAAGCCAGAATCTGCCATTATTAGCATTAAGAATGTGATCGATAGCTACTCAAGCACCACTTACAATTGACCCTTTGTGTGGGTGGAAAACACACCAGTCGCAGTTCCCGACGTTGGCAAAGCTAGCGAAGAAATATCTTTGTATTTGCGCAATAAGCGTCCCATCCGAGACTTTTTAGCAGATCTGGCACTATCGTTACACCATTACGAAACTCGTTAAAACCAGAACGTGTGAATATGTTGACATTTATTGCGTGTAACTTGTAGGCAAAACTTTGAAATACCATTGTGTACTTACATGTCTACGCAGAAAATTAATAGTAGCTATTAAAATTTTTGCTTTTTGAATATCTACTTGCAGACCAAGATTTTTTTTTGTATATTTACCACTGAAATGACTGGCTCGGCTATCAAGCCAAAACTAGTCATTCCAGTGGTAAATTTTCAAATAAATCTCGCAGCCTGGAAGTGGGCATGATTAAAAGCCTACATCATAGTTGAATATCTATTTTTAGGCCAAGAAATTTTTTTTTTTAAATTTATGACTGAAATGACTGGCTTTGTTATCAAGCTTGAGTCAGTCATTCCAGTGGTAAATTAAAAAAAAAAAATAACTGTTCACTCCCTCTTACATTTGTGCTATAATATATCATATTTCATTCAAGTAAAATGCATTTACTCGTTCAAAATCTTATTTTATTATTTAATGATGCCGATGCTATCAAGCCGCTGTGATGAGCTGGTCTATTTATCAGAATTCTGAAGAGTAAATTCTGATTGGCTCATCTCCCGCCAGAGCCAATCAGATTTCATTCAAAGGAATTCCCATTTTTTCTGCGCAGAGAATGCTATGCGCATCTCTTCTCCCGTCTCAACAATGGCTGATTTATGACTGTTTGTCGTGAGGTAAAGAAAACATTGCAGTACGCAGAAGAAAACTCTTTATTTTTCTTATTTGTGATGAATACCGGTTATTTGCATTATGTTCATTGCTTAAAACTATTTCTTGATGAGTGAAACATAGAAATTTCATGCGCCGGGTATTACTATTAACTAGATTGGAATACGTAGTTATTACGTTTTGAAAGCAATGATTCATAAAGAAAATAATTTGTAGACACCTAATTTGAAATACATTCATGCCATATGTCACACCCTAATCCCCACCCCATCCCATATATGATATATCATCATATCGCGATATTTTAATGAGATATCGACATCGTCATGGCTAGGCAAATATCGCCCAACACTAGTATGTGCAACCTTGGGTTGATGGGTGCCTACGAGAGAATGGATATAGGAGGATGGACAAACAGATACTCGCCACCATCACATAATACATACAATACATCTTACGACGGGCATATAAAAAGGAAATTGAAGTAATTAGTTTGAAATAATGAGTGTTTAATTTACATTATAGGCCCTATTTCTCTAAACAGTATGTACTAAACAACAGAACAGACAATCGCAGACTTCATCTATACAAAATTAAAATGTGTGTGAGCGCGTGCATGCATGCGTGCGTGAGTTCAGTATTTACAGAATAGCACATGCTCGCGTGCGCGCGCGCACACACGCACGCACGCACGCACGCACACACACACGCACACACACACACACATGTACTCCTATATATATATATATATATATATATATATATATATATATATATATATATATATATTTATATCCATTGATTACCAAGATCAGTGGTCATCGGGTAGATTACGTTATTTCATGATCTTTATTCATATTGTTCAAGGTGTAAATTAAAGGCTGCGTTCACTACAAAGGCGTGAATGTTAGAGGCCCACACACACACACCCCCCCCCCTCCTGCAAAAACACACTCATGGGTTGTTTCTGTGAAGGGTGGTCATTAGAAAAATAGGTGCCCTTTATATAGAGGTGGTCTTTAGAGCATGGTTGACTGTCTTAGATTTAACTCTTAGGTTATAAGTTTGTCTGTCACTTTTGTTGGCCTGTCAGTCAGTAAATTTTTGGATATTTCTGACAGGTGCCTAGAGGGCACTCGCCTTTGTTTGTATGTTGGCTGCAAATTTACATCACAGCAAATTGAAAGTGATCTAAACATTTGTAATAAATTTTGCATTCTTTAATTAATATTACATAAAAATCATTTCCTCTTTATTTAAAATTATATTATTTCTCATTCAACGCCACCTATACCCGCCGCCTGTCATTCTAGAAACAGAGCACTGGCTTCATATGCTTTCTCGATCTCGTGGCTACTGACGGTCACTGGGGACTCGCGGGCGGTCACCGGATACTCGTGGGCGGTCACCGGATACTCGCGGACGGTCATCGGGTACTCACGGATGGTCGCACATCTGTAAAAGTCGTCCAGCAAAGATGGTCCATGTTTGGCCATGTTCTAAGGATGCCTGAATAGACACCAGCACAGAGAGCCTTGGAATTCACCCTACTTGGAGCCAGCAAATACAAAGGCAGGAGAGGACGTCATTGCATAAATCTGCTAAGCGTGCTAACGTATTAATAATATCGGTCATGAAATTTTTTATTTTGCTCTGAATGTATGTCCATTTGAGGGCCGAGGGAGGACTGTTCTTGGGTATGTATCACTGGAATGACTGGCTCGAGAAACAAGCCAGGCATTCCAGTGATAGGGTTCAAAGAATAGTCCACTATTGGTCTGCCAATGCCCCTCACTTACAGAGTAAACAATCCAATTTCTTGCTCATTTGCGGTCTAGAAGGGGGTTATTCCTGGTGATCTGCCACTGAAATGGCTGGCTCGATTAGCTGAACCAGCTATTTCAGATGTGGATTTCCATAGGTGACCTCCACTGGGCTGCTAATTGACACTAAGATGACCATAGACCATGATAATTAGCATTCGTCATTATTATTAACCACTTAACACTCATATCAGTGGCTCCTTTACATGCCCACTTGCGAACCAGGATAGGACTATTTTTGGCAGTTTACAGCTGGAATGACTGATTCAATAACCGAGCCAGTCATTCCGGTGGTAAATTTTCTGAAATGGTCTTCGGATGGTCTGCAAATTGACTTATTGCTACTGTAGATGATCTAGAGAAAGTAGCACAAAAAAAAAATAACAGCTGCTGGTCATATCTATAAGTCAGAAAATATAAACTCTGCTGAATCTACATGTATATGTATATGGTGTTTATTATTTCACTCTCCAGATAACAGCACAGTCCCCAGATATAATGACATGAGGTTGGCACAAAGGCCTAATAGTTGATAGACCTACCACTGAAGGTATTCTAAATGTTGTTTACACTGTGCCATCAAGTGTCTGTGTAAACCTCCAGCTTATTTTGATGTCTGCTTTTGCTTTAAAACACCCCACAGACCCCCCTTGCGGGTTGGTCTGTTGTTTTATTAACCACTATGAAAACATACTTACCGTTCAATCACTACTTGCTAAATCAATTATTTGCATTTTGCTACCAGAATAAGATTTTTATGCCTGCATACCCACCTCCCCATGCCTTTTCCTATTCCTATGGACCCTCAACCAGGCTTCTGGTTGAGTCCCCTCTCCAGCCTATCATCAAGTATAGACTGGCACCAGTCTGTACTCACCTCATAGTGACGCTTGTCGCTAGGCACGCTCGCGCATGCGCATTAGAGCCCGAATAGGAAACAGATTCACTTTTCTAAATTCAAGTGCAAAATATTTCAAATCTGATTCTCAAATCTTACCACGCGGGGTGGCTGAGGCCGGGTCGTAGTGATTGAACGGTAAGTATGTTTTCATAGTGGTTAATAAAACAACAGACCAACCCGCAAGGGGGGTCTGTGGGGTGTTTTAAAGTAAAAGCAGACATCAAAATAAGCTGGAGGTTTACACAGACACTTGATGGCACAGTGTAAACAACATTTAGAATACCTTCAGTGGTAGGTCTATCAACTATTACACCACAAAAACATCCATTACCGTTCAATCACTACTTGCTAAAACCGTAGATTTGGTCAGTGCTCCATGTCCCCATACAGTGGGAGGAGATTTAGAGAATCATTAACACAGGATAAAAATCAAACCAATCTTATCCCAATGTTAATAACATAACATAATAGTGCATTTAACTCAATCACACCGTGATTTTAACAAATAAGGATAAGTAGAACTTAAAGAACTAAATAAAAACCAAAGAAGACCCTCTTTACAGACGCACAGTCCTAACGAAAATGGTGGGAAGTGCTGGGCATATGGTCTTCGGCTTTTTTAGTTAAAATCGTAATATTACGAAAGAATGAAGCTGCTGCACTCTGGTCTTTAAGATAAAACGAGGTAAAAGTAGACTCAGATTTCCATCCTGCCACCTGCATGACTTCATCTAATGATGAACCGGCAAAAAGAGCGAAAGAAGTAGACATGCCCCTAACGTCATGGGCTTTAATATGAGCGAGATTAATTTGATCCGGAGACGCTATTTCATAGCAACGCTTAATCGTCTCACAAAGCCATCTGGCAATCGTAGCCTTTGATACTGGCTTAGATAATTCTTCCGCATAGGAAACCCATAAATGGGAAGGATCTGTTCTTTTAAAATCGGTTCGCTGTTTATAAATTCTTAACGCTCTAACCGGACACCAAAGTTTGTCGGAAGGCGAAAAAGACGACAAAGATTTTAAAATAATAGGACTAGCCGGAAAACGGTTAGACTGGGTTTTTGATAGAAAATCCCTTCTCGAATATAAAACCAAACCGTCACCTGACACTAAAAATCTATCCTTTTCTGCAGAAAGAGCATGAATCTCTGAACGTCTTCTAGCAGATGCAGCAGCCACAAGAAAAACCGCTTTAAGAGTTAAAAGCTTAAGACTGATAGACGATAAAGGTTCAAAATGGCGACCTGCCAAGACTTGAAGAACCAAAGCCAGATTCCAGGCAGGTAAAGGCTTAGCAGATGGAGGACGAATATTACCTAGACCTCTAATAAAGTTATTAAGAGTCTTAGTATCCTTAACATCGGCATTCAGAAGACAAGACAGGGAAGATGCAAGCGAGAATCTATATCCCCTGACCGTATTAGCCGACAACTTCAAAGAGTCAAACAAATAAGATAAAAAATCTAACACTTGTGGTATAGAAACAGAATCAGGCACGAAACCTTGGTCGGAACACCATTTTCCAAAGATTTTAAGACGACCCTTGTAAACTCTATGGGTCGATTCCCTTCTGGCCGAATCAATAATTTCCTGAGATCTTTTAGAAACCGTATCCTGGAATCTTTCAGACTCGAGATTCTCCAAACGCATAGATTGAAGATTCCTGGACTTGGATGTACACACCGACCTCTTACTTGAGATAGAAGGTCCTGGGATACTGGAAGGAGACGAGGAAAGTCTACCAGAAAATCCAGAAGGTCCACAAACCAAATCCTCTTGGGCCAAAAAGGGAGCTATCAGAAGAATCTCGCAAACTTGGTCCTTGACCTTCTTCAACACCAACAGGATCAGAATAGTAGGAGGGAAGGCATAAGCGAACATCCCTGTCCAAGACTGAGACAGGGCATCTACCGCCAGGGCCTGACTGTCCGGAAAAGGAGACATGTAAGAGGAGATCTGGGCATTCAGAGAGGTCGTGAACAGATCTACTAGAGGATGATCCATGAGATTGAAAATCGCTCTGACAACCGACTTCTTTAACTGCCACTCTGTGTGGGCGAACTTGCTGGGACGTGACAGTTGATACGCCAGAAAGTTCAGACTGCCTGGGACATGAGATGACACTAGAAAAATCTGTCTCTTGCGGCACCACAAGAGCAGATTCCACACTTCTAGACAAAGGAGAGAAGACCTTGTACCTCCCTGCCTGTTGATATAAGCTACTACTGTCGAATTGTCCGACCGAATTGAGACTTTGAGGCCTATCACCAGATCTGACCAAGAAAGGAGAGCCTTCTTGACAGCCCACAACTCCAGAACGTTGATGTGGACTGACGACTCCTCCAGAGACCAAATGCCTGAAACTGACAGGGAGTCCCAGACCGCTCCCCAACCCTCCTGAGAAGCATCCGTGAACATAATTGCTTGAGGGGACTTTACCAGAGGAACCCCCATCAGCAGCAGAGAACGATCTTTCCAGAAATCTAGATGAGGGATCAAATGTTCTCTGATGGGAATCTGATGGTATATAGAGTGGACTGACTGTTTCCAAAGGGACATCAAATACATCTGAAAAGGCCTTCTCATCATGGCCGCCCAAGGAACCACCTTCTCTACGCTGACCATCAGACCTATCACTCTTAAAAGGAATCTTGCTCTTACCCAAGGCGAAGAAGCAAGAATTTCCATGGCCACCGATAAAGCCTCTATCCTTGGCTCCGAGGGAAAGACTAACTCCCCCGGCCAGATCGAAAGAAACGCCTAGATGAGTAAAGATTTGCGACGGAACTAGGCTTGATTTCTCTAGATTCAAAATCCACCCTAGATTGCATGCCAGACTGCAAACCTCTGGCAGAATACCTTCGAGAATTGAGGAAGACCTTGCTTTTACCAACCAATCGTCTATATAAACATGAAGATGGATAGAACGATGGTGTAAAATTCCTGCCACGGCTGAAACTATGCGGGTAAAAAGAAAGGGAGCCGTGGTCAGGCCGAAGGGCATGGCGCGAAACTGCCACACCCGATCCTTGTAGGCAAACCTCAGGAACTTTCTGAATACAGGATGAATAAGAAGATGGAAGTAAGCGCCCTTTAAATCTATGGAAGACGTCCACATTCCCTGATCCAGACTGGCAATAATCTGGGAAACCGTCTCCATCTTGAACTTTGGGGTGAGAATGCTCTGATTTAACTTCAGATTTATGATCGGACGCCAACCTCCTGACTTCTTTGGTACTAAAAAGATGGTCGAGTAGTAACCCGGGTCTACTCCCCAACTGGGAACTTCCTCTATAGCCCTCTTTACAATCATGGCTTCCAACTCCTCTTCCAAAGCCCTCAGTTTCTCCGGATTGGATGGAACTGGAGTCCACACTGGGCAAAAGGAAAGAAGAGGAGGATGACGGATCCATGACGGAGCATAACCCCAACGTATCTGGGATACTAGCCAGGAGTCCTGAATGAGGGCTTGCCATTTCTCCCAAAACAGAGAAAGGCGCCCTCCTACTGGCACGTTGGGAACGCAGCACTGGACTGCTTGCTCCAAAGGGGGAGGAAGAAGGGAAGGAATGGGATAAATAAGAGAGAGATTTGGAACTACCCAGGAATTGTCCAAACCTTCAAACTCTCTTCCCCTGAAAACCTCTAGAAGAAAAACGTCCTCTGGATCTAGACGCACGGCGAGAAGGAGTCTGACCTCTCCTCGCCCAAGACGAAGGAGACCGCCTCCCTACCGACCTCGAACGATGGGAGGAAATGGAACCGAATCGATCCTCCTCCACAGATCGATCCCGCTGATCATAAGAGGACAAATTCGAGTTAAGAACGACCCTAGAAGGATAAGCTCCAAACTGATCCGGTTTGAGACTCTTTCTTCTCGGAGAAGAATTAGGGCTTTTAACCGAAGAAATATCTCTTTTCCCGGAAGAACTGGACCACGAAACTTGAGCCTGAAGCGCCCTAGAGGACTTCAAGCACTCAGATTCCGCCCTAATTAAACTAGGAGCTGACTCTCCAAATAGATCAGTCCCGAAGGGAGACGCCACCACAAGATTCTGTTTCAACACCTCAGAAATCCTAACCTCAGAAAGCTTTCTAGACCGCCGTTTGGAAGTAATTAAACCTAACGACTTACAAACGGAATTAAGAGAACCCCGGGACAAATCAGCCAAAGAACGAAAGACTGCCACCGGAACTTGTTCACCTCTTTCTGCTGCCTTAAGAACAGCCTCCGACAGCAGAGCAAGATAATTAGACGATTTAATCGGAGACCTACAAACTGATTCCCATTTAAACAGATCCGAGGAATAATCCGACTTAGAAACGTCTTTCAGCTGAGATGATAAAACCTCCCAAGCAGGACCAGACAGAGACTGAGTAGAAGCTACCTTTAAAAAATCCTCCTTGGGAATCTGAACCGGCGAGTCATACTTGGAAACCAGAGAAAAATCAGAGCTAACCGAGTCAGTAACGAAAAAATCTAACATATCTACCACTAAATTGTCAACAGGAAGCACCAGAGGTGACGATGAAGAAGGATCAGCAGCAGAAAGAGCGGATCCGAAAGAAGGAGGAACCACAGCGAATTCCTCCTTAAGAGGAAGAGAAAGCGAAGAAGCAATCCAACTGTGAGCCATGGACCAGTCTTCCGAAGAGGCCCTAACTGGGCAAAATCTCTTCAGATCCCTGGCCCTGACTGACCTTGGAACAGAAGAAATAGAAGATAGAAGAGGAGGAGGAGAATAAGAAGAAGGAGGAGCTATAAGAATTGAAGTCTCCTGAGACCAAAGAATCACCTGCCCTCGAAAACACAGGGGAGGAAGGCCTACTGACCGAATCATGAAAAGAGGAAGTATGCCTGGACACGGAATCTCTACCCACCTCCTGACTAGCCGATGAAGAAGGACGAACCACTGAAGAAGCCGAGAATCTAGAAAGAATAGACAAACGAGCAGACACAAACAAACAATCTAATGATGAATCTCTAACCACTGAAAACAGAGAAAAATCTAACCCTGAATCAACAATTTGAAATTCGAGCTCAGGGGACAGAACCACCGAAACAATCGGATCAATATGATCAAAAGATGGAGACGACGCCAGAGAGGAAGGAGGAGACGAAACTGATTGAGCAGAAGCAAAAGCCTGATCACACTGATCCTGAGAGGAAGAAGAATGAGGAGTAGAACGAAGACTAGCAATCCCGGAGGAGGAATGGAAGACTTAAACAGAGGAGAAGAGTTAGAAACATGAGAAGAGGAGAAGTACTTCGACGAGAGACAAGATGAACGGGAAGAATGTCTAGAAAAAAACGGATTAACCACAGCATCACGAAAAGAAGAATTCGCCTGAGAAGATAACTCCACATCAATGATCCTTGGAGGAAGGAAGGAATCATAAATAGAATCTGCAGAATCCTGTGAAAACCTTTGCGAATTTACTGGACCAGAATCAAAGTTCCTAACATCCCCGAATCTAACTGGGCCTAACGAATCTTGTTCTCTCATTAAACCAGAAGCTGACTCCCCACCGGAAACGGAAATCGGAATTACATCCAGGTCTGACCGACCCGGAAGTACACCTCTAATACCGGCAGCGGAAGTAAACTGACTAGTGTCCACCCCGGAACCGGAAACGCCTCTACCGGAATTCGAAAAATAAAAAGAGTCCTCAGACTCCGGATATCCTAAAAGAACCAGAAACGGAAGTAGACACTAGTCCTCTAGGACCCGGATGTCCTATATAACCGGAAGACAGACCGGAAGTTACCAAAACGGAAGTGGTAACCGGATCTAGCCGACCCGGATCACCACCCAAACCGGAAGTTCTTCCGGAAACGGAATCTACCGAAGCCGGAACCGGATCTTGACGACCCGGATGTCTCGCTAAACCGGAAGTCCGGCCGGAAAAAGAATGATCATCGTAAAACGGAAGTAAACCTGAGTCCAAATGACCCGAGTCTACCACACCGGAACCGGAATTAGCAAGACTAGTTAACGACCTCTCAACAATGGGCGCTTTCGAGACTACTTTAACCACCGGAACCACCGTCACATTGGCATTTTCATAAGTACTAGCCTTATGGACGCCAGCTTCCGCCGATGCCACCACGGCTTGAAGGTTATGCCCGTCACCTTCTAGTCTAACGTGGATTTTCTGTGGTGCACCCTCCGAGCACACCTTCAAGAGCTTAGATGCTCTTGTCTTCTGCTGTTTTGGCGATTCCATCACCTGTCTAGAGGTCAGGGGGACTGGCTTCCCCCATTTGCGGGAACGCCCGCTAGCCTTGGGGCTATCCTCGGAGCTTGACGAGCTCTCCTTCCTTTTTGCCTCTTTTATTGCAGAAGAGATCCTTTCATCAAGTGATTTCATCAAAACGGTGGCGAACGACTCAAACCTAGCAAAGAGCGCCATCACGGCGTCCAAATTTCCCGATGATTTTCCCCCCTCCGTTGCTACCGATAACGGAACAGAGGTTGAAGCAAAGGACACCGCCCTTGTCTTGCTAGCAACGGAGGAAGGGGAAGGACGACCAGAGGGCAGCATTTGTTTCGACAAATCCTTAAAATACAATTTCGCAACCGAAACCGGCCACCCTTTACATATCCCACACATAGCAGTGGTTGTACAGGTCGTACACTTCACGCAAACATGGCCAGCGAACTCAATGGCGTGATGTCGATCACATTTCGCCGACGTACATTTAGTCCTATCCGATTTCGCTGACTCCTACAAACGAAAAAACGTAACAATGAAGCATACCACTCAAGCTTGCCAACAATAGAAAACCTCAACTCAGTTCCAATGGCGGGAAAATTCAAATTTCCTCTCAAGAAGCTTTCAAGGATTCTTTAAAATAATCACTATAATGCACTAAAAATAACTTCGTTACAGGCTCACGATATGACTGGACATTATTAATGATGATAATGATTTAGGATAGGCATAACCATCAAGATACCACGAAATAATACGATCTTCACGAAAACCGGTAATATCTCAATTTCGTCTATAAGATACCATACAAACACAATTATACTTCCTTAGACGTAACTTAGGGAGGATTGACTTCATATTAGGCATGATTATATCCTTAATATAAAGACACAGGTATAGCTATCCAAGCGCAAAACACAAAATTTTCTTTCAAATATTTTTGTCCAACTATTCTGTTTGCAGAATAATTGAAAAGTTAATCTGTTTCCTATTCGGGCTCTAATGCGCATGCACGAGCGCGCCTAGCGACAAGCGTCACTATGAGGTGAGTATAGACTGGTGCCAGTCTATACTTGATGATAGGCTGGAGAGGGGACTCAACCAGAAGCCTGGTTGAGGGTCCATAGGAATCGGATTCTGGTAGCAAAATGCAAATAATTGATTTAGCAAGTAGTGATTGAACGGTAATGGATGTTTTTGTGGTGTAATAACAACCTAAGTTTATTTTGTTTTGTTGCCCATTTTTCTGGAGGTGTTTGTAACCCTCCAGCTTATTCTGCGTTTTGTTTATCCTGATGTCTGCTCTTACTCTAAAATCTAAGCTTATTTTGTTTTGTTGCCCACCATTTTTTACTCAGGCCACATACATGCCATCCTATTGTCATTTCTAGTGTACATTATATGTGTGTTGTTTCATATATTTGTCAAAATCTGATGTCACATTTCCTGTCATCATTTCTATTTTTTTTTTAATTTATTTATCTTTTTAATTATTTGCTTTCTATTTGATTTTTGGCTAATTATTGTCCTTTGTAATGTGTTACTCAGGTAATATGTGTGCTATTTTAAATTTGCTTTAAAATCTAATGTCACGCTTGCGAATGTAAGATGAACTTGTTTAACCTGTTCCCTGATTTATTTTCTATCTACCCTGCTCCTTGCAAAAATATTGTCTCCCATTTCTTGGCCGACACCAATCGTGGACATTTTGATCAATAAATGCGTGTCCACTTGCAGGCCGGGAGATGATTTTTATTGGAGGTGCATTTTCGGGAATGGTTTTCTCTCGGCTTGCGAATGGATTTTCCCTAAACACCATCACCGCTTTCGCCATCAATATCCTTTTGCTGTTATGTTTTGGTAATTTGTATCCAAACTGATTAATCGTGTAATCACAATTATTCTTAAATAATCGATCGCGATTACTCAGCCATTTCAGCTGCTAATCATCATACTTGAATAATTGTGAAAAACTTCAACTGTATAAAATAGGTAAATTCCAACCTCTTATTTACTTTCTTTAATAACATCTTGTCATTTTGCTCTGTTAATGTATGTCCAATTAAAGGCCAAGGGAAGACTGTTTTTTTGGGGATGTATCACGGGAATGACTTGCCCGAGAATCGAGCCAGGCATTCCAGTGATACAATTCCAAGAGTAGTCTTCTATTGGCCTTCCAAATGCCCACCAGTGGGCTGAAAATGGTAAATTCCAACTGCTTATTTACTTTTTTAATAACATCGGTCACAAAAATTGTCATTTTGCTTTGTTAATGTATGTCCAATTAAAGGCCAAGGGAAGACTTGATTTTTTGGGGGATGTATCACTGGAGGGACTTGCTCGAGAATCGAGCCAGGCATTCCAGTGTTACAATTCCGAAAATAGTCTTCTATTGGCCTCACAAATGCCCTTCACTGGGCTGAAAGTGGTTAATTCCAAATGCTTACTTACTTTTTTAATAACATCGGTAACAAAAATTGTCATTTTGCTCTGTGAATGTATGTCCAATTAAAGGCCAAGGGAAGACTGTTTTTTGTGGATGTATCACTGGAATGACTTGCCCGAGAATCGAGACAGGCATTCCAGTGATACAATTCCAAAAATAGTATTCAATTGGCCTCCCAAAAGCCCTTCACTGGGCTGTAAATGGTAAACAATCTAATTTTCTTGCTCATCTGGGTTCATGAAGGTTATTCCTGGTAATCCGCCTCTGTAACCGCTGGCTCGACTAGTTGATTCAGCTGTTTCAGTTGTTGATTTTCAGAGAAGACCTCCACCGGACTACTAATGGATACTTTAAGATGACCATAGACCACTATTATTAGCATTCGTCATTATTATTAACCCTTTGACATCCATACCAGCAGCTTCTGTAGTAATTTAGATTTTCTTGAACAAATTCATGGCTAAAAGGGTTAAATTATCATTACCTATCCCAACCAATGATCAGCTCTCATCATTTCAATTTTCAGTTGTGTACATGTAACAGCAACGTAGAATATTTTTGCCTGATTGAAACTAAGCCGTGTATAATCTTGCCAAGACAAGGAAAATATCTCTGGCATCTTCCTCCCCTAAACTCTTTCCAACCATATTGTTTCGGCTTTTTTCTTCTATCCTTACCATGCCAACCAAATTCCCCTGCTCATCCTGTAAGAGACCTGTTAGAACTAATCAAAAAGCTTTATTATGTGACTTGTGTTCGGAGTGGGTTCACTTAAGATGTTCTAAACTCACTGCTTCTGATTATCTCCATCTTGAGTTAGATGACCAAGCATGGTGGTGTCTAAACTGCAACAAATCTTTATTTCCTTTCAATCACATTAATGATGATGCTGACTACACACTTGCAATCATGAATCCACATGTTGAATATAACTACATAGAACACATACAAGACCTAATTCTAAATCCCTTCAAACTTAACACCCACACATATAGAGAGATCAACTCAAAAGATGCTATAACTGACTTATCCATACCTCCACAAACTTGTAACTATACGCTTCTAAGCAAATTTAATGACTTTATAACAAATAGTAAAGAAAGCATTGCACTCTCACTCATGCACGCAAACACTCGATCGATACTGAAGAACAATGACAAGTTAAATAATTTCCTAGATATGAGTGCACATGAGTTTGGAATTATTGGAATTACAGACTTGGCTAAAAATAAACTCACCTACTACTCTAGTTAACAAGAATAACTATACATTTATCGAAAAGCACAGATCTGACAAAATTAACAAGGATGGTGGAGGTGGTGTAGGCATGTACATAAAAGACAATATTCAATTCATTTTGCGTGAAAACCTTTCCATAATGGAAGAATACATTGAAACAATATTTATCAAAATTCTGATTCAAAAAGGTAGAAATAAAATTGTTGGTACAATCTACAGGCCTCCTGACAGTGACAACAAACAATTCATTGAAGCTTTGACCAGAATTCTGGATACAATACAAAAGGAAAATAAAACAGCCTACCTTATGGGTGATTTCAATATTGATCTGCAGCAACAGAAATGTTGTCATACCAAAGACTTCATTAACTTATTAAATACCTATTTTACTATCCGACAATAACTAAACCAACTAGAATAACAGAATCTACGGCGACCGTCATTGACAGCATATTTTGCAATAATATTAATCGCAATATCAGCAAAACTCATGTCGGAATCTTTGTACCTGATATCTCAGATCATTTACCTATATTTCTCCTAGAAAAACAACAAACATACCAGAAACAATTCGAACAGGAAAAATTTAAATGCAGAGATTACTGTCAGGTCAACATTGAAACATTCAAAAGATCTATGTCAGAGGTCGATTGGAGCATTAGTAACAGACATTCAGTCTTGTGAGCATGCCTACAACAAATTTCATGCCATCTGCACGACTATTTTTTAACAAAGCTTTCCAATGAAAGAAAGTTAAAAATATAGGCATAACCCAACTAAACCTTGGCTTACACGTGGATTAATAGCTGCCTGTCATACAAAACATCAGCTCTACTTAACATTTATCAAGTGTCAAACTAACTACAATGAAATTCAGTTTAAAAAATATAGAAATAAATTAGATCAAATAATAAAAACAGCTAAGAAAAGATATTATCACAAGAAACTCGAACAGTCTAAAAATGACATAAAAGAGACTGAAGGAAATGTCAATTTCCCTTTCTCCGAGATCTAACAATACTCACCATTCTGTTACTTCTGATATACAGCTGGCCCTGACAGCTGGCTCTAGGACTATAGACTTAGAAAGCTTTACCGACTCCTTGGAACCGGGTACTCGGCTCCCAACTGCCAAGTACCCGTCTACCATAGAGCTCATATTGTTTGCATAGCCACCAAACAAGAGAAAACCATGGCTTGCCTCCGTGGGGCTGGGAGGCTGGGTCCGTAACAGAATGGTGAGTATTGTTAGATCTCGGAGAAAGGGAAATTGACATTTCCTTCATTCTCCTTCGATCAATACTCACCATTCTGTTGCTTCTGATATACACCAGATTTTATCAGTAACCTGGTGGGAAGGGGCAAGCCATCAATGCTACTTTTGCCCCTTGGAGAAAGATTTAGACTTAAACTTGACTAACGGAGACCTAAAAGGACCGTCAAGTTAACGGAACCGAATCACATTCACATCACTGCCCCCCCCCCCATTTCCTCCTAAGAAAAGGGAGAGAACTCACGAACATGTATCTCGCCTGAAACACAAATATGCCAAGAGGGTTAACTGCTCCTTGCATATTCACATGTATTAGCCTGGGAATGAGCATGAATATATATGATGAATGAACATGATATATAGACATAATACAAAAAACTCTCACTATTGAATTACCTTATGATAATTGGACTTCAGACGTACCGCCTCCAACCATTCACTGGTCCGGCCATCAGTGACACAATCTGGTTGTCATCCTCGCGCTCGACCATGCCTGCTTTAGGTTCTTTTCTTACCAAAGTGAAAAAAGGGTGAAGAGCAGTGTGGTCACTTAACTATTGTCTCAAAACAGCTAAAGCGAGTGGATTGGCTGAGTCTGACACATCCCTCATATAGTAATCCGTAAATGAGGACTCACAGTGCCATTGTGCAATGGCCATGATGTCCTATAACGGAACACCACTGTAAAGGGCGGTCGAGGCGGCTATTCCTCTAACATCGTGTACCCTTGCGCCTTGCACCTGGTGCCCAGTCGCCATCTCATGAGTAGTTTGAATGCATTCGGCTACCCAACGAGAGATAGTATCCATGGATGCGGCGCCATAAGGCTTCTTATGGCAGATCCACAGAAGGCTATCGTTCGACCGTAACGAGTCAGTCCATTTCCTGTACTTAGTCAAAGCACGGACCGGGCACCAGACACTGGCATCACGATCAAACCTAGTTAACTTCGGTATTATGATCGGTTTGCCGGGATATTTCAAAGATTGATTCTTTGACATAAACTCTGCTCTTGGCAGAAGACGCAGACCCTCTCCGGAGACAATAAATCGGTCCCTCTCTGCCGAAAGCGCATGGATCTCACTGCGCCTTCTAGCTGAGGAAGCTGCCAATAGAAAGACTGCCTTTAGAGTCAAATGCTTTAGACTAGCCGAACGCAACGGTTCGAAAGGGTGCTTGGCCAGTACATTAAGCACTAAAGATAGACTCCAGGCTGGAATGACTACCGGTTGTCTCGGTCGGAGATTGCTCATTCCCTTCACCATCACATTTAACTGGGCCACCTCTGGACTATCCCTGTTGGCTAGACAAGGGATAACTGATGCCAAAGCTGACTTGTATCCAGCAATTGTGACGGGAGCTAGTCCTGAAAAGAACAGCTCACAGAGAAAGTCTGCTATTTGCTGAATAGTGGATTGAAAGGTATCAATACCCTTTCCTTCACACCAGTCTGCAAATTTGTTAACCTTGTTGTTATATGACTTGAAGGTTGACCTCCTTCTCGCAGCCGCAATGAAATCAGCAGCTTGTCGAGAAAAGCCTTCCGATGTGGAACGTTGTTTGATAACATCCACGCAGTCAATTTGAACATTTCGGGACGCTCGTGTAGGAAGCGTCCCTTGGCCTGGGAGATTATGTTCGGAATCTCGGGCAACTGCACTGGGTTTTCCACCAGCAGATCTAGCAGATCTGTGAACCACGCCCTGCTGGGCCAATACGGCGCTATTAGCAGGACCAGACGCGGTTCCTCCCTGATCTTCACCAATACCTTCGGCGTAAGCGTGCATCCCTCTCCAGCTTATCGCCAGAGCGTCTGTATCGACGGCATTTGGATCTGGAATCGGCGAGACATAAGTCATGATTTGAGCATTTTCCCTTGTGGCGAACAAGTCCACGTTGGGTTTGCCCCAATGCTCGAAGATCCTTCGTAGAACTGGAGGGTTGAGGGACCATTCTGTTGGCAGAATTCTCTGTCTGCGAGACAAAGCATCCACCAGAATGTTCAATCGCCCAGGAATGTGAGCTGCTTTCAAAACAACCGAGTAATTCCTGCACCATTGAATCAAGTGCCACACTTTGATACACAGTGTGGGTGACCTGGTCCCGCCTTGGCGATTTATGTATGATACTACCGTCGAATTGTCCGACCGTATCAATATCACCTTGCCCCTGATCATCGGAAGAAACTCTTCCAATGCCAGTTCCACTGCCATCATTTCCCACAGATTGATATGCAGCTGACTCTCCTGGAGAGTCCATGTGCCCGAGACCTGGTGTTCTCCCAGGCAGGCCCCCCACCCCTCCGTGTAAACGGACAGCTGGGGGTGGGGTAGGTGCAGTGAAACCCCTACTAGGAGATTCTGACGCTGTTCCCACCATACAAGATGCGACATTATCGGCTCCAAAACTGGTACCAGTTTTGACAGGGGTTCTGTTCTCTGTTTCCACAGAGACATCAGATACAACTGGATAGGTCTTCGCATTAGAGCAGCGTACGGGATTACCTGCTCCATGGAGACCATCATGCCCAGCATCTGAAGAAAGCGCCTCGCCTGAATGTGGTTTCCCACTCGAAAACTCTTGAGGATGGCTAACAGAGACACCACTCTGGGCTCTGACGGGTAAACCCTGCACTCCTTGAGATCGAATCGCATCCCCAAATAAACGAAATGTTGAGTGGGCGTCAACTCGGATTTCTCCTTGTTGACTACCCAGCCTAGATCTGAAAGTAACTCCAGAGTCAGAGCAGTAGCCACGTTCAACCTGGCTGCCGAGTCTGCCTTGATCAGCCAGTCGTCTATGTAGGTGTGTAGCGCCACGTTCTCTTTTCTGAGAAACGCTGTCACCGCAAGGACCACTCTTGTGAAAACCCTTGGAGCTATCGACAGGCCAAACGGGAGAACAATAAACTCCCATACTTGATTCCGAAACGCAAATCTCAGAAACCTGTGACAACTCCTGTTCATCGGAATGTGGAAATATGCATCTTTCAGATCGATCAATACACACCACATTCCCTTCCTCAATCCTGCCATTACCGACCTCGGCGTTTCCATCTGGAACCGAGGTGTATGGATAAACCAATTTAATGGCCTGAGATTGAGTACGGGTCTCCATCCCCCTGTGCTCTTGGGGACAAGGAACATATTGGAATAGAAGCCTGGAGTGTTCTGGTTCGCTGGTTTTATTGCTCCCTTCAGCAGCAAACCCGACACTTCGTTTTGAACGGCTTCTAACTTGTCTGGTTCCCGTGGTACGGGTGTCCAGACAGGTGCCAAAGACAGATTCTGTGGCGGAAAGTCCCACCACTCCGGCATGTACCCCTGGGATAACCATCCCAGGACCAGACTGTCTGACGTCACACCTCGCCAGGCCTCGACGAAACGCATGAGCCTTCCACCCACCATAGACGCCTCGACATCTAACGGGGTTGTCCGGCTCGCGGTCCACTCCCCCACCCTTTCTTAACGAGAGAGAGGGAACCATTTCCGTCCTGGCTCGGCAGTTATAACTGGCACCGCTGTTCCTGTCGCACAGGTGCAGTCCAGGTGGATATGAAGGGAGCTTTTGTACCCTCAGGTACGATCCGCTCCCTTCTTTCCACCCTTGGAGGACTTACCCTTACCCTTCCCGCCTCTAGGGCGATCCGGAGCAACATTGGGGAGGGTAGGGGCCTCCACAACCGTCCTGGCTTTCTTAGCCGGCGGCGGCTGAGAAAATCCAGATGAAGCAGAAGTCGCAGCAGGCTTAGCTTTCGCCTTGCCTTTCTGCTTCTTCTGCTTCTTCGAAGGTTGGCCAGCTAACGGCTTCCCTACAGCCCCTAGTGCGTGCGCTTGCCGCACTAGCTCCAGCTGTAGGTTTACCGCCAACCGATTCTGCGCAATGCTGGCAGTGTCCTCTAGGATGGCCCGCGCCTGGCCACCGAAGATGCTAGAACCATTTGCCTCCTGGACTTTGTCACACGCGCTTGCACCCTTGCCAGTGCGTCCATAGACAGCACCAAGCCGTCATTCACGCACGAAAGCGCCACAGGTGGCACAGGGTGGCCTGCCCCCGCTTCAGCCCACACCGACTGAAGAAGGCGATAAGAATGATTGACAGCACTCATAGCTGCCCTCACCCCCTCATCGCATAGGGACAGGACTTCCTCCTGGTGTGCCTGGGACCTGTCCACAAGTGCCGGACCGGGGCCACCCGCTCCAGCACTCTGAACCCCCAGAACCCATCGGTCATCCTCGGTGACCGACGGTACCACCCCATATCTGTGGTATTCCCCCCGTGGAATACGACACCTTGCCCGCACCTCCCTTGAGGCCGCAGGGAGCTGGCCCTTGGTCGTAAGCTGCTTGCTATAAATAGCCTCCAGCAACTCTATGAACCGTGGATCCAGTCCAACCGACTGGATCCGGGCCGCGGGCAAGATCCCCGTCCTAATCGATGCAACCGACGGACGGGGCGCATCCTCCTCGGCCGTGGCCGAAACCACAGATGGGTCCACCCTGGCTAGCCAAGCCAGAGCCTCCGACCAGTCTACTTCCGAGGAGGACACACCCGTGAACACGTCACCCGTTGATGCGCTCACGGGCCTGCCAGCCACGGCCTCTCAGCAAGGAGCCGCGGCTGACACGCCAGGCACTCCGGTACCAAACGGTTCCGCTGCCACCCCATGAAACACACCAGTCCATGGGGTAGGTCCGCCCGGAAAACCGTACGGACCCCTAGGCGGATGCGGAACCGTGGCCAGACATGGGCGCCAACGGCACCCCATGTCTGACCGCCGGACCAGGCGAGATAGGTGAGTACCACGCCCGGCCCGGCACACCGGTCACTGTGTCAGCTGGCCTCAAACCAACCGTCACGGGACCGGCGCCTGGCGGAGCCGCTGCACTGGCTTGCGCCAAGCCAGACAGATGGAGGACGGTTCCGTCCAGGACGGAATCGTCCTCCATATTCATAACCCGTGGCATCACAGGCCGCAGCAACCTCTCCTCCTCGGCCTCCTCGTCTTCCCACACCTGACGGACCAGCCACCGCTACTGGACCACCCGGAGGTGGCCGCAGAGAGACAGAACCTGTCAGGCCAGAGCCTGACGGGACTGCCAGGGGGCCGTACGAGACGGCTCCCTCGGTGACCATTCCAGAACCATGTCCTAGGACAGGGTCCGAACCAGGCATGGGGAGAAACTGCCCCCCAACCTTTGGCAGCAGTGACGACACCAGCGTGGGCAGAACGCTATGCAGAAAACCCTGCATAGCCGGACCGAACCACGCCGGCGGTGCCATCTCCACCACCTCCAGCTGGGGACGTGGAGCGCCCCCACCGGCCGAACCGGACGCTCCACGATTTACCTTCGGACCGCCTGACCCCGCGTCAGACCCAGCCACATCCTTCTGGGCAAGGAACTTCAACATCACTTCCGCGGACCACACTGCACACACACTACACCTACTATCTAGGTTACATGGCGTACACCTAAAACAGACATGGTCCATAAACATGACCCGTACGAATTTGTGGCACACGTCACATGATGGCAGGGCTGGCTTGGCCTATAAATAAGCACAAACCTACAATAAGCAAGCGGAACGAGACACAGATGGAAGGCAGACAATTAATTTTCAAATAATTTGACCATAAATTAACTGTACCCTCCCGCACCGTTACAGCAAAGATCGCATTGATTATGACAAGCATGGTTGGGTTTTGGACAGTCCAAAACTAACTTTGAGCAGACATTGTCCAAAACCTGTCTAAAACCTGTCTTAAATGGTTTAAACCAGTCCAAAACTGTCCAAAATTGTCCAACGACTGTCCAAAACTATGTTGAACATATCACCATACTCTTATGCATCATAATCCTATTAAAAAATAACAAGAAATCAGAGATTGCATCAAAAGCACTATATTAAACAAATCCATTTATTATATGAGTTATTATTACATTTTTATCAAATACATACAATTAAACTTAAAAGGCTTAATTAGGTTTAATTAGTAGTCCAAATCAGACAGCCCTCTCAACATCCTGTAGCAAAACACTAGCTTTGACGCTTTCTCTACTCCAAGCCTATTACGGATTTTAGTGTGGATATAGCTAAAATTGCTAAAAAATTCTCTCAATCGATGCTGATGATGCTGGTGCTTCAAGCAGCTGAATAGCCATATCAATAAAATCACCTGGCACACCTAGTGTTTTCAAGGCCTTCCACCATGTCACTGAAGGCACTTAAACTGCAGCATCACAGAAATATGATGCAGGAAATGGGCTGCTTTTAGCCTGGTATGCAATAAATGTTGCTATAAAGCTAGGGTTCTTAGCTATTATCCAATTGTTCACTTCTTCAAACTGTTTTGCTACCAGCATCTCGCCCTGAAACTTTGGATGTAATGTGTATGCGACAAGATGCTCTGGCAGGATTGCCTTGCTGAAACGTGCTAACAGAGTTTTCTTGTGTGGTTCTAGCAGAGTGTTGTTTAGTAATTCAAGCCAAACATGGCATGCATCGGCTAGTGTTGATGTGTCACTCTGACATGTGTCAATTGCTATTGAAATTGGCCGAAGTTGTTCGGCTAAGTCTCTTGCATTTCTAAACAGGTTAAAGTCCATTATCTTCTTGACAATAGAATTATCTATTTCTCCTTCATGGTCTTGTACAATTTTCATGAAATGTGGACGGTTGTGAATGAAGGAGTCAATACACACGAGTTGACGCTTCCATCTAGTGTCACAAGGAAGCTGTGGCTTAACACTACCAATACATTCCGAGAGCCAGGATAGTGGCTTGTGGTGATTCCTGAAATATTTTTGAATCTCAACTACATGCTTAATTAGGGTATCCGGTGTTATGTCTTGCCCTAGGAAGTTTAGCCAGTGTGCAGAACAGCCATAGACAATAAGATCATTGTCATCAGCCTTCAAACCATCACGCATTTTTTCCATGTTCTTTGCATTATCTGTGACAATGCTGTTAACTGTACAGTTGTATTTTGTCTTAGCATATTGTATTGTCTCTTGACACTTCACCGTACAGTTTTCAGCACTTTTAGTCATAGAACCAGTGTCAAAGCTGTTTAAGAAGAAGCTCTTTCCTTCTACTTGCAAGCAGGATGCTATGATAGGTTCATTGTGAATGTTACTCCACCCATCCTCCACTAATGTTGCTGTCTTGCCATCAAGAATCACCTTCATATCCTCTGTCACCTGATCATGCACAGCATCCAGAAGCTTTCTACCAATCAGTTTACGTGAAGGGGGTTTATATCCTGGGCGTAGCATACTAACAACTTTTATGAACTGCGGATGTTCAGCCATTGAAAATGGAAGGTTACAAGCATAAAACAACCTCGCGACTTCTATATCTATTGCTGACTTCATCGCTGAGGTGGTAGTGATACAACGTCGGCTCAGATCTGGACAGGTTGGTGAGGGTGGTGCTGATTGTGATGGCAATTCTTCTCTTAGTCGCTTTGTGCATGGTGCAGCTGATGGTTTGTCCAGCTGAAACAAAGAAAAGGGATATTACATGCGCTATATAAGCCAAATGTAGATATACACCATACCTGGTCCAAGCCATTTGGGGACAAGATAAGATAATCTTTTTAAAAATTTACATTGAAATGACTGGCATTGCAACAAAATCAGTCATTCCTATGTTGAATTTTCAAAAGTAATTAATTTTATGTCATAATTCAACACATTTAAAATTTGGAATGGATAGAGTTAAAGATAGACCACCCTTCTGTCAAATAAATGCATGTTTTTATTTATTTTCAAAACTTTGGGACTTGCTGAATATTAGTTTGACTGTTTGCATCAGTCTATCTGAAGGGTGTTAGTGTGCTATGCCAAATTGTTTTCATAATATTACTGTAGTAAAGGTATTCAGGCAAGAGTATTTCTGAAAACCCTGGGTTGCAGAAAGTATAGGGTTAAGTAGATCATTGTGTGTTATTTCTAATCTTAAGCCAGCGCCCTCACAGGCCAATTATCACACCTATACCATTGAATTGCAAAGAGGCTCAGCATGTGATTGTGGTTATCAGAGATTATCAGACCTGGTTCTATTACTAGCATGGCAAAGAGAATAATTAACTCAGGTATCTGAACTAAAGGTGAGACATCCTGTTGATAACCCCTATGCGGCCAAGACAATTACAGTGAATAGTAACCTTACCTACATTGTACATTATGACTTTTAAACACAACTTAGCACACATTTTTCACTGAAATGACTGGCGTAGTAAAAGCGGCAGTCATTTCACGAGTAAATTTGTTTTCCAGTCAAATTAGTTTCAAAATATTCTGCAGTTTTCCCGCATAGTGTCCTTGAAAATGATAGCTGAGGAATTCATCGGTGAAAGGGTTAAGGCATGTATTAGATATATTGGACTCCTAGCACTCCAATTTCAACAAAAAAAAAATTTCAAATAAAATTAAAAGATAAACGGTTTTTTTATTTTCAACAAATTTGTCATCACCCAACAAAATTGTTGAAAAATGAAAACCAGTTTCCTTGGTATAGTCACAATAAAATATAGAATTTTTAATTATTGACATTAGAGAGCAAGGGGTTAAGCATTAATTTTATTTACCTTCAAAATCTTGATGTCTTTGCTGATATGTGTGTCTGCACTGTCTGTATCAGCCTGTTCAACAGGACTTTCAGTAGACTTCTCATGCTTCTCATAGTGTATTTTCATCCTTGCTACCTTGCTGACAACTGTGTACTCACACTCTCTACACTTAGCCATTTGTTTGCCATTAATCTTAACTTCCAAAAAGTGCTTCCAAATTGGATCCTTAGGCCTACCACCTTTGAAATACATATTAACTATTTCAAATGCCATCAACACATAAATATTCAGGACAACAGAAGAATTCAAAGATTAATGTAGCACAAGGATATCTTTTTACTAATTGTCTAATTGATATCTAGCATTAACTGAGGATAGATGAAAACATGAAGAATCTAATTTATATTCTATCAGCTTAATGCCTTAATCCCAAATTTGCATAAGATCTTATGTAAACATAGCTAATGTGTGTACTGAGTAGTGCATTCTAAAATAGCCTTAGAGAGCAAGGGTCATCAGTTAATTGTTGAAACAACATCTTAGCAGACTATATTTTCTCTATGAGTTTAAGATTCTTCCATAGGCCATGAACATTTTGCAAGAAATAGATTTAGACACAGAGACAGTTCTCAATAATATAAACATCTATCTGTACATAGGTAGTCTAATATGTTTACATTATTGATTAAATAGGGTTTCTGTGGGTTTAACACAACTGGTCGAAATATACAGAGTTAAAACATTTAAGACAAACAAAAGTTGAAAAAATTTAACCCATGGATTATAGAAAGAAGCAAATAAGACTCCTAATTTATTGAAATCATATGTATCCTTTTAGATTATTATTATTATTATTATATAGCAATAAAGTATCCAAAAATACATGTAGATAACCATCCATCAATATGTACATGTACCTGTATGTGTCTAAATGCTATATAGTTGTTTTAAGAAAATTACATTTCAGAAAAATATTTTTATACCAATATTTTAGGTTTTGGACAGTTTTGGACAATTTAAGGTGTCCAAAACCTATTTTGGGCGGATGGTTTAAACCATGGTTTAAACCGCGGTTTAAACCGCGGTTTAAACCACTAGTGTCCAAAACTTGCCAACCCTGACGACAAGAACTATGCAGGCATAAATACACCCATAATTGATCCTCCAGGATGTATAAAGGAACCAGGAATCATATCGCATAGCATTCGGGGTATATTTACCAATCAATATAAATTATACTCCTAACGAAAGCCGAAACGATATGTGAAGAAACAACAAAATGTAAACAAACTGCTGTAGCACACGGTAAAACCGCAGACCGCACATCTAATCAAGAATTTTGAAACCACCGATCATTGCAAACCGATCGTGATAACACGTAAACTTGAACATTCCAAAGTTTCCGGTACCATTTTTAGTACGCAGCACCCAGAACAAGATGCGCGAATTAATGAAAAAATTTTTCTTCACATAAACATCCGAGCATCACGGGTGTGACGTCACCCGCTCGGATCCTACCGAGAACGACGTCAGCCGATATTCGTGTTAGAAATACCGTAGCAAACACCTATTTTCATATCTGCCGATCGCCTGTTGGGGTTTAAAGAAGGCGATCATCCGGCATATCTCGTTGTTAACACACGTCCCAGATTCTTTGGGGTCAGAAATTGGAACATGCGACACAACGAAATTTAGAGACCTAAGTCTTTTAACTATGGATAATAAGGAATTATACAACCTGGTTATCCTTGGCGGTATCCATATTATCCAATTATCCTTGCAAGAGAATCACTAGCTATCAATTATCACAGACAAAAGACTTACAAAACAATCCAAAATCTCTCCACTGCGAAACGCATGTATGCTCTTGTTGCTATGCAAACAAGAATGAGCTCTATGGTAGACGGGTACTCGGCAGTTGGGAGCCGAGTACCCGGTTCCAAGGAGTCGGTAAAGCTTTCTAAGTCTATAGTCCTAGAGCCAGCTGTCAGGGCCAGCTGTATATCAGAAGTAACAGAATGGTGAGTATTGATCGAAGGAGAAATGGAAAACCATTAAATCACTCTTAAACAAGACCAATACGGCACAACAGACACAATTTCCTCACAAGAATAAGGTCATTACCGAAAAATCCGAAATTGCCAATGGATTCAATGATTTTTTCGTAAATATAGGACCAGAACTTTCGACTAAAATCCAATCAACATCCAAGCAAAAAATTTCTGATTACCTTACAGGCAGCTTTCAATCATCATTCTTCGTTAACCCTACTAACACTGAAGAGATCTTTAACGTTCTAAACAAACTCAACCCAGCCAAAAGTGCCGGAATCGATGGTTTTAAGTGGCACATTTATAAAACCTGTGTTATGGATATCCTTATCCCACTTAGTCACATTTGCAACTTATCCCTAGCACAAGGCATTTTCCCATCAAAACTAAAAATAGCACGTGTTACACCAATTTATAAAGCTGTAGTAACTTAGCTACGTATAAAAGGTTACTCACCCAACAGAGGTCTTGAATCGGCCAGTGGAACCAGCGGCAGATGTGCACAGATCAAGTTCCAAGGTACGACTGCCGGGCATCCGTAGAAACGGCGGGAATCAGCTAGCCCGGCAGCCGCAAAACACGCACTACGGAATTGCGGGATACCGCCAGCACCACAAAGCCAAGGATTCTACTAACTTCTCAATCTATAGACCAGTCTCCATACTTCCACTTTTCTCCAAGTTACTAGAGCGCCTTATGTACAATCGACTGACAAATTACCTGGACAAAAAGTCCATTTTATACAAATCGCAATATGGATTTCGTGAGAAACATTCAACAATGCATGCAATAGCCGAAATGACAGAAAAAATTATTGAATCACTGGAAAAAAACCAAAGTATAATAGGCATCTTCTTGGACCTTTCAAAAGCTTTCGACACTATGTTGACAAAACAAATTATATGTTATTTACAAATCTCAAACTAAAAAAAGATGGAATTCCAAAAATCTACATAAACAAAAAAGAAATTGAGGAGGCCCTATTTGCCAAATTCTTGGGAGTATATTTGGATAAACATTTGACCTGGGCTAAACAAATCGAGATGGTAACAGCAAAGGTGGCAAGAGGCATAGGTGTCATACAAAGTCTAAAACCTTACATGACACCAGCTACAATTAAAACCCTATACTGCACCCTTGTTCTTCCGCATCTCACCTACTGTAACGCTATCTGGACGAATACACACAAAAGCAACCTAACAAAACCACAAAGCCTACAGAAAAAGGCACTAAAACTCTAAACCAGCTAAGGGCCAGAATATATTCAAGTCAGAAAATCTATTAAAACTAAAGGACATAGGCAAACTACAGATGTACACCATTGTAAAGGAGTTTCACCACAATACATTACCACAATCCATAGCCTCCAATTTCACACTAAGCACCGACATCCACAAACACAACACTAGGACAAAACACAATTTACACACTCAATTTACACAAACAGAAATAGGAAAACGACGAATTACAATAGCAGCCACAAAACTATGGAACAGCACCAGTACAAAAATACCCGATAGTATATTAAACCTGAAATCCTTTAAGAAGATTGCCAGGAATCTATGATCGACAAATACTAAATTAATATATTTATACCTGATGGTCACAGATTCTCTGCTAATTAATAATAATACAAGGCTAAGACATTCCACCACCACCACTATAGATAAACTAACCTAACCTAATAATTGAAGTAATAAGTCTAAACACAAACATACTTCACAGTTTACTTTCACTACTACTACACCTAAATAGCCCACATACGATCAACGCATCTATCGATTCTTAACAACCCTAACTATCTCAACTTTATATTACAGTGATGAGCTCTTCCCTGCCCCCCACCCCACCCTCAGTAGCATACAAAAGTCCTATATAATAATAAACCACTCCAAACTAAATTTAAATAAAATGAGATAATGATGTAATTAGGGAGTATATGTATAATATATGTTTAATTAGGTCAGTAAATATGTATGAGTGTATTTAAATATTAATGCCATAAATATGTGTTTGAATGTCGTGTGTTTTATGTTTATGTTATGAAACCCTGGTATGTGAGTATGTATGTATGTATTTTTATTTTATTGACGCACTGGCAACGTGCGGCTTCAATTTCCATGTGCTAACTTAGCCGACAGTGATGCACCCGTTAGTTTAATTTGTTGATCACCATCTCCCGGTCGGGGGATCGAACCGCCATTCTGCAACTCCGCATAGCATCAGCAACCAGGCATCTTTCCACTGGACCACCGCACCAAGACTAAGAAGTCAAGGATTGGCCGACCAGCTTTCACATGTCTGATATACTGACACACTGACGATTCATATGGGACTATCTGTGGATGCATCTGTCACAATCAATCCTAGGCTTTTACGCCTATTGTACTCTGACTCCAGCACGGCTCTGGCAGTATATGTATTTTTATTTTATTGACGCACTGGCAACGTGCGGCTTCAATTTCCATGTGCTAACTTAGCCGACAGTGATGCACCCGTTAGTTTAATTTGTTGATCACCATCTCCCGGTCGGGGGATCGAACCGCCATTCTGCAACTCCGCATAGCATCAGCAACCAGGCATCTTTCCACTGGACCACCGCACCAAGACTAAGAAGTCAAGGATTGGCCGACCAGCTTTCACATGTCTGATATACTGACACACTGACGATTCATATGGGACTATCTGTGGATGCATCTGTCACAATCAATCCTAGGCTTTTACGCCTATTGTACTCTGACTCCAGCACGGCTCTGGCAGTATATGTATTTTTATTTTATTGACGCACTGGCAACGTGCGGCTTCAATTTCCATGTGCTAACTTAGCCGACAGTGATGCACCCGTTAGTTTAATTTGTTGATCACCATCTCCCGGTCGGGGGATCGAACCGCCATTCTGCAACTCCGCATAGCATCAGCAACCAGGCATCTTTCCACTGGACCACCGCACCAAGACTAAGAAGTCAAGGATTGGCCGACCAGCTTTCACATGTCTGATATACTGACACACTGACGATTCATATGGGACTATCTGTGGATGCATCTGTCACAATCAATCCTAGGCTTTTACGCCTATTGTACTCTGACTCCAGCACGGCTCTGGCAGTATATGTATTTTTATTTTATTGACGCACTGGCAACGTGCGGCTTCAATTTCCATGTGCTAACTTAGCCGACAGTGATGCACCCGTTAGTTTAATTTGTTGATCACCATCTCCCGGTCGGGGGATCGAACCGCCATTCTGCAACTCCGCATAGCATCAGCAACCAGGCATCTTTCCACTGGACCACCGCACCAAGACTAAGAAGTCAAGGATTGGCCGACCAGCTTTCACATGTCTGATATACTGACACACTGACGATTCATATGGGACTATCTGTGGATGCATCTGTCACAATCAATCCTAGGCTTTTACGCCTATTGTACTCTGACTCCAGCACGGCTCTGGCAGTATATGTATTTTTATTTTATTGACGCACTGGCAACGTGCGGCTTCAATTTCCATGTGCTAACTTAGCCGACAGTGATGCACCCGTTAGTTTAATTTGTTGATCACCATCTCCCGGTCGGGGGATCGAACCGCCATTCTGCAACTCCGCATAGCATCAGCAACCAGGCATCTTTCCACTGGACCACCGCACCAAGACTAAGTAGTCAAGGATTGGCCGACCAGCTTTCACATGTCTGATATACTGACACACTGACGATTCATATGGGACTATCTGTGGATGCATCTGTCACAATCAATCCTAGGCTTTTACGCCTATTGTACTCTGACTCCAGCACGGCTCTGGCAGTATATGTATTTTTATTTCATTGACGCACTGGCAACGTGCGGCTTCAATTTCCATGTGCTAACTTAGCCGACAGTGATGCACCCGTTAGTTTAATTTGTTGATCACCATCTCCCGGTCGGGGGATCGAACCGCCATTCTGCAACTCCGCATAGCATCAGCAACCAGGCATCTTTCCACTGGACCACCGCACCAAGACTAAGAAGTCAAGGATTGGCCGACCAGCTTTCACATGTCTGATATACTGACACACTGACGATTCATATGGGACTATCTGTGGATGCATCTGTCACAATCAATCCTAGGCTTTTACGCCTATTGTACTCTGACTCCAGCACGGCTCTGGCAGTATATGTATTTTTATTTCATTGACGCACTGGCAACGTGCGGCTTCAATTTCCATGTGCTAACTTAGCCGACAGTGATGCACCCGTTAGTTTAATTTGTTGATCACCATCTCCCGGTCGGGGGATCGAACCGCCATTCTGCAACTCCGCATAGCATCAGCAACCAGGCATCTTTCCACTGGACCACCGCACCAAGACTAAGAAGTCAAGGATTGGCCGACCAGCTTTCACATGTCTGATATACTGACACACTGACGATTCATATGGGACTATCTGTGGATGCATCTGTCACAATCAATCCTAGGCTTTTACGCCTATTGTACTCTGACTCCAGCACGGCTCTGGCAGTATATGTATTTTTATTTTATTGACGCACTGGCAACGTGCGGCTTCAATTTCCATGTGCTAACTTAGCCGACAGTGATGCACCCGTTAGTTTAATTTGTTGATCACCATCTCCCGGTCGGGGGATCGAACCGCCATTCTGCAACTCCGCATAGCATCAGCAACCAGGCATCTTTCCACTGGACCACCGCACCAAGACTAAGAAGTCAAGGATTGGCCGACCAGCTTTCACATGTCTGATATACTGACACACTGACGATTCATATGGGACTATCTGTGGATGCATCTGTCACAATCAATCCTAGGCTTTTACGCCTATTGTACTCTGACTCCAGCACGGCTCTGGCAGTATATGTATTTTTATTTTATTGACGCACTGGCAACGTGCGGCTTCAATTTCCATGTGCTAACTTAGCCGACAGTGATGCACCCGTTAGTTTAATTTGTTGATCACCATCTCCCGGTCGGGGGATCGAACCGCCATTCTGCAACTCCGCATAGCATCAGCAACCAGGCATCTTTCCACTGGACCACCGCACCAAGACTAAGAAGTCAAGGATTGGCCGACCAGCTTTCACATGTCTGATATACTGACACACTGACGATTCATATGGGACTATCTGTGGATGCATCTGTCACAATCAATCCTAGGCTTTTACGCCTATTGTACTCTGACTCCAGCACGGCTCTGGCAGTATATGTATTTTTATTTTATTGACGCACTGGCAACGTGCGGCTTCAATTTCCATGTGCTAACTTAGCCGACAGTGATGCACCCGTTAGTTTAATTTGTTGATCACCATCTCCCGGTCGGGGGATCGAACCGCCATTCTGCAACTCCGCATAGCATCAGCAACCAGGCATCTTTCCACTGGACCACCGCACCAAGACTAAGTAGTCAAGGATTGGCCGACCAGCTTTCACATGTCTGATATACTGACACACTGACGATTCATATGGGACTATCTGTGGATGCATCTGTCACAATCAATCCTAGGCTTTTACGCCTATTGTACTCTGACTCCAGCACGGCTCTGGCAGTATATGTATTTTTATTTTATTGACGCACTGGCAACGTGCGGCTTCAATTTCCATGTGCTAACTTAGCCGACAATGATGCACCCGTTAGTTTAATTTGTTGATCACCATCTCCCGGTCGGGGGATCGAACCGCCATTCTGCAACTCCGCATAGCATCAGCAACCAGGCATCTTTCCACTGGACCACCGCACCAAGACTAAGTAGTCAAGGATTGGCCGACCAGCTTTCACATGTCTGATATACTGACACACTGATGATTCATATGGGACTATCTGTGGATGCATCTGTCACAATCAATCCTAGGCTTTTACGCCTATTGTACTCTGACTCCAGCACGGCTCTGGCAGTATATGTATTTTTATTTTATTGACGCACTGGCAACGTGCGGCTTCAATTTCCATGTGCTAACTTAGCCGACAGTGATGCACCCGTTAGTTTAATTTGTTGATCACCATCTCCCGGTCGGGGGATCGAACCGCCATTCTGCAACTCCGCATAGCATCAGCAACCAGGCATCTTTCCACTGGACCACCGCACCAAGACTAAGAAGTCAAGGATTGGCCGACCAGCTTTCACATGTCTGATATACTGACACACTGACGATTCATATGGGACTATCTGTGGATGCATCTGTCACAATCAATCCTAGGCTTTTACGCCTATTGTACTCTGACTCCAGCACGGCTCTGGCAGTATATGTATTTTTATTTTATTGACGCACTGGCAACGTGCGGCTTCAATTTCCATGTGCTAACTTAGCCGACAGTGATGCACCCGTTAGTTTAATTTGTTGATCACCATCTCCCGGTCGGGGGATCGAACCGCCATTCTGCAACTCCGCATAGCATCAGCAACCAGGCATCTTTCCACTGGACCACCGCACCAAGACTAAGTAGTCAAGGATTGGCCGACCAGCTTTCACATGTCTGATATACTGACACACTGACGATTCATATGGGACTATCTGTGGATGCATCTGTCACAATCAATCCTAGGCTTTTACGCCTATTGTACTCTGACTCCAGCACGGCTCTGGCAGTATATGTATTTTTATTTTATTGACGCACTGGCAACGTGCGGCTTCAATTTCCATGTGCTAACTTAGCCGACAGTGATGCACCCGTTAGTTTAATTTGTTGATCACCATCTCCCGGTCGGGGGATCGAACCGCCATTCTGCAACTCCGCATAGCATCAGCAACCAGGCATCTTTCCACTGGACCACCGCACCAAGACTAAGTAGTCAAGGATTGGCCGACCAGCTTTCACATGTCTGATATACTGACACACTGACGATTCATATGGGACTATCTGTGGATGCATCTGTCACAATCAATCCTAGGCTTTTACGCCTATTGTACTCTGACTCCAGCACGGCTCTGGCAGTATATGTATTTTTATTTTATTGACGCACTGGCAACGTGCGGCTTCAATTTCCATGTGCTAACTTAGCCGACAGTGATGCACCCGTTAGTTTAATTTGTTGATCACCATCTCCCGGTCGGGGGATCGAACCGCCATTCTGCAACTCCGCATAGCATCAGCAACCAGGCATCTTTCCACTGGACCACCGCACCAAGACTAAGTAGTCAAGGATTGGCCGACCAGCTTTCACATGTCTGATATACTGACACACTGACGATTCATATGGGACTATCTGTGGATGCATCTGTCACAATCAATCCTAGGCTTTTACGCCTATTGTACTCTGACTCCAGCACGGCTCTGGCAGTATATGTATTTTTATTTTATTGACGCACTGGCAACGTGCGGCTTCAATTTCCATGTGCTAACTTAGCCGACAGTGATGCACCCATTAGTTTAATTTGTTGATCACCATCTCCCGGTCGGGGGATCGAACCGCCATTCTGCAACTCCGCATAGCATCAGCAACCAGGCATCTTTCCACTGGACCACCGCACCAAGACTAAGTAGTCAAGGATTGGCCGACCAGCTTTCACATGTCTGATATACTGACACACTGACGATTCATATGGGACTATCTGTGGATGCATCTGTCACAATCAATCCTAGGCTTTTACGCCTATTGTACTCTGACTCCAGCACGGCTCTGGCAGTATATGTATTTTTATTTCATTGACGCACTGGCAACGTGCGGCTTCAATTTCCATGTGCTAACTTAGCCGACAGTGATGCACCCGTTAGTTTAATTTGTTGATCACCATCTCCCGGTCGGGGGATCGAACCGCCATTCTGCAACTCCGCATAGCATCAGCAACCAGGCATCTTTCCACTGGACCACCGCACCAAGACTAAGAAGTCAAGGATTGGCCGACCAGCTTTCACATGTCTGATATACTGACACACTGACGATTCATATGGGACTATCTGTGGATGCATCTGTCACAATCAATCCTAGGCTTTTACGCCTATTGTACTCTGACTCCAGCACGGCTCTGGCAGTATATGTATTTTTATTTCATTGACGCACTGGCAACGTGCGGCTTCAATTTCCATGTGCTAACTTAGCCGACAGTGATGCACCCGTTAGTTTAATTTGTTGATCACCATCTCCCGGTCGGGGGATCGAACCGCCATTCTGCAACTCCGCATAGCATCAGCAACCAGGCATCTTTCCACTGGACCACCGCACCAAGACTAAGAAGTCAAGGATTGGCCGACCAGCTTTCACATGTCTGATATACTGACACACTGACGATTCATATGGGACTATCTGTGGATGCATCTGTCACAATCAATCCTAGGCTTTTACGCCTATTGTACTCTGACTCCAGCACGGCTCTGGCAGTATATGTATTTTTATTTTATTGACGCACTGGCAACGTGCGGCTTCAATTTCCATGTGCTAACTTAGCCGACAGTGATGCACCCGTTAGTTTAATTTGTTGATCACCATCTCCCGGTCGGGGGATCGAACCGCCATTCTGCAACTCCGCATAGCATCAGCAACCAGGCATCTTTCCACTGGACCACCGCACCAAGACTAAGAAGTCAAGGATTGGCCGACCAGCTTTCACATGTCTGATATACTGACACACTGACGATTCATATGGGACTATCTGTGGATGCATCTGTCACAATCAATCCTAGGCTTTTACGCCTATTGTACTCTGACTCCAGCACGGCTCTGGCAGTATATGTATTTTTATTTCATTGACGCACTGGCAACGTGCGGCTTCAATTTCCATGTGCTAACTTAGCCGACAGTGATGCACCCGTTAGTTTAATTTGTTGATCACCATCTCCCGGTCGGGGGATCGAACCGCCATTCTGCAACTCCGCATAGCATCAGCAACCAGGCATCTTTCCACTGGACCACCGCACCAAGACTAAGAAGTCAAGGATTGGCCGACCAGCTTTCACATGTCTGATATACTGACACACTGACGATTCATATGGGACTATCTGTGGATGCATCTGTCACAATCAATCCTAGGCTTTTACGCCTATTGTACTCTGACTCCAGCACGGCTCTGGCAGTATATGTATTTTTATTTTATTGACGCACTGGCAACGTGCGGCTTCAATTTCCATGTGCTAACTTAGCCGACAGTGATGCACCCGTTAGTTTAATTTGTTGATCACCATCTCCCGGTCGGGGGATCGAACCGCCATTCTGCAACTCCGCATAGCATCAGCAACCAGGCATCTTTCCACTGGACCACCGCACCAAGACTAAAAAGTCAAGGATTGGCCGACCAGCTTTCACATGTCTGATATACTGACACACTGACGATTCATATGGGACTATCTGTGGATGCATCTGTCACAATCAATCCTAGGCTTTTACGCCTATTGTACTCTGACTCCAGCACGGCTCTGGCAGTATATGTATTTTTATTTTATTGACGCACTGGCAACGTGCGGCTTCAATTTCCATGTGCTAACTTAGCCGACAGTGATGCACCCGTTAGTTTAATTTGTTGATCACCATCTCCCGGTCGGGGGATCGAACCGCCATTCTGCAACTCCGCATAGCATCAGCAACCAGGCATCTTTCCACTGGACCACCGCACCAAGACTAAAAAGTCAAGGATTGGCCGACCAGCTTTCACATGTCTGATATACTGACACACTGACGATTCATATGGGACTATCTGTGGATGCATCTGTCACAATCAATCCTAGGCTTTTACGCCTATTGTACTCTGACTCCAGCACGGCTCTGGCAGTATATGTATTTTTATTTCATTGACGCACTGGCAACGTGCGGCTTCAATTTCCATGTGCTAACTTAGCCGACAGTGATGCACCCGTTAGTTTAATTTGTTGATCACCATCTCCCGGTCGGGGGATCGAACCGCCATTCTGCAACTCCGCATAGCATCAGCAACCAGGCATCTTTCCACTGGACCACCGCACCAAGACTAAAAAGTCAAGGATTGGCCGACCAGCTTTCACATGTCTGATATACTGACACACTGACGATTCATATGGGACTATCTGTGGATGCATCTGTCACAATCAATCCTAGGCTTTTACGCCTATTGTACTCTGACTCCAGCACGGCTCTGGCAGTATATGTATTTTTATTTTATTGACGCACTGGCAACGTGCGGCTTCAATTTCCATGTGCTAACTTAGCCGACAGTGATGCACCCGTTAGTTTAATTTGTTGATCACCATCTCCCGGTCGGGGGATCGAACCGCCATTCTGCAACTCCGCATAGCATCAGCAACCAGGCATCTTTCCACTGGACCACCGCACCAAGACTAAAAAGTCAAGGATTGGCCGACCAGCTTTCACATGTCTGATATACTGACACACTGACGATTCATATGGGACTATCTGTGGATGCATCTGTCACAATCAATCCTAGGCTTTTACGCCTATTGTACTCTGACTCCAGCACGGCTCTGGCAGTATATGTATTTTTATTTTATTGACGCACTGGCAACGTGCGGCTTCAATTTCCATGTGCTAACTTAGCCGACAGTGATGCACCCGTTAGTTTAATTTGTTGATCACCATCTCCCGGTCGGGGGATCGAACCGCCATTCTGCAACTCCGCATAGCATCAGCAACCAGGCATCTTTCCACTGGACCACCGCACCAAGACTAAAAAGTCAAGGATTGGCCGACCAGCTTTCACATGTCTGATATACTGACACACTGACGATTCATATGGGACTATCTGTGGATGCATCTGTCACAATCAATCCTAGGCTTTTACGCCTATTGTACTCTGACTCCAGCACGGCTCTGGCAGTATATGTATTTTTATTTCATTGACGCACTGGCAACGTGCGGCTTCAATTTCCATGTGCTAACTTAGCCGACAGTGATGCACCCGTTAGTTTAATTTGTTGATCACCATCTCCCGGTCGGGGGATCGAACCGCCATTCTGCAACTCCGCATAGCATCAGCAACCAGGCATCTTTCCACTGGACCACCGCACCAAGACTAAAAAGTCAAGGATTGGCCGACCAGCTTTCACATGTCTGATATACTGACACACTGACGATTCATATGGGACTATCTGTGGATGCATCTGTCACAATCAATCCTAGGCTTTTACGCCTATTGTACTCTGACTCCAGCACGGCTCTGGCAGTATATGTATTTTTATTTTATTGACGCACTGGCAACGTGCGGCTTCAATTTCCATGTGCTAACTTAGCCGACAGTGATGCACCCGTTAGTTTAATTTGTTGATCACCATCTCCCGGTCGGGGGATCGAACCGCCATTCTGCAACTCCGCATAGCATCAGCAACCAGGCATCTTTCCACTGGACCACCGCACCAAGACTAAAAAGTCAAGGATTGGCCGACCAGCTTTCACATGTCTGATATACTGACACACTGACGATTCATATGGGACTATCTGTGGATGCATCTGTCACAATCAATCCTAGGCTTTTACGCCTATTGTACTCTGACTCCAGCACGGCTCTGGCAGTATATGTATTTTTATTTCATTGACGCACTGGCAACGTGCGGCTTCAATTTCCATGTGCTAACTTAGCCGACAGTGATGCACCCGTTAGTTTAATTTGTTGATCACCATCTCCCGGTCGGGGGATCGAACCGCCATTCTGCAACTCCGCATAGCATCAGCAACCAGGCATCTTTCCACTGGACCACCGCACCAAGACTAAAAAGTCAAGGATTGGCCGACCAGCTTTCACATGTCTGATATACTGACACACTGACGATTCATATGGGACTATCTGTGGATGCATCTGTCACAATCAATCCTAGGCTTTTACGCCTATTGTACTCTGACTCCAGCACGGCTCTGGCAGTATATGTATTTTTATTTCATTGACGCACTGGCAACGTGCGGCTTCAATTTCCATGTGCTAACTTAGCCGACAGTGATGCACCCGTTAGTTTAATTTGTTGATCACCATCTCCCGGTCGGGGGATCGAACCGCCATTCTGCAACTCCGCATAGCATCAGCAACCAGGCATCTTTCCACTGGACCACCGCACCAAGACTAAAAAGTCAAGGATTGGCCGACCAGCTTTCACATGTCTGATATACTGACACACTGACGATTCATATGGGACTATCTGTGGATGCATCTGTCACAATCAATCCTAGGCTTTTACGCCTATTGTACTCTGACTCCAGCACGGCTCTGGCAGTATATGTATTTTTATTTTATTGACGCACTGGCAACGTGCGGCTTCAATTTCCATGTGCTAACTTAGCCGACAGTGATGCACCCGTTAGTTTAATTTGTTGATCACCATCTCCCGGTCGGGGGATCGAACCGCCATTCTGCAACTCCGCATAGCATCAGCAACCAGGCATCTTTCCACTGGACCACCGCACCAAGACTAAAAAGTCAAGGATTGGCCGACCAGCTTTCACATGTCTGATATACTGACACACTGACGATTCATATGGGACTATCTGTGGATGCATCTGTCACAATCAATCCTAGGCTTTTACGCCTATTGTACTCTGACTCCAGCACGGCTCTGGCAGTATATGTATTTTTATTTTATTGACGCACTGGCAACGTGCGGCTTCAATTTCCATGTGCTAACTTAGCCGACAATGATGCACCCGTTAGTTTAATTTGTTGATCACCATCTCCCGGTCGGGGGATCGAACCGCCATTCTGCAACTCCGCATAGCATCAGCAACCAGGCATCTTTCCACTGGACCACCGCACCAAGACTAAAAAGTCAAGGATTGGCCGACCAGCTTTCACATGTCTGATATACTGACACACTGACGATTCATATGGGACTATCTGTGGATGCATCTGTCACAATCAATCCTAGGCTTTTACGCCTATTGTACTCTGACTCCAGCACGGCTCTGGCAGTATATGTATTTTTATTTTATTGACGCACTGGCAACGTGCGGCTTCAATTTCCATGTGCTAACTTAGCCGACAGTGATGCACCCGTTAGTTTAATTTGTTGATCACCATCTCCCGGTCGGGGGATCGAACCGCCATTCTGCAACTCCGCATAGCATCAGCAACCAGGCATCTTTCCACTGGACCACCGCACCAAGACTAAAAAGTCAAGGATTGGCCGACCAGCTTTCACATGTCTGATATACTGACACACTGACGATTCATATGGGACTATCTGTGGATGCATCTGTCACAATCAATCCTAGGCTTTTACGCCTATTGTACTCTGACTCCAGCACGGCTCTGGCAGTATATGTATTTTTATTTCATTGACGCACTGGCAACGTGCGGCTTCAATTTCCATGTGCTAACTTAGCCGACAGTGATGCACCCGTTAGTTTAATTTGTTGATCACCATCTCCCGGTCGGGGGATCGAACCGCCATTCTGCAACTCCGCATAGCATCAGCAACCAGGCATCTTTCCACTGGACCACCGCACCAAGACTAAAAAGTCAAGGATTGGCCGACCAGCTTTCACATGTCTGATATACTGACACACTGACGATTCATATGGGACTATCTGTGGATGCATCTGTCACAATCAATCCTAGGCTTTTACGCCTATTGTACTCTGACTCCAGCACGGCTCTGGCAGTATATGTATTTTTATTTTATTGACGCACTGGCAACGTGCGGCTTCAATTTCCATGTGCTAACTTAGCCGACAGTGATGCACCCGTTAGTTTAATTTGTTGATCACCATCTCCCGGTCGGGGGATCGAACCGCCATTCTGCAACTCCGCATAGCATCAGCAACCAGGCATCTTTCCACTGGACCACCGCACCAAGACTAAAAAGTCAAGGATTGGCCGACCAGCTTTCACATGTCTGATATACTGACACACTGACGATTCATATGGGACTATCTGTGGATGCATCTGTCACAATCAATCCTAGGCTTTTACGCCTATTGTACTCTGACTCCAGCACGGCTCTGGCAGTATATGTATTTTTATTTCATTGACGCACTGGCAACGTGCGGCTTCAATTTCCATGTGCTAACTTAGCCGACAGTGATGCACCCGTTAGTTTAATTTGTTGATCACCATCTCCCGGTCGGGGGATCGAACCGCCATTCTGCAACTCCGCATAGCATCAGCAACCAGGCATCTTTCCACTGGACCACCGCACCAAGACTAAAAAGTCAAGGATTGGCCGACCAGCTTTCACATGTCTGATATACTGACACACTGACGATTCATATGGGACTATCTGTGGATGCATCTGTCACAATCAATCCTAGGCTTTTACGCCTATTGTACTCTGACTCCAGCACGGCTCTGGCAGTATATGTATTTTTATTTTATTGACGCACTGGCAACGTGCGGCTTCAATTTCCATGTGCTAACTTAGCCGACAGTGATGCACCCGTTAGTTTAATTTGTTGATCACCATCTCCCGGTCGGGGGATCGAACCGCCATTCTGCAACTCCGCATAGCATCAGCAACCAGGCATCTTTCCACTGGACCACCGCACCAAGACTAAAAAGTCAAGGATTGGCCGACCAGCTTTCACATGTCTGATATACTGACACACTGACGATTCATATGGGACTATCTGTGGATGCATCTGTCACAATCAATCCTAGGCTTTTACGCCTATTGTACTCTGACTCCAGCACGGCTCTGGCAGTATATGTATTTTTATTTTATTGACGCACTGGCAACGTGCGGCTTCAATTTCCATGTGCTAACTTAGCCGACAGTGATGCACCCGTTAGTTTAATTTGTTGATCACCATCTCCCGGTCGGGGGATCGAACCGCCATTCTGCAACTCCGCATAGCATCAGCAACCAGGCATCTTTCCACTGGACCACCGCACCAAGACTAAAAAGTCAAGGATTGGCCGACCAGCTTTCACATGTCTGATATACTGACACACTGACGATTCATATGGGACTATCTGTGGATGCATCTGTCACAATCAATCCTAGGCTTTTACGCCTATTGTACTCTGACTCCAGCACGGCTCTGGCAGTATATGTATTTTTATTTCATTGACGCACTGGCAACGTGCGGCTTCAATTTCCATGTGCTAACTTAGCCGACAGTGATGCACCCGTTAGTTTAATTTGTTGATCACCATCTCCCGGTCGGGGGATCGAACCGCCATTCTGCAACTCCGCATAGCATCAGCAACCAGGCATCTTTCCACTGGACCACCGCACCAAGACTAAAAAGTCAAGGATTGGCCGACCAGCTTTCACATGTCTGATATACTGACACACTGACGATTCATATGGGACTATCTGTGGATGCATCTGTCACAATCAATCCTAGGCTTTTACGCCTATTGTACTCTGACTCCAGCACGGCTCTGGCAGTATATGTATTTTTATTTTATTGACGCACTGGCAACGTGCGGCTTCAATTTCCATGTGCTAACTTAGCCGACAGTGATGCACCCGTTAGTTTAATTTGTTGATCACCATCTCCCGGTCGGGGGATCGAACCGCCATTCTGCAACTCCGCATAGCATCAGCAACCAGGCATCTTTCCACTGGACCACCGCACCAAGACTAAAAAGTCAAGGATTGGCCGACCAGCTTTCACATGTCTGATATACTGACACACTGACGATTCATATGGGACTATCTGTGGATGCATCTGTCACAATCAATCCTAGGCTTTTACGCCTATTGTACTCTGACTCCAGCACGGCTCTGGCAGTATATGTATTTTTATTTTATTGACGCACTGGCAACGTGCGGCTTCAATTTCCATGTGCTAACTTAGCCGACAGTGATGCACCCGTTAGTTTAATTTGTTGATCACCATCTCCCGGTCGGGGGATCGAACCGCCATTCTGCAACTCCGCATAGCATCAGCAACCAGGCATCTTTCCACTGGACCACCGCACCAAGACTAAGAAGTCAAGGATTGGCCGACCAGCTTTCACATGTCTGATATACTGACACACTGACGATTCATATGGGACTATCTGTGGATGCATCTGTCACAATCAATCCTAGGCTTTTACGCCTATTGTACTCTGACTCCAGCACGGCTCTGGCAGTATATGTATTTTTATTTTATTGACGCACTGGCAACGTGCGGCTTCAATTTCCATGTGCTAACTTAGCCGACAGTGATGCACCCGTTAGTTTAATTTGTTGATCACCATCTCCCGGTCGGGGGATCGAACCGCCATTCTGCAACTCCGCATAGCATCAGCAACCAGGCATCTTTCCACTGGACCACCGCACCAAGACTAAGAAGTCAAGGATTGGCCGACCAGCTTTCACATGTCTGATATACTGACACACTGACGATTCATATGGGACTATCTGTGGATGCATCTGTCACAATCAATCCTAGGCTTTTACGCCTATTGTACTCTGACTCCAGCACGGCTCTGGCAGTATATGTATTTTTATTTCATTGACGCACTGGCAACGTGCGGCTTCAATTTCCATGTGCTAACTTAGCCGACAGTGATGCACCCGTTAGTTTAATTTGTTGATCACCATCTCCCGGTCGGGGGATCGAACCGCCATTCTGCAACTCCGCATAGCATCAGCAACCAGGCATCTTTCCACTGGACCACCGCACCAAGACTAAAAAGTCAAGGATTGGCCGACCAGCTTTCACATGTCTGATATACTGACACACTGACGATTCATATGGGACTATCTGTGGATGCATCTGTCACAATCAATCCTAGGCTTTTACGCCTATTGTACTCTGACTCCAGCACGGCTCTGGCAGTATATGTATTTTTATTTTATTGACGCACTGGCAACGTGCGGCTTCAATTTCCATGTGCTAACTTAGCCGACAGTGATGCACCCGTTAGTTTAATTTGTTGATCACCATCTCCCGGTCGGGGGATCGAACCGCCATTCTGCAACTCCGCATAGCATCAGCAACCAGGCATCTTTCCACTGGACCACCGCACCAAGACTAAAAAGTCAAGGATTGGCCGACCAGCTTTCACATGTCTGATATACTGACACACTGACGATTCATATGGGACTATCTGTGGATGCATCTGTCACAATCAATCCTAGGCTTTTACGCCTATTGTACTCTGACTCCAGCACGGCTCTGGCAGTATATGTATTTTTATTTTATTGACGCACTGGCAACGTGCGGCTTCAATTTCCATGTGCTAACTTAGCCGACAGTGATGCACCCGTTAGTTTAATTTGTTGATCACCATCTCCCGGTCGGGGGATCGAACCGCCATTCTGCAACTCCGCATAGCATCAGCAACCAGGCATCTTTCCACTGGACCACCGCACCAAGACTAAGAAGTCAAGGATTGGCCGACCAGCTTTCACATGTCTGATATACTGACACACTGACGATTCATATGGGACTATCTGTGGATGCATCTGTCACAATCAATCCTAGGCTTTTACGCCTATTGTACTCTGACTCCAGCACGGCTCTGGCAGTATATGTATTTTTATTTCATTGACGCACTGGCAACGTGCGGCTTCAATTTCCATGTGCTAACTTAGCCGACAGTGATGCACCCGTTAGTTTAATTTGTTGATCACCATCTCCCGGTCGGGGGATCGAACCGCCATTCTGCAACTCCGCATAGCATCAGCAACCAGGCATCTTTCCACTGGACCACCGCACCAAGACTAAGAAGTCAAGGATTGGCCGACCAGCTTTCACATGTCTGATATACTGACACACTGACGATTCATATGGGACTATCTGTGGATGCATCTGTCACAATCAATCCTAGGCTTTTACGCCTATTGTACTCTGACTCCAGCACGGCTCTGGCAGTATATGTATTTTTATTTTATTGACGCACTGGCAACGTGCGGCTTCAATTTCCATGTGCTAACTTAGCCGACAGTGATGCACCCGTTAGTTTAATTTGTTGATCACCATCTCCCGGTCGGGGGATCGAACCGCCATTCTGCAACTCCGCATAGCATCAGCAACCAGGCATCTTTCCACTGGACCACCGCACCAAGACTAAAAAGTCAAGGATTGGCCGACCAGCTTTCACATGTCTGATATACTGACACACTGACGATTCATATGGGACTATCTGTGGATGCATCTGTCACAATCAATCCTAGGCTTTTACGCCTATTGTACTCTGACTCCAGCACGGCTCTGGCAGTATATGTATTTTTATTTCATTGACGCACTGGCAACGTGCGGCTTCAATTTCCATGTGCTAACTTAGCCGACAGTGATGCACCCGTTAGTTTAATTTGTTGATCACCATCTCCCGGTCGGGGGATCGAACCGCCATTCTGCAACTCCGCATAGCATCAGCAACCAGGCATCTTTCCACTGGACCACCGCACCAAGACTAAGAAGTCAAGGATTGGCCGACCAGCTTTCACATGTCTGATATACTGACACACTGACGATTCATATGGGACTATCTGTGGATGCATCTGTCACAATCAATCCTAGGCTTTTACGCCTATTGTACTCTGACTCCAGCACGGCTCTGGCAGTATATGTATTTTTATTTTATTGACGCACTGGCAACGTGCGGCTTCAATTTCCATGTGCTAACTTAGCCGACAGTGATGCACCCGTTAGTTTAATTTGTTGATCACCATCTCCCGGTCGGGGGATCGAACCGCCATTCTGCAACTCCGCATAGCATCAGCAACCAGGCATCTTTCCACTGGACCACCGCACCAAGACTAAGAAGTCAAGGATTGGCCGACCAGCTTTCACATGTCTGATATACTGACACACTGACGATTCATATGGGACTATCTGTGGATGCATCTGTCACAATCAATCCTAGGCTTTTACGCCTATTGTACTCTGACTCCAGCACGGCTCTGGCAGTATATGTATTTTTATTTTATTGACGCACTGGCAACGTGCGGCTTCAATTTCCATGTGCTAACTTAGCCGACAGTGATGCACCCGTTAGTTTAATTTGTTGATCACCATCTCCCGGTCGGGGGATCGAACCGCCATTCTGCAACTCCGCATAGCATCAGCAACCAGGCATCTTTCCACTGGACCACCGCACCAAGACTAAGAAGTCAAGGATTGGCTGACCAGCTTTCACATGTCTGATATACTGACACAATGACGATTCATATGGGACTATCTGTGGATGCATCTGTCACAATCAATCCTAGGCTTTTACGCCTATTGTACTCTGACTCCAGCACGGCTCTGGCAGTATATGTATTTTAATTTTATTGACGCACTGGCAACGTGCGGCTTCAATTTCCATGTGCTAACTTAGCCGACAGTGATGCACCCGTTAGTTTAATTTGTTGATCACCATCTCCCGGTCGGGGGATCGAACCGCCATTCTGCAACTCCGCATAGCATCAGCAACCAGGCATCTTTCCACTGGACCACCGCACCAAGACTAAGAAGTCAAGGATTGGCCGACCAGCTTTCACATGTCTGATATACTGACACACTGACGATTCATATGGGACTATCTGTGGATGCATCTGTCACAATCAATCCTAGGCTTTTACGCCTATTGTACTCTGACTCCAGCACGGCTCTGGCAGTATATGTATTTTTATTTTATTGACGCACTGGAAACGTGCGGCTTCAATTTCCATGTGCTAACTTAGCCGACAGTGATGCACCCGTTAGTTTAATTTGTTGATCACCATCTCCCGGTCGGGGGATCGAACCGCCATTCTGCAACTCCGCATAGCATCAGCAACCAGGCATCTTTCCACTGGACCACCGCACCAAGACTAAGAAGTCAAGGATTGGCCGACCAGCTTTCACATGTCTGATATACTGACACACTGACGATTCATATGGGACTATCTGTGGATGCATCTGTCACAATCAATCCTAGGCTTTTACGCCTATTGTACTCTGACTCCAGCACGGCTCTGGCAGTATATGTATTTTTATTTTATTGACGCACTGGCAACGTGCGGCTTCAATTTCCATGTGCTAACTTAGCCGACAGTGATGCACCCGTTAGTTTAATTTGTTGATCACCATCTCCCGGTCGGGGGATCGAACCGCCATTCTGCAACTCCGCATAGCATCAGCAACCAGGCATCTTTCCAGTGGACCACCGCACCAAGACTAAGAAGTCAAGGATTGGCCGACCAGCTTTCACATGTCTGATATACTGACACACTGACGATTCATATGGGACTATCTGTGGATGCATCTGTCACAATCAATCCTAGGCTTTTACGCCTATTGTACTCTGACTCCAGCACGGCTCTGGCAGTATATGTATTTTTATTTCATTGACGCACTGGCAACGTGCGGCTTCAATTTCCATGTGCTAACTTAGCCGACAGTGATGCACCCGTTAGTTTAATTTGTTGATCACCATCTCCCGGTCGGGGGATCGAACCGCCATTCTGCAACTCCGCATAGCATCAGCAACCAGGCATCTTTCCACTGGACCACCGCACCAAGACTAAGAAGTCAAGGATTGGCCGACCAGCTTTCACATGTCTGATATACTGACACACTGACGATTCATATGGGACTATCTGTGGATGCATCTGTCACAATCAATCCTAGGCTTTTACGCCTATTGTACTCTGACTCCAGCACGGCTCTGGCAGTATATGTATTTTTATTTTATTGACGCACTGGCAACGTACGGCTTCAATTTCCATGTGCTAACTTAGCCGACAGTGATGCACCCGTTAGTTTAATTTGTTGATCACCATCTCCCGGTCGGGGGATCGAACCGCCATTCTGCAACTCCGCATAGCATCAGCAACCAGGCATCTTTCCACTGGACCACCGCACCAAGACTAAGAAGTCAAGGATTGGCTGACCAGCTTTCACATGTCTGATATACTGACACAATGACGATTCATATGGGACTATCTGTGGATGCATCTGTCACAATCAATCCTAGGCTTTTACGCCTATTGTACTCTGACTCCAGCACGGCTCTGGCAGTATATGTATTTTAATTTTATTGACGCACTGGCAACGTGCGGCTTCAATTTCCATGTGCTAACTTAGCCGACAGTGATGCACCCGTTAGTTTAATTTGTTGATCACCATCTCCCGGTCGGGGGATCGAACCGCCATTCTGCAACTCCGCATAGCATCAGCAACCAGGCATCTTTCCACTGGACCACCGCACCAAGACTAAGAAGTCAAGGATTGGCCGACCAGCTTTCACATGTCTGATATACTGACACACTGACGATTCATATGGGACTATCTGTGGATGCATCTGTCACAATCAATCCTAGGCTTTTACGCCTATTGTACTCTGACTCCAGCACGGCTCTGGCAGTATATGTATTTTTATTTTATTGACGCACTGGCAACGTGCGGCTTCAATTTCCATGTGCTAACTTAGCCGACAGTGATGCACCCGTTAGTTTAATTTGTTGATCACCATCTCCCGGTCGGGGGATCGAACCGCCATTCTGCAACTCCGCATAGCATCAGCAACCAGGCATCTTTCCACTGGACCACCGCACCAAGACTAAGAAGTCAAGGATTGGCCGACCAGCTTTCACATGTCTGATATACTGACACACTGACGATTCATATGGGACTATCTGTGGATGCATCTGTCACAATCAATCCTAGGCTTTTACGCCTATTGTACTCTGACTCCAGCACGGCTCTGGCAGTATATGTATTTTTATTTTATTGATACACTGGAAACGTGCGGCTTCAATTTCCATGTGCTAACTTAGCCAACAGTGATGCACCCGTTAGTTTAATTTGTTGATCACCATCTCCCGGTCGGGGGATCGAACCGCCATTCTGCAACTCCGCATAGCATCAGCAACCAGGCATCTTTCCAGTGGACCACCGCACCAAGACTAAGAAGTCAAGGATTGGCCGACCAGCTTTCACATGTCTGATATACTGACACACTGACGATTCATATGGGACTATCTGTGGATGCATCTGTCACAATCAATCCTAGGCTTTTACGCCTATTGTACTCTGACTCCAGCACGGCTCTGGCAGTATATGTATTTTTATTTCATTGACGCACTGGCAACGTGCGGCTTCAATTTCCATGTGCTAACTTAGCCGACAGTGATGCACCCGTTAGTTTAATTTGTTGATCACCATCTCCCGGTCGGGGGATCGAACCGCCATTCTGCAACTCCGCATAGCATCAGCAACCAGGCATCTTTCCAGTGGACCACCGCACCAAGACTAAGAAGTCAAGGATTGGCCGACCAGCTTTCACATGTCTGATATACTGACACACTGACGATTCATATGGGACTATCTGTGGATGCATCTGTCACAATCAATCCTAGGCTTTTACGCCTATTGTACTCTGACTCCAGCACGGCTCTGGCAGTATATGTATTTTTATTTCATTGACGCACTGGCAACGTGCGGCTTCAATTTCCATGTGCTAACTTAGCCGACAGTGATGCACCCGTTAGTTTAATTTGTTGATCACCATCTCCCGGTCGGGGGATCGAACCGCCATTCTGCAACTCCGCATAGCATCAGCAACCAGGCATCTTTCCACTGGACCACCGCACCAAGACTAAGAAGTCAAGGATTGGCCGACCAGCTTTCACATGTCTGATATACTGACACACTGACGATTCATATGGGACTATCTGTGGATGCATCTGTCACAATCAATCCTAGGCTTTTACGCCTATTGTACTCTGACTCCAGCACGGCTCTGGCAGTATATGTATTTTTATTTTATTGATGCACTGGCAACGTGCGGCTTCAATTTCCATGTGCTAACTTAGCCGACAGTGATGCACCCGTTAGTTTAATTTGTTGATCACCATCTCCTGGTCGGGGGATCGAACCGCCATTCTGCAACTCCGCATAGCATCAGCAACCAGGCATCTTTCCACTGGACCACCGCACCAAGACTAAGAAGTCAAGGATTGGCCGACCAGCTTTCACATGTCTGATATACTGACACACTGACGATTCATATGGGACTATCTGTGGATGCATCTGTCACAATCAATCCTAGGCTTTTACGCCTATTGTACTCTGACTCCAGCACGGCTCTGGCAGTATATGTATTTTTATTTTATTGACGCACTGGCAACGTGCGGCTTCAATTTCCATGTGCTAACTTAGCCGACAGTGATGCACCCGTTAGTTTAATTTGTTGATCACCATCTCCCGGTCGGGGGATCGAACCGCCATTCTGCAACTCCGCATAGCATCAGCAACCAGGCATCTTTCCACTGGACCACCGCACCAAGACTAAGAAGTCAAAGATTGGCCGACCAGCTTTCACATGTCTGATATACTGACACACTGACGATTCATATGGGACTATCTGTGGATGCATCTGTCACAATCAATCCTAGGCTTTTACGCCTATTGTACTCTGACTCCAGCACGGCTCTGGCAGTATATGTATTTTTATTTTATTGACGCACTGGCAACGTGCGGCTTCAATTTCCATGTGCTAACTTAGCCGACAGTGATGCAAAAATCCCCAAATAGGTTAATTTACTGGCTAATAATCCCAGAAAGGTAGTCAAGTCCCTGTATAAGTTTTCATATCAAGGTAGCTTTTCAGCATTCTGTCACTGTGCCACTGTCCTGTGTGTCTTATATATGTTAATGTATAAATGTTTTGTAATGTGTATAAGGAGTCCATCACTCAATAGGCCATGCATTTGATGGACTGCCTGCTTAGATTATATTTACATGTATAGAAAAAACCATGAAATAAAGCAACTTTGAACTTTGAGGTGACCTCAAGTCAGTCAAGAAAGCAGGACTCGGTACACTCAAGGGTGTATGACGAAAATGACCGCCAGCTAAAATGACCGCGCCCGGGACAAGAATGACCGCTATTATGGCGATAATGACCGCCACTGCGAATTTATATTTTGACTTCTATTACCGGGGGGGGGGGGGAGGGAGGGAAAGGGTGGGTGGTGTGTGTGTGGTGGTGGTGGTTCCGGGTTTTGCTGCTCCTATAGTGTATCCCCCATAGCGCCCCTTGAGGTTTTTCGCCCTTCAGCACCCCCACCCCACACCCACCCACCGCCACCCTGTCCAAGTACCTTCATACGCCACTGAAATGGGAGTTTGTAACCAACGGTAATAATATGATAAACCCATCTGATGTCAACGCAAGAGCCATTTAAAGGTGCATATTCACAGCAAATGCCTGACAATTAAATTGTTACAATTGTAGACTTTTAGAGGCCCAAATCGTGTGCCTAGATGTAATAAAACGAAACAAATCTTAACATATGATAGTTTTATTCCGTGTAAATTATGATACTTTTAGCTGTGAATTTGAAATAGGGACTCGTGTCTCTAATTAAATTTTTGCACCTTAAAAAAATTATATTAATTTATACTTGACGAAATCATATGTTAAGATTTTTTCGTTTCTTTACGTCTAAGCCCACAGTTTAAGCCTCCAAAACTACACAATTTTATTTTCAAGCATTCTGCTGTGAATATACACCTTTAAAAATTATACAAAGCCAAGTACAGAGTGTGTGCGTGATATAGACATAAGCGGTCAGCGTTGCAGATCATCGCTAGGGGGAGGGTTGTTTATAATACTATTACATGAAAGCACCGAGTTATAAATTTTGATATGAATATATTTTGAATTGTAAGCTCAACGAAACAGCTGAATGATAATTAACCCTTCACATGTCACATGACCAACGGAGGTATCTTAAGGCAATAGAAAAATCTTTTACAAGTGAGGAAAAATTTATTTTAGAACAATCCCCCTGTTAAAGTTGCATATTCACACTAAACTGCTTTAAAATAAATTTATAAAAATTGTAGACTTTTAGAGGATTAAATTGTGTGCCTATATGAATGAAACAAGATAAATCTTAACATATGTACGGTGAATTCATATAATCTTTTTAATTTGCGAAATTGAATTAGAGACACGCGTACATATTTCGAGACACGAGAGTTGCCAGCAGTAACAAATACCACCACATTGCATAATACTCTTAATAGCAGTAATGTGATATAACCGCCATTGAAGCGAAGAGAATTATCATCCGGGTTACCCGTGATTGTTCAAATTGACTTAATAATGGTAACAATCATGATAACAACAAAGACGTCTGAACATGTCTCTGGATAAGGTGACATGAAGAAATCCTGTGAAAACATGCTTGCAATAAACACCTGTAATCTAGATATCTATCCAGGTGAGACGCCGAATAATAGATATACACAATATAGCTTGCGTGTCTGCGGAAAACATTGTTTGCCATCTAAGTTTAATTCCATCAAGGTGTGTTTGCAGCTAGTGTTATGTAAGCCAATGTTAAAGATATCCCATTAAATAGAAACATGTTTGCACGAGATATGAGATGGTTGTTGATTTTTGTTCAATTTACCTATCATGCAATACTAACCAGCGTGTATGAATCGTTGCAGTAATTGGACGCCATATTCTTTGCATCTATTGTCTGTAAAAGTCGGGAATTTTCAAAGAAGTAGGCCTATATCTGTCTTGCTATATAGTGTTCTTGCTGTATGACGGCGCAACGAGCCGTGTAACATGTTTTCGATGATCAGAAATGTAATCTTATTTATGATTCATATTGATGTATTAAATATTGTTGATTATTTTAAAACTAATCTGACTGTCATCGGCAGCCGGGACAGCAGTAGGTTCCAGCGAAATGGATTTCAAATTTGTATCTGTCTATATATATATGGGCAATATTATTTCAATAAACTCATGCATAAGAAATATATGGTGTAGGTGTAACGTGTTTTCACGTGTCAAAATTTAGGATACAAAAACAACCATTTATTTAACAGGTAATATGTGGCGAATATTTTGAACAAAATTTGACTAGGACTGGCAGACTGACAGCAATATGTTCCAGTGAAATATGTTTCAAAATATTCAGCATTGTGTATTTCAATCCTTCGCGGAAAGTACTGCATACGTATGCATACATGTTAGCTCCAATCTCACGCTGAAAGTAGTTGCTGTCAGCATTAATTGGTTTAGGGATTTATTTGTATGAAGAAATTGTACAACTTTAGCCATTTTGGCGTTAAAATCACAGAGGCATTTGTAGGAGTGTATGCATTGTTATCTCGCCCACCCAGTCCCCCTGCTTGCATAACATGTACGCTAATTGCAGGAAACCATTAAAATGGTAGCGTATGTCCGCCTGAATACACATCTAAGGCTAGACATATAATAAAACACAATGATGATTCCTCTGTCCAATGAACTATCAGTAACGATTGCAACGAATCAGAATGCACATGTATTTGCGCGTCGTCTATCAGATTCAAGTAGCAGATCAGTCTGTAATAAACTTTTGACCCTTACAGACACAAACTTACTACACTCAAAATTATCTCAAAATTTTCACAAATTTCTTTGCGTGTATCAGATTCAGGTAGCAGATCAGTCTGTAATACACTTTTGACCCTTACAGACTCAAAATTTTTCACAAATTTCTTTGCGTATTAGACATTCTTGTTTCAAAGATTTCCGTACCTCTTGAGAAACTCATTTGTAGTGAAAATAATCAAACTTGCGAAATTTTTCAATTTTATTTATTTGCTAATTGATAATTTCAAAATTCAGCGTATCATACGCAAATATAAATTGTTAAAATCTTATACTTTTAGAGGCTTCAATTGTAGCACTAAACTTCTTCTAAATATCTTTGAGCACTCTAGCGTTATCTAGCAGACGTACAGTGTTCACTTTTTAAATTGCTACTTCCGGAATTTTCGTTCCCTTCTTTAGGCACAGTCTACGCGACGGTACCTGAAAAAAAACCCACACAAATTTTATATAAGTTAAATTAGATCGGACCTCGTAGTAGGCACCATATTATTTTATTTTGTAACTTATATACGCATATAGAATATTCATTCGTAGCGGATAGTAGTTATTGTTAGGCTTATTAGGAATACCATAGGAATACTATAGCGGTCGTTTTCGTCCCTACCGCGGTCATTTTAGCTCGCGGTCATTATGGACTGAGATCCACTCAAGTCAAGAATGAACCTGAGGAAACTAAGGATTTCGGCTGAGGACAAGACACAGTGGGAAAAAGCGAAGAAGGACTGATTGCAGCTGTAGGATGTTTCTACTACTACAGCCACAGAATACAGTAATCATACATACAAAAACGAAAACTGGTAACATGTATATAATTAGCGATTAAAGACAAATTACATCTTGTTAACTGAATACTACCTGACCTATTTGTGTTGATGCTTCAACATGATGCCATCTCTGTATCAAATAATTTAGGTAGGTAGGCCTATCATAAAATGAATTATGGATTCCTTTTTTTCTTCTTGTCTTGACTTGTGTAGTAGTTCCCGTCTGTCGGGGTTTTGTTCCAAGTTCAAGTTCAAGATTATTTATTTTGATATAGAATATACATTTACAGTTTCACAACAGGTAGTCCACCAAAGGCAGAGCCTATGTATCGGTGGACCCCTACATATAACATATAACAACAATATAGGACATGAGAATACTGAATACATAAGGTTAACATGTCATAGTCCTATATATATACATATAGTTAACTGTCTCGCTGCCTAGCCTCTGCAGTCTACATTTTCCATGGAGCCTAACTCAGGGTATGCTGAGTACCTCTAAAACAATTTTACCGAACGTTGTTGGTGGCTACGCCACAAGCAACTTTCAGTCAGTTTTTTTCTAAAATACTCAGCCATTCCAGAGTCATTGCCAATTGGAATTATTGTGCGCTGGCTTCCAGCAGTCCAACAGTTAATAGACGTATGACAATTTACATATTTACAGTGAAAGACATGACAGAGGGATGTGTGCTTATCTTGCTTAAGTTAATAATTCTATATTACATATTCTTCTTATCATTGACAAAGTATTAGAATTTTTTTTATTATTATTATTATTATTATTATTATTATTATTATTATCATTATTATTATTATTATTTGTTCTGGTGACTGGGTGCAAGTATGAGAATAGCATGCCATGATGGTGAGTGTTTTCCAGAGTCTAGTAGGTTTCTATAATCTTCTTTTTGATATTCTGCTTAAAGTACTGTAGCTTTATGATGTCTGTGCGTGTGCTTGTGTCTGTATTACTCCATAACTGAATTGCTTTGTATGAGGGTTTTTTGTTGTGCTGCTTTTATTTGGTGGTGTGTTGAATAGAGGTTATTTCTTGTTCTTGTGTTATGAGGATGCAATTGTGTATTGAGCATAAAAATGTTAGATAAGGATGAGGGTAAGTTGCCATTGTGGAAGTCCCTTAAGATTGTGTATAGTTGGAGCCCTCCAATGTCCTCAAGTTTTAAGACCTTTTCTGATTTAAAGATATCCTGGCCATCTGCTGTTTGTGAAAATAGTTTAATAGATTGCTTTTGCAGAGATTTTAGTTTATTTAGTCTAGCTTGAGATGTATTAGTCCAGATAGCACTGCAGTAGGTAATGTGAGAAAGTATCATTGTGCAGTACAGGTTTTTAAAATAATATTAGGTGCTAGATAGGGTTTCAGTCTGCGAATAATGCCACTGCTTTTTGCTACCCTGGTAGTAATAATTTCAATATGCTTCTCCCATGTTAAATTTGTGTCCAGATATACTCCTAAAAACTTAGCATATTGTGCTTCTTGAATTTTCTGGTTGTCGATATAGAGGTTTGGGAGAGCTATTTCTTTTAGTTTCTTAGATTTTGTGAATAGTATATAATTAGTTTTTGATACATTTAAGGACAATTTGTTTACTTTAAACCAGTCTATTAATTTCGCCATTTCATTATTGGCATTTTTGTATAGAATTTCTATATCCTTGTGGTTGCAGAAAGCATTTGTGTCGTCCGCAAAAAGTATTAGTGAGAGATGTTTGCAGACTTTGGATATGTCATTCATATATAGGAGAAACAGCAGGGGCCCAAGAACTGAACCTTGGGGAACACCACAAACTATATTTTTGTATTCAGAGATAGCCCCATTGAATTGTACACACTGTTCCCTGTTTGACAGGTACTTCTGTATCCAGTTCAATGCAGTACCTCTTATTCCATAGTATGCAAACTTTTACAGTAAAATTGTATGATCAATTGTATCGAAGGCTTTGGAAAGATCCAAGAATACACCTAGCGTACGTTCATTATTCTCAAGGGAGGTTGATAATTTTTCTATCATATCCACAATGGCAAGCATAGTAGAGTGTTTTTCTCTGAAACCATATTGAGAAGAATATATGATTGAGTTTTTGTTTAGATATTTAGTAATTCTACTAAAATACAGCTTTTCTAAGAGTTTTGAGAAAAGTGGAAGTACCGGGACTGGCCGATAATTAGTAAAGTCAGATACATCTTTAGCTTTGTATATGGGTGTCACACATGCAACCTTTAATCTTGATGGAAATACTCCCTGTGTAAGTGAGAGATCACAGATGTGGTCCAATGGTGTTAGTATTTTTGTTACATAGTGTTTAAAAATTTTCCATTTGAAATTATCGATTCCAGCACTTTTAGCTGTGCTAATTTTTTTGTGATAAATTAGGACCAATGTTAGTAAAATACTCATTAAATTTATCTGCTATTTCTTTTGTGTCGTTAATGACTCTATTATTATAAATAAACCGTGATGCTTCAGTATTGGGGGTTTTCTTATTTAGTAATGATTTAATCAGTTTCCATGTTTCCTTTATATTATCTTTTTGTTCATCAAATTTATTATGAAAATTATTTATTTTTGCTGTCCTAATTATCTGATTTAGCCTGTTTCTATATTTCTTGAACTGTGAGTCATTATACTTTGTCGGATATTTAGTAAAATTCAGATATAACCTGTTTTTCTTGTGACAGGTAGCTATCACTCCTCTTGTAATCCAGGGTTTAGTAGGATTTTGTTGAAATTTCTTAATATTTTTAAGTGGAAAGGCAGATTCATAGATGTTAGAGCACATAGTGTGGAAGGTGTTGTAGTTGATGAGTGAAAACAATCCTCCTTGGAGCAGTCGTAAACATTTGCTTTGTTAAAACTAGTTAAAGTACTAGTGGATGACAGGACTAAGAGACGATACATAGGGTAAAATAAAATAAAATAACACACAAAGTTAAATGATCAGACAATTAAAATGCTCAACACATGATTAAGATGATAATATACACATATACAGATGCCTTAAAATCAGACACGATTCAAGATTCAAGATTATGTATTCAATAGCAAAATATACATACGTCATGAATTCAACTAGCAGGGCCGTAGCATGAACCTAATACCAGTGGGAAAACAACCTTGAGGGGGGGGGGGGGTCGGGTCATACCCCAGAAAAATCTCATTCATTTCCAGAGGTAAATTTTGACACTGGAGAATGCTCATCTTTACCTCCATAAGTGCAGGAAATGCCCTCTACGAGTATCCAGCCATTCAAAAACGTCAGCTAGCTATGATTCAATGAAATCCATATTCGCTTGGAAGAGTGTACCTGAAATTACTATAGGTCAGTAATATATCTTCTCCAAAGACGGGCCTGAATGAAGGATGAAAGCTGGAGCCTGAGGCATTCTGTGTTTTATGTAGTTAAGATCTTTCAAGCAAAATTTATTTTTGAGTGTTGAGTATGCTATATGCATAATAAATAGCTACACTCAAGAAGGCACTTTGCTTGCCAAGTCTCAAGTTCAAGAGCTATGGTATCACAATGGATGTACTCGGATGGACAGAGGCCTTCTTAAGCAACACAAAGCAACGTGTGGTAGTCAACGGTTCTTACTCTGACTGGGCATCAGTGCTCAGTGGCATCCAACAAGGAAGCTTACTGGGACCAGTACTGTTTGTCACATTTATCAATGACATGCCTGGAATGGTCGATAGCATGATCAAGCTCTTTGCTGATGACACCAAATTGTTCTCTCAGATTTCCTCCACCAACGATCACGAATGTCTCCAAACAAATATAAACAACCTACGGTTCAACCCTATTAAATGCAAGGTGATGCATCTAGGGAGGGCAAACAGCAAGCCACAATACACAATGATTGAAAATGGCCAAGGGATTATCCTGAAAGAGACGATATTAGAGAAGGATCTTGGTGTCTATGTGGATAACACACACAAATTTAGACATCATGCAGAAATACCTGCTAACAAAGCAAATAGAAGAGTCAGCGTGATTCAGAGATCTCTTGATTTCGTAGAACCAAACACATTCGTCCTTCTATTCAAGAGCTTAATTCGGCCCCATCTGGAATATGGAAATGTATTTTGGTCGCCATCGCATAAAAAGGATATACAACTACTAGAAAATGTTCAACAGCATGCTACAAAGGTCATACCAGGATTTAGACATACCATACGAAGAACGTCTCCACACACTGAACCTACAAAGCTTAGTCTACCAACGTCTACATGGTTATCTAATCAAAGTCTATAAGTACATACATTACATCTATGACGTGGACTATGCAGAACTGCTACCACTGGACAAAAGGGAATGTACACGAGGGCGCAATTATAAACTCCTAAAACAGTGCTTTAAGACAGACACCAGCAAACGTTTTTTCAGCCACAGAATCACAAACCACTGGAATCGCCTGCCAGACACAGGTGTATCAGCACCCTCAGTCACCACCTTCAAAGGGAGATTAAACGAGTTCTACAAGGGCATTGCTTACAAGACTGACTTTCCAATCACTCCGATCCACACCCACATGTCAGATAAACAGGTACTGGAAGATGAATACTATGGAGACAGAGAATACCTGTCACAGGCTAACTAGCCTACACGACAGTAAACTCTATGTATCTATGTAAGTGCGTAAAAAAGTAGGAGAAATCATTGAATGAACACTACTGTACAGTGCAGAGATTGGATTAGAGAAACAATTTTGAACAAAAGCCCTCCTCATTGGCTTTGCTATGGCAAGTAACACAGATAACGAGTGGTCACAGTTGATATAAAGGCCAAAAAAGGTAATCAGTGGACTGTTAGAAATACTATACTCCCAAGGTAGCCTGTGCAAAAAAGTATTTTCAAAAGGTCAGGGAGATTCAATTTCAAGTAACTGGTACAGAAGTATCTCGCAATATTGTCTGTTAGATTTTGTCATAATTTTTCTGTCTCTGAAGAGTATTTTGATAACATTAAGCCTGATCTAGTAGAAGCAAGTTTCCAGGTAGCAGAAATTTACTGAGTCAGCATTGATATATTATTTTGCCCAGTAAATCCTGGTCTCCTGTAGAAGCCTGATCTCGTAGAAGCAAGTTTCCAGATGGCAGAAATTTACAGATAACTGACACTGAGATGCTATTTTGTCCAGTAAATCTTGGTTTCCTGTGGAAGCAAGTTATCGAGTTGCAATTAACATTAGCAGAGAACCAGCACTGAAATGCTTCTTGTTATCCAGTTGATTCCGGTTTCCTGTTGAACCAAGGTGCAAACAGCAGTCAATTCATAGATAGACAGCATTTTCTTATTATACAGTAGATTCCCTCTTGCTTTTAGGGGTAAGTACAAAGTTTTTATAGAATCATTGTTCAGCACTGATTTTTTTTTATTCAGTAGATTCAGCTCTCGATTTTTAGGAGCAGGTACAAAGTTTTTACAGAATCATCATCATTGTAATTGGATTAGAATCGCACCACGTAGGCACACTCGTTAACATTAGGACACGCAGAAGATGAATTGTTGACATTTTTACACTACACTAGCAGCTATTTTTTCAGTATTATTTTATCATGCCATAACTATTTGTAAGTGCCTTGCTGATGCTAAGAAGGTACCTGCCTGCCTTAGCAACAGTTCGAGCATTGTGACATAATAACCTTTCTGAATCAATTAATTCTCTAGTACATCCAGACTCCCTTCTGGTTATGCTAGGATTGGTGAACCAGATTTCGTTTCAGTTTCTGGATGCAAGGAATGTAATTGCTGGATCTAAATTATTAAGTCGTTCTAGATTTAACCTTTTTGACAAAACCAGATCCTAAAGCTAAATCAACTAATCTGGTTTCATGTAAGCCACAGGAAAAGCCCCGGGTCATCCTTAACACAGTGTAATCTAGACCTTATTTTTGTTACTTGATCGATTTAGTTAACACTTGATCTCCGTCACCTGTGATTTTGAACCATTCAATTTAGCTAAATTCAGTCTAGAAACTTGGACACGTTTATAGGCCAAAGGTCAATGGTCAAGGTCATTCAATTAACTTTACCCATACTCACTTGGTAGTCAGAGAGGTCACTGCTTTCAACAGAAAGGTGAGCTAGGCTCTTTCAGTTCCTGGCTACCAAGTTTCGAGGCGATCTTTCTTATACTTTTACACTTGATCTTGTTTGCTGGATGTCTAAGAATTTAGTCAATAGGCATCCCAGCCCGCTTAGATATATTGTTCTTGGAATAACCTCCCGGTGAAAGCATCTTAATATTTGCCCAATAAACAGCACAAGATCCTTTTCTTGAACAAGTTATTCTTCGATTGTAGGCCCAACATATGTCTAGATAGTGTCCGAGTTCTTTATTAGTATTTGTTGATTATCAACATCAGTTAGCAAATATTCAAGCCAGATACAATTTATTTTGGAGTGTTGCTGCCAGATTGTGCGCTCAATCACTATCATAAATGGTACAAAATCTGAGCATTGTTAACTGCTGCCAGATTATTTATTATTCAAACTTAGTCTCTGAGTTAGCTAATGTTTAGGGCTCCTTAGTTGACACTTATATTAAATTTATACCAAGTTTGATGAAAATCATCTGGCCAATTTTCAATTGACAATTATATAAGTTGTCCTCAATACAACTGCACACTTTACACTACATGTTAGTCGGATAAATTTAACCCCTGGCTAAGCATTGGAGTAAGAAATTATAAGCTAGTAATTTAGTTATTTAGTCGATAAAAATCTTAGAGTGCGACAAGCTGTTTGCTAAGGATTACTCTTGTAGACTAAGTTTGCACAACCCCAGTGTTCAACCAACTTGACGTAATATGCATTTGCTTAACCTTGTAGCAAACCATTTTCTTGAAAGAACTTCTGTTCTTCTTTTCGACTTAGCAGACTAGGCACCAGTCTTTAGAAAACCCATTAGGAATTTGGTGCAAACCTAACCTTTTTGCATTCTAACAACTTCAGCACTTGCACGGCCTGCACCTCCAACCCGCACTTCACCTTTTTTAAGACTGTTGTGTATGGTGTACGTTGAGTGTCATCTGATCCACAGTATGGACTTTTCATCTGCTTGTAGTCATTGGATCATTCAAGTTGGGTGGAGTGCTTGAGTGGAGCATGGAATACAGCGAGGTGGGAACACCTGTAGCCCTGGGGGCAAAGACAATTTGTATACGTGAGATAGAAAAATTGGCTGGTGTGATGGGCAATCTGTCAAGACAAATTGTTCAAGAAGGAACATTAATGGTAGTGGTGGTGAGAGGAGACGGGGAAATTGGGGTGCAGCACTCGCACACACCCAACAGTCTGAGAAGTCGCCATTTTTCCTGATGAGAACGCCAAAACCAGTCCACATTTCGACCATGATATCACTTTTCGGCCTTCAGCTTTAACTTAGCCAAAGAGAACTCCAGGTGGCAACACAAAGATCGACAAGCCGAGCCCTAGAATGCGTGACTCTTACACCAAATTAGCATCACACCATGACCAGCAGAGCATTGAGCCCCAAAGTTTCACTACAAATGGCGTCCGATGTGGGCTCGAAAAGAGTCTTGAAGAAGGAAGTTGTGTGCTGTCATCTGATCATCATTATTGGACAGAGACAGTGTGCCAGCAACCAGCTGTATTAGTGTTGGGATTGGTGATAAATGGCAGGGTCAAGTAGGCGGTGGTTGGCTGATAGTAATAGTTACTAGTTGGCTGATAGGAATAGTTAGTAGATAAATTTGATAATAATAGTATTTATGTAAGGGAGCTAACTGATCAATTCAAAGTAATTTAATTGGACAAAGGTGTTGAATATCATTGTTGAATATATTATATATCTAAGGTTCGGTGGTACGTCTGAGAAATATCACAATATTCCAATGTCTTGTGCTAATTTGGAGGTGCACATTCCAATCAGCACAAGGATGGAGTGAAATACAGGAAATGAAAACAGACGAGTCAAATACAATTTGTTTCTTTTGCTGAATGTTCTTTGTTTTCTTTCAGTTCTTTGTATGCACAGTACAATTAATTTTTACATTTCTTTACTTTCATAATTTATTCATTTATATTTCTAAATTTTTGTATTCCCCATTTCTCCAACTGAATATTCTTCTTTCTAAATGACAACGAGTTCAAGATGACCTTAGTGAATACATTATGCAAACATATTAAAGGTGACTTGGAAACCATGATGACTCCGGATGGTAACTCTCCATCAAATATGGTATACAATTCAGCTGATAGATCTGACAAATTTCAGCTCCTCATCTCTACTTAATCTTTGCATTAATTCCACTCTAATCCAAATCCACTCCAAATCCGCTCAAAATCCAATCCCTTATAACCATTTAAGGAGAAAAAAACAATAAAGAGTTATTAGACACATAATATGGAAATAATTCTATCACCCAATCATGTTTGCGAATGTATGCCATTGACTCCCCGAAACTGCATACATGTACATACATGACTCTATATAAACAGTATATATATATATATATATATATATATATATATATATATATATATATATATATATATATATATATATATATATATATATATATATATATATATATATATATATATATATATATATATGAATGCAATCCATTTAATCCCTTGGATCTCAATCTATATCTATATATTTCTTTATTTCGGACATGATTCCAACAACGAAATGTTTTAGACGGATGATGTACAAACTTGGTACATTAGAAAATATTATAAATAATAAAATATTTTAAAACACAATGCTAATGTATCCGCCTGTGTGTCAATTTCTTATTATTGATTCCAATCATACAACGTATTGGACTGATAATGAACAAACTTGTAACATTACAAATTATTTTAAATGATAAAGTATTTTAAAACCCAATAATAACGTATCCGTCTGTGCGTCAATTTCTTAATAATGATTCCAACCATACAAAGTATTGGATCGATAATGAACAAATTTGGTACAACCAAATTCTTGACCAATCAAAATAAATTTGGGACATACATGTTTTATAGCTAGTCACCAAGAAACCTGGACCAAAACTGTTCTGACAATGCTCATTTTTTAGATCTAGGCCTGAATCCATCAGAATCACCACCATTAATATCGAGGGAGCAATAGGCAAAAAAGCATACCTAGAAGAACTCATGACAACTACAGATGTTTTGTTGGTACAAGAACACCACCTGTATGAGTTTGAAACCTCAGTTCTATGTCACATCAACTCAAACTACAATGTCATGGCCAAAGCATGCGATAGGAACGACCCTATCTCACCTGAACAGCGTCTACATGGACACGGTGGCACAGTACTTTTCGGGAAGAAGGATCTAAATCATATGATAGAAACCGCTGAGGCAGGAAGCAACAGATTATGCATTATTTCGATGAACTGCACTCCTCCTCTATGCATCATATCGGTTTACTTCCCTTGCAGAGGACCACACTTGCTTCACGAATACAGCAAAAACCTGGATGAATTGAACGAGTTACATAACCAGTATCACACCACCTATACTGTCACAGTTGGTGGTGACTTCAACGGATCACTCACTGATCAATGAGCCGATTATGCCCTGTAGGTGGGGCTTAGAATACACCTTCCGTATCCTCTGCATGTCGTACGAGGTGACTAAAGGAGGTAAGGGTGAGGTAACCCTGACAGAAACCTCGAGTGCTGAAGACGGAGGTTCCAGGCCGCACGGCGCACTCTAATAAACCATGGATCCACGCACTTAACGCCTATGATCATGTCGATAGTCACTTACAGGACTGGCGGTATGATCAGCGAACGAAAAGAAGAAGAAGAACGAGCCGATTCATTTAGCCGCCATCTGAAAGCCTTTGTCAAAGAACTTAAACTCTTCCAAGGAGGCGAGCCCGGCAACCAAAGTACATTCTACCCAAAGTGTGGTCGTTACAGTTCGCAGATCGACTACATCTTTAGTTCAGAAAACAGACTCCTAACAGATTTAAGCATCAGCAGAAAGGATGGGTCACTGACCAACTCATCAAGCCATGTAGCTTTAAGTGTGCAGTACAAGGAGTGACCCTAGTAAAAGCAACAGTGAAGAAACCGTCCGTCATATCCCGAACTTGCTGGACCAAGTGTGACTACACATATTCAGAAGAAGTTTTGTCAATGCTAGACCAACATTACCCGCTCAATTGTACTGCTGACATAGACACAGCCATTCAACACCTAATGAACACTATGAAGTATGCCACCAAAGCAAATATCCCACAAAAAACAACAAAACTGGCCAGAGAAGGGTGCATCATGACTCAAGATGTAGTAGAAGCAATCAAGATCTCATGTAAAGCTCACTACCTCTGGATCGGAGCTGGCAAACCTGGTGCTTCTCATAGAACCTCTGTAGAATGCAAGAAGCTAATAAGAATGTACGCCACATCCGGTACAAAGCAGCAGCAGAATCCAGAGAAAAACTGTACAACCAGATATCTACTGCATCATCCACAGATTCTCAGCTTTTTTATCGCCTCATAGCAATCCAGCGCAGACAACCTGTTCAGCACCTGTCAAAGCTCATAGTTGATGATGTGCATATATCCAAAGATGATGACATTCTCAAAGCTATGCATTCACCCTTTTCCAGACTAGCTCAGGCAGTAAACACAGACTCTTACGATCAGAATTACGCAGACTTAGTACAAAATGATGTTCAGTCTCTAACTAAAACAGTGAAATCATTATATTAATCAATTATACCAATTACAGTGAAAGAGATCAGACAATGCATCTCTAAACTCAAGTGCTGAAAAGCAGCTGATGAGTATGGGATTTCTGCAGAGCATTTTAAGTACGCATTAGACGCAGTTGCGCCTCTCCTTGCCAAAATCTGCACTGCAATTGTAAACCTAGGATACATCCCTGCCTCACCGAAATCAGGACTACTTACTGCAATTCATAAGAAAGGCAAGCCAGCTCAGCACCTGGACAACTATCATGGAATAACAATCTCCCCGATCATATCGAAAATTGTCGAACACATGCTATTAGCACATTCAAAGAACCTCATCGATACGAACCAGGATGATCTCCAATTTGGCTTCACAGCAGGTGTCTCACCTACTATGGCATCAGTGATAATAACTGAATCTTTACATGAAGCAAATCGCAATCACTCGTTACTGTACATCGCAACAATTGATGCTCAAAAGGCCTTCGATGTTGTCAATCATGACTCTCTGATCAGGAAATATCATAACTACGTGCTCAATGGCATTTGGCTCCATTTGAAACTTCTGTCATATCAAAATCTGACAACAAACATTAAACTCCATGGGCAGGTCAGCGAGCATTTTGATATTCTGCATGGCGTGAGACAAGGAGGTGTCGCAAGTGCCTACGACTACAAAGCATACATCAACGATCTCCTGCTAAATCTCGGTCAAATGAATTCAGGCCTGAAAATCGGCACTATCGACGTAGACACAGTTGCCTGCACAGATGACCTCGTTCTCCTTACTGACCACCTAAACGACATGCAGCTCAACTTGTCAGCAGTAGAAAGCTATGCCAACAGGGAACGGTATAATCTCCACCCAACCAAAACAATAGTATCAGTAGCAAATTCACACATCCCTAATGATACATGGAATGAAAGGAAATGTTGGAGGATTAATCAAGTCCCAGTGACAGTCTGTGAAGAATTCACTCATCTTGGCATAACTAGGAATGCCAATAGCTCAGCTCAAGTCTCATCCTTCATACATGACTGAATTATCAAAGGTCGTCACACGCTATACATGCTGATGGGAGCCAGTCTTTATGGGCTAAATGGTCTACCACCTCCTGTTGCATACAAACTATATACGACGTATGTCCTACCGTGTTGTATGCATGGCCTAGAATCAACCTGAATCAACCAAAAAGAACTAGAAGCACTAGAACTCTTCCACAGAATCACACTGAAACATATACATCATCTTCCCAAAGCTGTGTACCTTCTTCTTGGAGCGAGACCCTTCGAAGCAGAACTTGATGCCCATCGACTATCTTTATTCGCCGCTATAGCATGCCAAAAGGACTCTACAATTGTCAAATTAGCCTAAACACAACTCATCGTCAATCACCCAACTGACAAAAGAAGGGTCTCCATGGTCACAACATTATTCTACAAATACAATCTCGGTAGCCCTCTGCAATTCATAGAGAATCCTGTAGATAAGAGCTCATGGAATTCAAGAATACGTTCCAATGTCAACTCTGTATGGACAATTCAGTTGCAAGAAGAAGCCCATACAAAGCGCACACTAAAACGCCTTAGTATAGATAGCTGCAGGATTGGAAGAGCTCACAGCATTTGGACCACATCCACCAATATTCGCGATGTCCAGCATGCTGTCATCAAAGTGAAAGTTTTCACTGGAAGCTACACTCTTCAAGGTGCGAGAAGCAAATTTACTGGTGGATGAGAGTCTGACCTATGCCCAATCTGCCACAAAGAACCAGAAGATGTAGCACACTTCCTATTCCGATGCACCAATGCTCACTCCAGCGCAGTCTGTTACCGGAAGCTCATAGAAAGCCTAGTATCTATCAACATCAATGATGATACACTGCTCAGTCTAATGCTGGACCCAAACAAATGTTCACTGCTGTCTAATGCTGCCAAGCGGTCACTACTAGAAATCATCTAATCTGCATCTCACTGGCTCTGCTATAGAGTACATCACTTTAGAGCTAGAGATCTTAATTACCTACATAAATTTGGCAAGCAAAAATCTAAACACGGAGCTACCACATCCAACCTACGCAGTCGAGACAAGTAATTCCGGACGAAGTGTACATGCTTGACAATGTATATAGTTTCCTGTTGATTCTTGAAGTTGGTGCATGGATTAATCAAAGACTAATAGTGTGTTGAACTATGTACAAATCCTTCATATAACTACTAACTTGGTGACGGTGTGGCTTAGCATTACCCTGATGAACAGGTAACAGCTGTCCCAAACATCAGTTTTAAAAGGTATTAGACCAATAATGTCCAAACTTGGTACACCCGAGATTTTAGTCAATAAAATAAATTTGGGACATAAACATTTGCGATTTGATTTGAATATTGTCTAAATTGGTTCCATCGCTCACAAAGTAGTCTGCGATCATAATTGTCAAATTATTTGCCCTTATTTAGGGTCATAATATGTTCAAGGTCACTAAAAATAGAAGGGATTTCATCTCTCTATTTCACTTAATGGCAAAATCCATAATGATGATCATTTTCAATTAACTGTATGACCATGTTCAACAATAAATAATCAATTTCATTAAAAAATAGAATATTTATGATTTGACCGACTTAATCATATGAAGTTCAATACTGTGACCTAATTATTTCAATTAACCAAACTACACACAAAAAACCCTTGATCAATGCATATAATAATCTATGTGATTCCCAATCAGTAGAAATAATGCCGTGAAAGAAACCTTTGTTTTTCATCTCAAAGATCAAAATTTTGTTTTTAAAGAAAATAATTCCAAAAATAAGGTCAAATACATTTTAGTGTGAGCCCATGAATTATAACAATCCTGAAACAGTTGAACATTGATCACTTCCACCAATCCTCTGCTAAACTAGATGATTACCGAAAATGATCAATACAACAATTTAATCAAGAATGACCAAGCTGTGACCTAATTAAAATTTCAAAGTCTCAATATCACTTCTTTAGGATAAAAAAATGCAAATTCCTGACTTCTATAAAGGATCTATAACAATTTCTATCAAATCTTGCTCTTAATAGCTTTACAGATTAATATTTTAATTGATCATATTACTTAATATAGCTGCTTAATGTTTCTAGGTCAAATTGTTTTACATGGTAAATGACCCACTTCTAACTTTTAATACATTCCAAATGCCTGTTATTCCTGTCCTTTATTATAAAGGAAGTTTAACCAAATTTGTTAACTCATGACCAAAATTGAAAAACATTTTGAAAACAATTTGACTGCGAAAATGTATAACCACCATAAACAGTGAAATTGTTACACAAAACAATGTAGTTCAACTGGGAACAACTTTCTGTCAAATGTGAAAAGTTTCTTATATCACCCACCTATCTTAGAAGTTCATTGAATATATTTTGAAACCAATTTGTCTGGCAACTTACATCCTAGGATTTTAGTACATAAAACTGCACAGACAAGCTGTGCAATCAAATTTAACTCAAGACAAATTTATTCTACTTCCATTTCTAAAATCTAAATTTAAATTTGAAAAATGAAATGACTGTAATTCATTACCACTTTCAGTAATAATGAATCATCACTCGAACCATTTATCCAAATATCCAAAAGTTAGACTAGAAAGAAAACTTTTCTATACTTATCTTAAAACACCACAGTGCTTACCCGGAAGCTACGTCATCGGACAGGAATCCCAATGATTCACTCACCACTCCTCTCCAACGTCATTAAAATCCAAACTCTGAACTCTGCAAATCAAACATAAAAGTACATATCAGCCAACACATATGGAACATAATAAACTTCAAGAACTTGACATAGGAACATACGTATTTGATTCGACATCACTTCTGATATCTAGTATTAATATACCAGGTACAAGAGTTGATTCCTTCACGACACATGCATGGATATCATAGAAACTACCTCTCTATGAATCTATGCCTATAATAAATTAATAGAATCCAATATTTTCAAATTGACAAAAACCAAAAGAAGTTGTCATCCTAAGAGATAACAGTTCTCCACCAGCCATATTATCACGAAAACAGCCAATCCTTCCTTTAATATGATTCCTGCAATTGAATGTTACATGGATAAATAAACATGTTTCGCAACAACCATTTGAATATTATTATATTCTCATCATCAAACTGAAAATTCTTCAACCACATAATAATATTTTTACCATGGCAATCCAGCGTTAACCGAAAATTCTTCAACCACAGAATATTACTTTTACCATGCTACATCATCTTTAACCGAAAATTCTTCAATCATAGAATAGTATTTTTACGATGGCACATCAGCTTTAACTGGAAATTTGTCAACCACAAAAGAGTATTTTTACCATGGCACATCAGCTTTAACTAAACATTCTTCCATCACTACATAACATTATTTTAACATGGCATATCCGCCTTAATCAAATATTTGTCCCCTCAATTTACTGTTTTACCTAAATCAACAAACTTTTAACTGTTATACATTATGAAGAAATGGGACCCTTACGGGTCTTAAACACACTCAATAGTAAATATCGATCCCTATCAATCCGAATATATGGGCCTTCGACCCAGTGCTGGGAGTCAACGACAAAGAAGATTTCAATCCAGGAAAAAATTTCCTTTTTCTCTACCGATTTCTAAATTTCTTAGCTAAACCTAACTCAAAGAAACACAGAACTTCAGGTACTAATTATACTGATACTGATTTTATTAAATGTACTACATGGAATATACTGATACGGAATATACTTTGATAACTTCTACACTTAAAACTGGCAAATTAACTTTTCAATATATTCTACTCCAGATATTTTCTAAATAATCTAAGTTCTAACAAAATAGTAATACGAGCACAGATATGATCAACGGATGGTAAAGTGATGATGAAAATACAGTTTAAATGGTTTATATACAGATTACAGGAACTGTCACTCTGTCATCATTCTATTCCTTCCCAGGTTAAGGCTTCTCATTGGCCAGCCAACAAAATAGGATGGCTTGAAACTAACATTGGGCCAATCAAATAAATATCAAATGTTTCCCATGGCTAGAGATCACTCAGATTAATCTAGTTCTAACTAGTTCAATCCGGTTGTATACAAGTACTTTTTCAGGAATCAGTGCTATACATCTTACTTTGACAATCCATTTGAAAGTGGATAATTCGCATATGTGGAATTCCACATTTAATCTGATAGCGATGTATGCATTTTCGTCTAAACATTGGTAAAAGGAATACGATGTAGCAATTTTCACCCAGGACATGGGATCTGGGGGTTTACATTGAAATATATTGCTTCAGATTGAAATACTGACCCGCCCTTCACCAACATTGATAATTCAACATACCAACTTCGTGATCAGAATCATAAGTGTCTGCATGGGTGTTCTGTGGAAACTAATTATGTTAACCCTCCTATCCATCTAGAAAATCGTGTTTCTATTTTCAAATGTAACCTCTTACAATCATTATCCAATAAGACATTAGTATGTGCTGACATTTTCCTTACCGGGAGTGCCATCATCGAATATGATAAAACTTGGCTAATTAAAGTGTAAGTAAAACGCTAAGCCAATTTACTGCGTTAGTGTATGTACATAACTCAGTATATGCCACCATAACGATATAGTTATATAATATTTTTTATAGACTATTACTATTTATATCAAATTTCATATCAAAAGTGCTAATTTTCGTACCTTCCGAAAACGAAAATCGAACACCCGGAGACAAGGCTTATGACGTAATATCAGGGATCTGCGTACGACAGAAAATTTACTTGCTAACATTCTGACAGCTCACTAGCGTGTTGGTGATCATTTGATGCACCAAGATTTTGGATATTACGGCTCAAATTGGTGAGAACCCAGCATATACATTATTATATTACGTTTTAAATACAAATAGAAATATCTCATGTTGTGTGGTTTAGCGTATTAATACAGCAAATCTGTTTCAATGGAAATGAAATGTATTTCCGTGATTCTGATAGCTGTTGCACGTCTATTTCATGAACGTTAAAAGCTAGTTGTAATGGCAATAAAACAAGTTTTCACTCTTCCTATGTACCGATACACTTTTATAGAATAACCACTCTTATGTCAACAGTGCCTCAAAATGATACTTAACCATTTCACCGAAGAATGCCTGAAAAAGTATTGGGCCACTCTTTTAAAGTATTTAACATATCATGTTAAATATTTTGCAATTAATTCGACTGGAAGCCAAATATAGGTTGCTGCAACAGGTTCTAGTCAAATTAATTGCAAAATATTTAGCACTTCATGTATGGTTGCTTTGGGAATGAGATATGAGAAATCCATTGCTGAAAGGATTAAGTTAATTAACACATTAATGGTCAAGATTTTCTAAGAAAATTCGGAATTTTGCTCAGGGATTCAGAAGGTTCCGGATTCTGCAATGATCTTGCAAAAATGTACATTTGTAGGTCAAGAGAAGACCATTTTTGAAAGTTTACCACTGCAATGACAGGCGCACCTGCAAATGGGCATTCACCAAACAAAGCTTTCAATTTTCCTGACCATTCAATCTTGTTTTTCAGCCAATTTGACGAGAGGCCATCTTGGATTTTGGCCAATTTTTAGAAACCTCTTTAAAAATCTCTTAAACCACTTGGGGGATTGATTCAACCCTCATGAAATAGCATCTAGTATTAAAATCTAAATTGCATGGCAGTCATACACGTCAGCTGTTTTTAACAAAGTTTTTACAGAAAGTAGGTGCTGTATTGAGAAACATCCTTTTGCAGCCCATAAGAAGATTAGTTTTGAAAATTTATTACTGGAATGACTGACGCGATTATCGAGCCAGACATGCCAGTGGTCCTTTTTAATAGTCTTCTCTTGGCCTGCAAATGGGCATTCAATAAGCAGATATGTCAATATTCTTGAAGAAATTTAGTTATTAAAGAATTAATAGGAAGAGAGAGAGAGAGAGAGAGAGAGAGAGAGAGAGAGAGGGGGGAGGGGGGAGGGAGAGAGGTGACCAGAGGGTTTGTGTACTATATACTTTATTATATATGATACATTCCTGAATCTGTTGTCTTTTTATTCAATTTTACAGTGTGTCTGGCAGTCTTCAAGGAACTATATATATGGTACTATACTTCAATATGCTTACTTCCACATCGCCAATAACAAATGATAAAGGACTGACAGCTCAGAGGAAGTGAACAATATATTTAAATAATTTAATCAAAACAATATTCCTCTAGGATTTCTAAATAATTTTTGTTGGTGTTTGGTGTTATTGTATGTGTTCATTAATAATAAGTACTATCACATGACTATAAATAAATCACAATCCATGCATTTCTATATCCCAGGCTTTGCTTTCTCATATACCTTTTAGCTGCGACTCTCAAAAACTACTGATCCGATTTGGCTCAAATTTTAACATGAAGAAACTTGCCGTCAAATAGTATTTCCAGTATTGTCAATGATCCATATAAAAGAACGTGAATTCTGATAGGATCAAATTCTGAATCTGTGGATATCTCGATCGGAAACTACTGGTCTAATTTGGCTACAACTTTAACACATGAAAGGGTGTGACCATACATTAGGATTCCACAACCTGATGTGTAATCCGAAAAACATCCAGAACAAATTTAAAATGTGAAACAATCTGGGCTCGCGATTAGTATAAGTCTGCCTGTCTCTGTCTGTCAATTTTTTACATTCCTGACAGAGATGCCAAAGTCGCAACTGTAGCTCGTCCTCGTGTGTTTAAAAAAAAAGGATATGATATTGCATCCATCAGTCAGTCTGTCTGTCTATCCATCTGGCTATCTCATCTGAAACCTATTGATGGAATTCAATCAAATTTGTTATGTGAGTTACCCATAATATTGAGATGACGTTTACATTAGGCTCCAATCACATGGTGGGGCTGGGTGGAGGGGGGGGGGCAGAAAGTCAAAGTTGGCGGAATTCAACCAAATCTGGTATGTTAATTACCCATTTGATTGCGGGTTACAAGACAATGATTACATTAGGAACTAAAATGTGCAGTCGATGGCATGCCATCGCAAGTCCCCACGTGTTCACCACTTCGAGCTTTACCCTCACTTTGACCCAAAACACAATACATTCCTGGAAATGTAGTTTCAATGGGTAATGGGTTTCAAAATGAAATGAGACATGACCACCTTTGGATAAATTTAGTTTTTGACTCACAATCCCCACCCCCTGAGCCCCACTCCTGGGGATCATAACAAAAAATCAAAAGTGTCATGCACATCCCTGGCCATATGTGTAATCGTACCCAAAGTTTCAAGTTTCTATCTGAAATGGTCTGGAAGGAGATGCGTTACAATCGATAAGCACACAGATGGCCGACACACGCACGCACGCACGCACGTACGCACGCACGCACGCACGCACGCACGCACGCACGCACGCACGCACGCACGCACGCACGCACACACAGGTTGCGTCACATAATCCCCACCTTTTGTTCAAAAAGCGTGAGGATAACTAGATTGATCGGTCGATGGCGCGTCATTGCAAATCCCCACGTTCAGCGCTTTGAACTTTTTTGACACACCCCACAACCCGCATCTCGGCGGTGGAGCCAAATGTAAATGTCATTTTGCACTCCGCAATCATATGGGTAACTGACATACTTAATTTGGTTGGAGTCTGTCCAACAGTGTCAGAGGAGTTGCATTACAACCAATTTCATGACCTTTTGACCCCCATCCCACACCCTTGGGGGCAGAACCAAATTTAAAGGTGCTCATCCACTGCACATTAATATGGATAACTCACACACCAAATTTGGTTGAATTCTGTCCAATGGTTTCGGACGAGATGCGTTACAATCAATTGCCGCAGTTTAAAATTTGACCTTTTAACCCCTCTACCATCCCCTGGAGGCGGAGCCAAATCTAAATGGCCTCTTGCACCCCGCAATCATGAGAGTAACTCAGATATCAAATTTGGTTGTGTTCAGTCTAACGATTTCAGAGGAGTTGCATTACAATCAATTTCATAAACTTTTGCCAGGACGCTGTTTCTATGGAGCGCGTAGTTGTGACCTAAATAGGATGGCGCTTATAGTGTACCGAGTTGGTACTCTGTAATTCTTATTGATTGTCTGTTCCCGTCAAATCTGGCATTAACCAAGACCAGAATTCGACAGGCTTTCCAAATCTGTAAACCATTTTAAAATCGGTTGAGAAATGGCTGAGTTATCCAGGAAACACTCTTCTTGACTATCTTCAAAATATTGCCTTGACATCATGACCACGTGGACATAAAGCTTCTAGAATGTTCTAGAACGTTCGACGACGCTATTATTAGTTGTGCGCTGATTGGCTGTTGCTCGAACGATGATTTGATGAAGCCTGCGCCTGTGACGTCATGGAGAGTATAAAAGGAGAAGCGATCCAGTGATCGAGAGCATCCTCAGCCAGGGGCCGAACAGGTTGGAGCTGTACCAACTATTATCAAGTGCGACACAGATTTTTCTTCGCTATGAGTCGGGTTTTTATCCCGTAGCATGCAGTTTCCATCCCACCGCACTAACACAATTTTGTAACTCCCCTTCTGCGGGAGTAATTTGGAACTTTCGATAACTGTTCACGAATACTACATCTACATTCGGAACACAAACTTGCAGTGAGGCCTTTGCGGCCTGAATATGTGAGTCTACAGATGTATAGGCAGGATGTTCTTTGATGGATGACTCGCCGGATCTGCCGGCCACGCCTAAAAGTGGTATTTCAAACGACGACACACCAATCGTGTACGTTCTTTCGACTTTCGACCGCAGCAAGTAAACTCTGCCCGGTGCGTCTTCAGAGCTGGTTGACGTACCCAGCACTGTGAAGCTTTGTTTTGTATCTTCATTTGCCTCTGACAAACCCCGCTTGTGACGGGTTGCTTACACCTTCCATCGGTGTACGGGAACTTTCTTCACTACATAGTACTATCGTATCTTTTACTGACTGCTCGTTAGACATTATGAAAAGGTTTACAGTGCTGAGCGATGATCCCCCTCCCCCCCCCCCACCCGCCATGAGTGTTCTTGCAGAACTCTTGTTTGCGGAAAACAACTTGCGGGGACCACCCTGCGGGAACTTTCCAGCTTCCGGAGAGTGCATCATCTCACATCGACTACAGATCTACGTGTCAATTTCAGTGACATGGTACCCTAACTTGGGAATGACTACCAAGTATTCAAGTAACTATACTTCACCATTTAATTTTTTCTCTATATAGGTTTTGTTCATTGAATAGGACATTCACAGTGTGCATCCATCTCTCTTACCCTCCACCATAACGATAGGAGATATGGCCTAACAATGCTTCCGTGAAATGTAAACCATGTCCTGTAATGTTTCATGTGGTTGCAAGGAGGAATGTCCGGATTCTCACCCAGTTCAGAGGTCCCACTAACTAACATGCATGAGCGCTGTCTGCAGTATTGATGTCCTCGGGCATCTGTTCTCCATGACAGCCATGTCTAATAGCTAGGTAGTTATCGGCCAGTTGCGGCCTAAACTAATTCTTGTTCTGAAAACAACTAAACAAGTGATTAAGCAGAGCAGAGGGCCCGCAGAAATAAAGCAGCAACTACTAACTCAGCATATTAGGAATCACATAAGATGGTGACGAAGGAATCCATCTGGAATCTTCCGTCCCATCGTCACGTTAAACAGTACGCACCCCTATAGTCATAATCTCACTAGGTATGGTCTTTTCTTACTACAGCATTTTTGTTTGGAATATTAGAGTGGGCCCATTTTTGCCTGCTACTCTTCTCCCGCTTTAAGCCGTGGCAGCACCTTCTCGAGACAGAGGCCCATGCGAGGCACTTGCCTCTCACAAGGATTCAGTGATGACGGTCCATGCCAGGATAATACTCCTCACCCTAACTTGCACTATGAGTAGTGCCCGCGTGAGGCACATCACTTTTCGTCTGAGATATTCTTCTTCCTTTCAGCTTAGAGGTATAGTAACTTATATTACGTTAAATAGCTATGTCTCGTGTACGGGAGCCTCCCTTGCGGGGATACCTCTGTGGACCTACGAGTCTGTGTGGTACCTCCGGGAGCCCCATGTTTAAAAGTTCATCTACCTGCCTCTATGTCTTGTATTTTCGTATGCTCTTATTGTAGTTTTATCTAGCATATTTTAGGTAAACACATTGTATAGACTTATATTTTTAGGTCACCAAATCAAATCTTGTAAGTCCATAGATCACGAAACTGCTATGGACAGGCATAATGGTGACACACACTCTTGGGATGAGACCATTGTGTTTAATTTTCGCGGCAATGGTCGCACGGCCCCACCGGAGCGATTGAGTTCCACCGGCCTTAGGAGCCAGTTTTTGTTTCCCGCAGGGCAGTCTCCGTCATGGTCTGTCACCCCGAGACCGGATGCTAACCAGCGTCGTCACTCGTCATGCACTTACGGCGTGGAGAGTCGACATGAGACATCGGAATGGCCCGACACCACCCGGTGAGCTACAAGTGGCGCCTGATGTGGGGCCCGAAGTACAACAGTAATAGCGCACAGCGAACTCACGCCCACACCATATAGTGAGCTCAGTTCAATACCATCTCCGTTGCCAGAGAGGGATAGGCTCCTCGAAGGGGTGACGGAACCAGGCGGCAGTGGGCTCGCGAGGGCCCGGAGACACGTATAGAATGATGGTATAGTGCAGAGGAGATACTGAAGGCCTCCGTGTCTAACACAGGATGAATTAACATCCTACTGTGGTACCGTCTAGTTGGCATATTGTTCGGGCTGCTGAGATTTTTGGTTCATCTAATCTCAGTAAGTGGATATGCGTGGTAGGTGGATGACAGTCCACACCCAGGGAATGCCCGCCTCTGGCGGGTTGTCATATGACCGCTGGAAGTGCCCTGCAAGCAAGTCCGGGGAAAATGGTCAAAGTTCGTATTCTGTTGGCTGATGGGTACAGATCAGACCGTCGGTTGCCCCTGAGTGTGAGCTCGGATGGTGATCGCTATCGACTTGGTTGCCAGCCGGTCGTCTTGATCATGTCAGTTCATCTGTATGATCAAGATGGCTCAATGTACAGTCAGGCCATGGCAAGCGTTCGTATTGCGAGTCATGTCTCCTGTGATTAGAGGTCATGAAAAGTGATTCTTTGGAAAGCAGGAGGGTATGTGTGTGAGACGGTGTAACCTGTCACTTGCCGGACGAGTGGAGCCATCTGGCACCCAGGTACCTGTGGGGTGGATGACCTGTCTGATCCGCACAGGGCCTCTCAGCTAAAATGACGTCAAAGTACGATCTACGCAAAGGCCTTAGTAGCGATGTGTCTAGCAGACATCACCTCCATGGTATGGTCTATGCGGGGCTACGGCCCCTTTCCAAGATGACCATATTGGCATCCAGTACTGTGTTCGCTCAGCTCGGGAGTCGTCAGTGTGCACCTTGATCTGTTCCAGAATCTCCTGATTTGGACAGGTCTTTATCTCAGGCATATATGGAGAGGTACCGAGCCTGGGCTGCATCCTGTGTGGGGAACTGGGCATCCATCCGGCGTGGCGGGGACAGGGAACCACACCGGGAAGGCCAAAGGGTACAAGCGCAGTGAGGACTCCCTCAATCAGGAGGTAGCCTCATATGACAGATTCTCAGCACACATGCTCACCGACTATGCCAGAAATTCAGCTGAATCAACAACTCCGCACTATAACCTGTTTTCGCCTGTTAGCGATGGCAACTTCCGAGATGCCTCACAGGCGGGAACAGAGTTTAGAACCATTTCGGACGTCCGCAACAGGCCAACTCCATCAGGGCCGAATCACGCACGACTCCGACAAAGACCCGACTATGGGCATATCTACAGCCATTCAGGCTACTATCGTTCGCCCGTGTCATCTACGGAGACAGTATGGCCAGGTGATAATCCACCACATAGACAACCTCCCGCACCGCCCCCTTCTAGCGAAACACTATATTCAAGGGGAACACCACGGAGTCATCGGGAGGAATCGGCACCACCTTTTGGCCGGTATATTAGTCATGCCACATATTATAGCCGTCAGCCACTTGTGCCACCACCATATGAGGAACAACAGCCCTCACAGTGGGAGGAACGACCGCGCACTCTCCACCGCAATCCACCTTCCGTTCATAGATCCATGCCGGTCTATGGCTCAACCACCGGGGCGGACTCAGTTAATTGGAGTACGCATCTCCTCGCTCCTCGGCATTGACATCGATGGGATACACCAACACCACCGTCACCGGCACCAAGACCAACATCAGTACAATCCACCACCTCTCAGATATCCGCACCACCCGGATTTCAACCCCTACACTCTTCCCGCGGTTTGGGTCGAGTCATACGCCCTCCCCCCCCCCTCCCCCGAATTTAGCAGGGAGAATGACTGGACCAACTATAAAATCCAGTTCGAAATAATAAGTCGGACTAACTGCTGGGACGACAGACAGATGGGTGAATATCTTGCAGCAAAAACTTTTGGGGAAAGCCCTGCAAGTTCTTGCGAATCTGGGGACGGATCGTACTCCTACTTACACACAGTTGGAACGAGCACTTACTGAGCGATTTGGCGACACAGCTCTCTGGGAAACCAGTCATCTTCAAGTCAAGAATTTACGATGACGCGCGGGAGAAACGCTTCCCGAGATAGCTAGCCGAATCAGAAGGCTAGTTACCTGCGCATATCCGAGCACCAGTGTGGATGGCGTACTCCACTTACATCTTGATACGTTCATCGATGCATTAAGTGGTGAACCTGCTCTAAAGGAAAAATTATTTCTCAGCGACCACAGGAGTTTGGCCCAATTAACAGCAACTGCAGTCCGTATCGAGAACTTCCTGGAGCGGGAAAAACATAACCGACGCCAACTCCATCCTATCAATGAGACAGATGGTGCAGCTGTAGCCTCGCCCGCCAGTGTTCCCACCACATCAGCAACCCCCACCGCACAGACACCACCACCACCAGTATCAGATACGCAGAAGACCAGTCCGAATCAAGCACCTGGGGGAAGGGGCCGTGCCCGCAGAGGTGGGTACAGCGGAGACACATGGTGCAGAAACCAGCGAAACAACAACAACAACGACAACATGAGAGAGTGGATAGAAGAGATCAACAAGCAGATCTCCGCACTCACCAACTTAGTCACCACACTCAGCACAAACCTCACTACCACACAGTTTAGGTCAACAAACACTACCAGCACCGCACCGCCACCGAACATCTGTTTCGGATGCGGCCAGCCAGGACACTGGAGGGAGCTGTGTCCTAACTGACCTCCCTCCACAATGCCGGCTCCAAACAACACACACCACAACCAGAGAAACAGTCACCCTCCTAAGAGTACCGAATTACACAGAGCCACTTCGGTGCCCGAATCATTCTCCTGGCTCAACTGCGGCTTTCACGCAACAACGTTCAGTGATGAACCATCATCCACAGAAATCAGCTTTCACACCAACACCAACACGGCTTCCAATATGTCCATGCCTACGTTGCCTCCCCCATCTGCAGTAAGGACATCCCCCTCTTTTTCCGTACACAACAAACCTACTTTTCTTAGTAAAATGGCAGTAGTAGGTTGTAGTACCTCCGCTGAAACCACGTTTCTGAAAGCACCACGTCCCGCCACCAAGACACCAGATTCTCGGTGCCCCCTGGTGGTATGCAGAACACCACCCCAATCAGCAGCATCTTCCGCATCCACAGACAGTAGCACTTCGGGAGAGATGACTCATTCCGCCTCATGGATTCGCAAGCAGCGACATGGATGGAAGAATGCACATGCATACAAACCACGCTGCTTCTTTTGTGCTTCAACAAAACATCCTATGAAGCGTTGTCAGAAATGGCTTGCACAGATAGAACTTATCTGTCATCCCGTACGCACCGCTGTCTATACTAATACTGCTCACACAGAAAAAAACAACAACACCACCACCATTGCTACCCCCAGCTCTGTCTTCACCGAAACCTACATCCCAGCGGAGACAACGAACTGGCCCATTCCTCACTCAGCCACCTACAACATTGCGAGGAACAATACAGAGACAGTCGGAATATATACAGAGTGATGCTGCTCCCCCACCATTATTGCGGACAGCATTATTGGAAACTCTTCCGCAGGTTCATCGTAAAGTAATCTACAAATGTGCCTGTCTGTTTAGTGGCGTTTCTACAAGTGCCACCGTCGACACTGGAGCTTCTATTACAGTTTTTAACCAGCGCTTGTATGAGAGCATCCCACCTCATAAGAAGCCCCCCCCCCCTTAAGCCTACACATATTTACCTAAAGACGGCTACGGGAGCAGATGTACTCGTGGCCAGTGTAGTTAATTTAGTTATACAGATAGAGGAAATGCAATTCATTCAGAGAGATGTCATCACCTCCATTCATAAGGACGCCCTACTTAGCTCTGATTTTCTCAGTGCCAGCGAAGCCATCATACACTGCAGACAACAGGAACTCGACATACACGGCCGGCGAATACCTCTTGGACCCGCATCATCATTATACAATACGTGTGCAGTAATACTTTCAAGTACTGCCACGGTTGAGCCGGGACAGGAACGGATCGTATGGGCCACCGCACCACAGTTAGGAAGCAACACACACATCGCCATGCTGGAACCTGACCCTGCATAATAGTAGACACTACGGATAAAGGGAAAATACCCTTTCAAGTGTTCAATGGTACTGCAGATCCTATCACTCTGGAACCCGGAGAACGCTGCGGCCATTTAGTGGACATAATTTCACTGGAAACACCTGCACTTTCTGATACGACACCATCACTGACTGATGATTTACCCGAACATCTATATGATTTATATCTACGTGCCACTGTTGGATTACTGCAATCACAAAAATGTGAAATTCGGAAATTATTACATAAATATCGCGATAGTTTTTCCTCCGGAGATATGGATCTCGGAGAGACTCATCTTGTACGACACTCCATCGATACAGGCAATAATCACCCCGTACAACAACCGGTATGATGTCTTCCCATTCACAAAGAAGCGAAAGCACACCAACAAGTAAATGGCATGTTGCGAACGGGTATTATCAAACCCTCAGCTTCTCCATGGGCAAGCCCTATAGTGCTATCAGGCAAAAAGGACGGAACCTTGCGGTTATGTATTGACTACCGCCGCCTTAATGATCTTAGTGTTAAAGACACTTATCCATTACCACGGATAGATCAGGCCTTGAATTCCTTGTCCAGAGCCAAGTGGTTTTGTACCCTTGATTTAGCTAGCGGTTACTGGCAAGGAGCCATCGATGAAGCTGATATGGAAAAGACGGCATTCATTTGTAGAGACAGTCTTTTCCAATTCCGCAAAATGCCCTATGGCTTGTGCAACGCTCCCGGAACTTTTGACCGACTCATTGAGCAGGTATTAACTACCCTGCAATGGGAAATATGTCTCTGTTACATCGATGACGTCATGGTCTTCGGACCTACGTTTGAGCAAACCTTAGTCAATTTAGACACTGTGCTATCAAGATTCCGCATGGCTAATTTAAAACTCAAACCAAAGAAATGTCATCTCTTCAGACAGAGCGTCGAGTTCTTGGGACACGTCATATCCGGTGATGGAGTGGCTACACATCCATCAAAAACTAAGGCAGTAGCAGAGTGGCCACAGCCCTCTTCAGTTACGGAGACACGGAGTATTCTTGGCCTATGCCAGTACTATCGCCATTATATCCGACATTTCAGCGAGATTGCTTCACCCCTATACCAGATCACCGAGAAAGATCGACCATTTGAGTGGACGAGTGAGTGTGAAGGCTCCTTCAAGGTGCTGAAGGAGCTCTTGACGACCGCCCCGATTCTTGCTCACCATAATCCAAACCTCGATTTCATCTTAGACACTGATGCGCCAGCTTTCACTATCAGCGCAGTTCTATCTCAGGTCACCGAAGACGGAACAGAGCAGGTATTGGGTTATGGTTTGCGTACTCTGAATAAAACGGAGAAAAGATACGCAACCACCAAGCGAGAATTATTGGCGGTGGTCCATTTTGTCAAGTATTATAAACACTTCCTGTACGGGTGCCCTTTTACACTCCGTACAGACCATGCCTCACTACGGTGGCTCAGGAACTTAAAAAATTCTGGAGGGCCAGGTAGCGAGATGGCAGGAATCCCTGCAGGCCTATAACTTTAACGTTGTTCACCGTCCCGGCAAACTGCATGGAAATGCCAACCCCCTTAGCAGAATCGGCATGGAGGCTGAACACGAAGAGGCCGACACCGTGACACAGTCAACACAGCCATCTCCGGAGTTCCCCGAATTGAAGTGCACAGAGTGGAATCCGGAGAAAATCGCACACCACCAAACAACAGACATGAAGACATGAAATATATACGCATGGATTCAGGAGGGGGTACGTCCTCTAAGGAATCGGTGACACCTTTGTCTCCCATGGCTAAATATTATTACCAACGGTTCGAACAATGTCAACTAATAAATAACGTTTTGTACATTAATGACCGTTTAGTGATTCCAGAAAGTTATCGAGAGCTTATACTCCAACAACTACACGACAATGCCGGACATCTGGCCGTGGAGAGAACCGTTGCCCGTATCAAACTAAGATTCCACTGGATCGGGATTCGCGATAGTGTCAAGGCATGGGTTGCCAAATGTATCCCGTGCCAAAGACGTGCTGTTGGCCACCACCATATCGCACCATCTCAAATTAAGATTATTGGTGCACTGTGGGAGCGAGTGGCTATCAACGTGCTCGGACCCTTGAATACGATGGATGATGGAAATAAATATATCCTCGTATTACAAGATTATTTTACGAAGTGGGTAGAAGCATTTGCTCTGCCGGACCAAGAGGCATCAACCATAGTGGAGGTCTTGGCCAGCAATGTGTTCTGCCGCTTTGGTATGCCTTATGAACTGCACTCTGATCAAGGAAGTAATTTTGAGAGCCGGCTCATATCAGAGCTCTGCAAGTTATTCCATATCGTCAAAACAAGGACAACTCCATACTGCCCCCAGAGCGACGGGATGGTAGAGAGATTCAATAGAACCCTTGCGGAGCTGCTTACCAAGGAAACACACATTGATTGTAGAGATTGGGATCTACGGCTCCCATATGTGCTAATGGCTTACCGCACTTCGGAACATTCCAGCACGGGCTACACCCCTGCTCGGCTAATGTTAGGCCATGAATTAGCCTTACCCCTGGACCTGCCAATGCCATGGATACCAGGGGAGAAAAATTCACCATCTCTCTATGTCGAACACTTGTGGCAAAGGATAGAACAAGCCCATGAGCTAGTGAGAGAAACACTATCTACTGCACACCGGCGGCAAAAGACATGGCATGACCGGAAAGTGCATTGAGATCCATATGTAGCAGGAAGAATGGTTTGGGTACACGATTCACGATGGTCTGCAAACATGCCAAGTAAACTGAGTTACCAGTGGAAAGGCCCCTAAGTGGTAGTAGGTAAGACGTCGGACGTGACCTAACGCATCCATGCTTTGGATGGCCTGACCTCCATCATCCACTTCGATTGGCTTAAACCGTGTGTAAGTGACGACCCAGCACCAGAGCTCGGACTGGGCGTTTCTCATTACACCGGTACCCAGACAGATATTTCTACGGAAATTAGTATTCCCATGGTTAGCGCAGAGCACTGCGGTGCCAGTTCACCCCCAGTTCTACCAAGCCAGAACATGGATGAACAAGCGGCTAATGCTGACGACGATGACGAGATACATACTCGCCCTCTCCCTCCTCAGCGCAGGTCTACTAAATCTGGGAAGTTGTATCTGAAGAATTTTGTGTTTGTTTTGTCCAAGGGACCGGATGGAAAAGTTGTTCCTCCGATCTCTTCCCACCCCCACCCACTTCATGCTATGCCCCCCCCCCATCATAGAATTACCACAAGCAGAAGCTGAGGCTGACCCAAGCCATGCTTCCTTTTGGGTGGAACATGTGGTGAATAGTATGGAAGTTAAGAGGCTGGATGAAGCCTTGGCGCATCTAGAACCACAGAACCGTACAACAAGGTGTACCCGACCAACTCCCGAAAACGCTGGACCAAGTCCCTCCCATGCAGCATCCATCTCCATTGCCGCACCAACACCCTAAATCCAACTGGCATCCCTTATCTACACACCAAGTTCGGACATCACCAGCCCAGTCCAATTTACACTCCACTCGTTATCTGTTGACCATCAATCTTCAGGTATGAGAGAGACTGCTGCAACAGATGAGGTGGCACTCCGCACCGACCAACAGTACCACCCCCACCCCCACGTGGTGGGCAGGGAAGCAGCCTGTTCAGCAGACTCTCGGCTCGAATTTTCCCGGTGTCTAAAAACTATGACAAGACACCAACCATCGTGTAACGGGAGATGACCACATCCCCCATCCAAAGGCCGCCCCATCCAATAGGCCTACCATACTCCCCCATGAGCAGTCAGAACATCACACAACAGACAGAACGTCAACACTTACAAAGAACACACCTGCCTTCAGGACTGGATACGTCAATTCATCATTGAGCCTACATTACATACTTGCTCAGTTATGCTCAGCATAATGGAGACATTTAACAGCGGCATCAACAGCATTTAGCAGCACCTACCGGTCTTAATTAATTACCGGTAGAGACATAAAAATTCCCGCAACAAATTCCTCCCGCACAGAACTGTGGGAGGAGTAATACGTCCCGCAGACTACATCTCCCGTAAATAACAACAAACTTGGCATTCACCAGCGTGGAAAACTGGAATGCGCCCACTTCGCCTATAACATTAGCATCATACAGCAGCCCGGACATCCCGACAACAGCAATATCATCAACAGACAGCAGCCAACAAATTTCCCGCACACACCTTCTTATCCAGTTACGGGAGAACTGATCATATGGATATCAGGAATGCACCACAGCCATCTACAGTACGAGTCGCGGGAGAGACGCTTGTCCAGTGTCCTCCCCTACCCCTTTTTCCTGACATCATACGGAAACAGCTAAACTACATACGTCATCTACACGTAATAACAGTCAATATTATTAAGAGAGCAAGATGCCCGCATTGTCGTCAGTCACGAGTAGGATTTTGCTTCCGAAAAGTTGAATTCGACAATGGTTTGATCAAAGTTACGACATCATCCAACAGGTCATCTTTGCTCTAAAGTGACTCTGTCCCGCCCACGGGCTCGGCCATTACAAAGTGAAATACCCTCAGGGTTCGATAAAGTTGACATTCACACTGCCTCTCCCTCACACCTCCCGCACCCGGCACCATAGAGGGATAGGCTCCTCGAATGGGTGCCGGGAACAGACGGCAGTGGGCTCGCAAGGGTCCGGGGACACATAAAAAAACCAAAAAGGGGTGGGGGTGGGTGGTATAGTGCAGAGGAGATACTGAAGGCCTCTGTGTCTAATGAAAGATGAATTAACATCCTACTGTGGTACCGTCTAGTCGGCGTATTGTTCGGGCTACCAAGATTTTTGGTTCATCCTGTCTCGGTAAGTGGACAATGCGTGGTATGTGGATGACAGTCCACACCCAGGGTATTGCATCCCGCCCTGCAGGCAAGGCTGGGGAAAATGGTCAAAGTTCGTATACTGTTCGCAGAAAGATACGGATCAGACCGTCGGTTGACCCTGAGCGTGAGCTCAGATGCTGATCACTATCGACTGGGTCGCCAGCCGGTCATCTTGATCATGTCAGTTCATCAACCCATTTCTGGTTATGAGTGGTCAAGATGGCTCAATGTACAGTCAGGCCATGGTAAGCGTTCATATTGCGAGCCATGCCTCCCGTGATCAGAGGACATGAAAAGTGATTCTTTGGGAAGCGGGAGGGTATATGTGTGAGAGAGGCATCACATGAACGTGTCGTGGAGCATGTTTCTCAATCATGTTTTTATGGGCATGGTTCTCGATAACATGTTAGACTAGTGTCTCATGGGCTATGTTTTCAATCATGTTTCTTATGGGCATGGTCCTTAATCTCATACGCATATACAGGAAAGGCACCTAGCCTAGGCTGCATCCTGTGTAGACTACTAGGCGGTCGTGCTAAATTAAAATAGTGGCCGCAACTGGTAATACCGGGAAGGCCAAAAGGTGTATAGTATTAAGTTTTTACTGACGTGTTTACTAATACTATTTAACGGGCCATAAATGCGTCATCCTCACCACAGCGCAAGTACCATCTGCCGAGAACCAGTCACGTATAACAGATTCAAATCACCAACATGACAGAAACACAGACACTCAGGTTGACTGTATTCACAATCTCCGAATGACGGCATTGTAATCATAAAAATTGTGGCACACATGTTTGCGAGTTGTACTGTAATTTAGCCATTACTAAAAATGGTACAGATATGTTTGGTCTAAGCCGGGACGGAGCTAGTTCTACCCATCGAGGAGAATGCTTGGCCAGCCCTCCCACTCGGAAAACACAGCTATCTTGATGGGATCAGTAACGTTGATCTACCGCATGAATAGAACTGTTTAAACCACTCATACAAATTACTTGCAGATTTACTGTTAAATTTTTTATTAAGAGCACAACTGCTCTACCGTGCTACAAATCATTAGCGCACGGGCCGGTAAAGCGGCATAAAAAATCCTGCAGTAAAATCACAGAGAGAATTTCAAAAATTATCTCCCGTGTGTTCCAGTCTATAATCAACACAGACTGAGAACTACCTATTACAGACACTTACCAAGACGCATGTTAAAGAACTCGCGCAAATACGGGACATTATAAAGATCATGATGTAACATATATATTTTTATCTCTCGCCTCTGCAACAGACTACATATCAGCAACAGCATTTTGACCGGCCATAGACAGTATACACGGTTCCGATCAACCACATGCTTTTTAGAGCCACGTGACATTTATTACTATTTCCAGTGAGTTGGAACAAATGCTTTAAACAAAAGAGCCACCCAACAATGCAACTACCACAGCGTGATGGAGGAGTGGCGAGGGTGAGTCCGGGAGATTACCGCTGACGTCACATGGCTCCCACGCACCCCATCAGGTGCTCCAGCCTAAAATTCGAATAGGCAAGTTTATAAGCATCCAACCTGGAAAACCACCTCATGCTAATTAGAAGGTGAGGTGCTGCAAGGACAAAGTATTACCACGTTTCTATGTTGATCAGAGGCTGTTAAATGTGCGAAATAAAGACAAGTTTAATGAGCCATTCTTCCTATATTTACAACTAGCCCCTCATAGGGGAGGAATTACTCCTAAAACGTCCAGGCGAGAAGCAAGGAAATATTCACATAAGAATCACCGAATCACCTGTAAAACATTTAGGTGTGGTCATCCACCGCCTGTGACGTCACCAACTAGTATAAAAGGAGGAAGTGCGCTCTGAAACTTTGTCTTCCTGTCAAAACTCGACACCAGGGAAGATCATAGCAGTAGGCTTCTTTCGGGTCGCAAACTAAATTCTGCTGTTTTTCTTATTATTATTATTATATTATTATATTTGGCCTGAAAAGTTATAAACCATGAAGAGATAGGGCATTTGGTTTTGAATAAAGTTCCCGCAACTAACTACCATGCGGGAATGAGATGTCACTTCTTGAAGATCTCGCGTTGTCGGATTCCTCTGAAGAAGAAGAATCGGTGCCAGTTCCGAAGCGGTTCCCATGTAACTCATTGTTGACTAGCGGAGAGCCATGTACCAGAACTTTCACTAGGAAATCCGACCGCACCCTTCATATTAATCTATTTTAATCAGCCTTTTGTGTGACGTGCCAGTACCTCTACACCGCTACTCGCTACGGGATCACTCACACACTTCGGCATCATCATCATGTGTTGGAATTGACGTTAGTTCCTGGGAAAGAGAACGAGGATCGTGCCGTTCTAGCCACATGCTTCGAATCTCGGCTCCCGGTCAAGGTTCTCTCGACCGAGAAAATGGCCCGCACGAAAAACACCATGCATAGACATCCCGTTGGACATCATCTTCCCGCGGCTACAGCAAGTAACGTACCGACAGCCAGATGTGCAATTCTGCCTGCAGTCGCATCTGGAAATGTTACGCCAGTACCTATCACTTCATCCACACCGGTCCTGAAGCAAAGTAGGAAGCAGAAATATCCCGTAAAATTCAGTGTGATAGCTCCCGCATCAGTTACTAGCCTGTCAGCTACGGTTACAACACCCTCCACCGTAGAAGCACAGACCATAGTATCCAGTCAGCCAATCTCAGTGGTGATTACGACACCTGCGGGGATAGACGTTTCCAGTTATCCGCAGTCTCCATGTCCACCTAAACTTACCATAGACGAATGACTGAGAGCATCGCAGCCTGTGATAATCAGCGTAATGCCAACCCGTGTTATTCAGCATCCGCCTCCTTGCCTTTCTGACCCAGCAGTCAGGAAGGAAACCACGCTGGAGCGTCCATACGCGGGGAAAAGACGAATCACCCATACACAGGACATTTATCCCGTACCTAACATTACTGCTAGTCGTCTGTTAAAGTACGCTATGTTCCGATGGGTGTCGTCTCCCACTGTATCCGTTTCCGTACCACGACTTCAGCCGACAGTACCGCACACCGCCATCACAAAGACAACTGCAGCCACCACCTCGCCAGCTACAACCATCATGTCAGCTCCCATCACCACTGCATCAGCAACATTGGCAACTACTAGTACCGCTGCTGCTGCACGGACGGATATTCTGAAAACAGCGGTAACTGTGAGGGACATCATGGAGGCCCATACTTCCGCCACCATTACTTCGGATGTTTCGGACATTGCCAATAATAATAATGATGAGAGCATTTCAGCAATGACAGTGCATTCACCGCGACCTACTACCGTTAGTCGCGGGACCCAAACTTGATGGGGAAATTTCACTGCTGAGGTGTAATGATGTGTAATTCAGCAGCAATGTTAATAGGCGATTCGTGAAAATGTGTTAATTATTACTTTATTATTTTTTTTGGCATACTTTTCTTCTTATTATATATGTTAGGTCAATTGTCATCCCGTCCCTAGTATGACTACTGTTATCCTACACAGCCACACACTTTAAGTGTCCGGTTGTGTCTCATACAAAATGAGCACTGCTGGCTCTAAAGTTGTAAGGACGTCGTGTGCGACGTAAAGAATACAACCTCCCACAGTGCATTGACGTCACAATTCTGTCATGCAGTCTCAGCTATGCTGAGGCTGCCTGATAAACCAGTTTTAAGTTATTATTATATATCTTATTTTTCTTATTAATTTTCTTCCTGTCTTAGATGACAGGACGGATATGGGGTCAGCGAGAGCTTCCCGTTGCGGACCCGCAATGCCGGGCTGCAAATAGGTATTTTAGATATATATAATAATAATACTTGGTGATATGTGTTGCGTGCCCCTTTATCTACCCGGGGTACGCAAGTAATTCAGTGTGATTAATAAAAACATACCTCATAAGGGTATGTTACTTAGGTAATATTTATATACCTTGTCTTTTTGTTATTATATTTTTTATATATATTTATAAACTTAAATTGTGGTACATTGGAGCTTGGGTGTTCTTTGCGGAGATTATGATTATCCGCACTAACGAGAACACCCATGCGAGCTATTGTTTAGGATCATATACTAAATAAAGTTATAGCATGAACAGTAATATTAATAATAAAAAGAACACAAAAAAAGAAAGGCCTGGAAAAATAATTCCCGGTCAAAAATTGAGTAACTAAAAGTATGCCTCCCCTCCTCTTGAATACGCATCTATGCGTCACTACTCCTCTCCGGCCACCCACCTACCCGGGAAGTCTATGATTCCCGCCTAGGGTACGTCCATGCATCGATCCGCCATGCACGATCGTTTGCCACGGATGTCAAACTAGGAGGGGGTGGTGTAGTTCGGATCGACCGATCGGGTACCGGCTGTACCAGCTAATCTGGGTATGCACCGCCCGTCTAGGATTCGTTTCCTGAACATGCCCCTCTGGGTAGAGCTATAAGCATATAGAGGCCTATGGGAGAGAGACCGTATCGAAAAACGACTAAGTTCGTTAAAACGCATTATGCGCATGCGCACGCCAGGACGCTGTTTCTATGGAGCACGTAGTTGTGACCTAGATAGGATGGCGCTTATAGTGTACCGAGCTGGTACTCTGTAATTCTTATTGATTGTCTGTTCCCGTCAAATCTGGCATTAATCAAGACCAGAATTCGACGGGCTTTCTAAATCTGTAAACCATTTCAAAATCGGTTGAGAAATGGCTGCGCCTGTGACGTCATGGAGAGTACAAAAGGAGAAACGATCCAGTGATCGAGAGCATCCTCGCCCAGGGACCGAACAGGTTGGAGCTGTACCAACTATTATCAAACGCAACACGCGTTTTTCTTTGCTATGAGTCAGGTTTTTATCCAGTTTCCAACCCACCGCACTAACACAATTTTGTAACTCCCTTTCTGCGGGAGTAATTTGGAACTTTCGATAACTGTTCATGAATACTACATCTACATTCGGAACACAAACTTGCGGTGAGGCATTTGTGGCCTGAATATTTGAGTCTACAGATGTAGAGGCAGGATGCGTTTTGATGGATGACTCGCCGGATCTGCCAGCCACGCCTAAAAGTGGTATTTCAAACGACACCGCACCAATCGTGTACGTTCTTTCGACTTTCGTAAGTAAACTCTGCCCGGTGCATCTTCAGAGCTGGTTGACATACGCAGCACCATGAAGCTTTGTTTTGTATCTTCATTTGCCTCTGACAACCCCTGCTTGTGACGGGTTGTTTACACCTTCCATCGGTGTACGGGAACTTTCTTCACTACATAGTACTATCGTATCTTTTACTGACTGCTCGTTAGACATTCTGAATAGGCTTACAGTGCTGAGTGATGATCCCCCACCACCCTTCCGCCATGAGTGTTCTTGCGGAACTCTTGTTTATGGAAAACAGCTTGCGAGAACCACCCTGCTGGAACTTTCCAGCCTCCGGAGAGCGCATCATCTCACGTCGACTACAGATCTACGTGTCAATTTCAGTGACACGGTAGCCTAACTTGGGAATGACTACCAAGTATTCAAGTAACTATACTTCACTGTTTAATTATTTCTCTATATCTTCCAATCTAATAATGATCAAAATATTCAACAGTATATATTATTTTGGGATTTTTTGTTTATTTTTTGGGAAACATTTAAAGTTATTTCTGAGCTGTCCTCTACTATCCATGTCACCGACTGTTACATCATTATGTAGCCAAGTTATGTCCCTTGGCATGTGTACTTCATTCATTTCCTACAAAAAGCGGTTACAATCGGGAACAAATTAACTTACAATTTTCGATTATCTCTACAACACCTAAGATAGATGCTTGCATCTTCATTGGCTTTGCACACATAAATCATTAATATTTTCAAACCCATCTTTCAATTCGCCGATATTTTATCATTTGCCAGGGGGCATAGAGAGTGCGGAGACTGGATGGGTTCATCTGGCTATAGATATGCTGGCAGAGGCATTGTACAACACACAACCAACCTGCACGTAAGTACTAATACGTTAAACTCGTATTTAAAACATTGTTAAAGTTATTTTGCAATGAGAGATTATAACATAGCGATTCCGTATCACTAACTTGCTGATGCATTCCTTAATTTATTTAAAACACAATAATTAGCTTTTGAATATCTTGTTTATCTGTTATATTGACGCAATGTTCACCATGGCCGTTGCTGATGACGTAACTTAGATGACAGATATTGATGACGTAGTTAAAATAACGGTTATTGATGACCTAATTTGAATGTTAGATATTGATAGTTATTGTTAATGATCTATTAACCAAATTCCATGTCGAAGTTTCTTGAGATCAGTTTTTTGGCAATTTAGAATGAAATTGATTAATCATTTCATATCTGACATCCAAAAATCTCATTTCCAAAGCAACCATACAGGTATCCTTCAGGATCTTTCAAACCCAAGATAGTTTCGACATATTCATCAGCCTAGCTATATGGTTGCTTTGGAAATGATATTCTTGGACATCGGGGTGGATGGGGTGGGGGCATGAGTGAATAATCAGTTCATTCAGTTAATCGGTTCATTCTGAATTGCTAGAAAACTAATCTCAACAAAGTTATGGACGTTAATTCAATATTGTCTAAAAATATGTTGGTGTTTCTGTTCACAGGATCCATGCAGTTATTGAACAACTATGCCAACTTGAACAGACATTGTCTCATGCGAGTCATTCAGCTGGCAGTTCTTTTGTACAGCCCCTTTCTATGAAGGGGCACTCTTCTCATCTTCAACGTCCTTCAGCTCATCAACCACTTTCTAATCAGAGCACGTGTATAGATACAGATACTCATTTCATGTATGAGTCGGGCTTCTATCCTCAGAATAATTATGCTAACGAGACAAATTTCACCAACAAGTCAGGCTCCATAACTCCTGCTGCATTCAGTAATCGTTCCTGTTCCACTCCACAGCCTGCTTTCAACAAACGTGCTTCAGAATGGTGTGCGTTTGCCAAGATCCTCTGCAGTAGTGAATCGTACTCTGAGCCACAGCCTGCTGCAGATCATCAACCTATATTCACTCATTATAATATTATACTGATGAATCCTGTTTAAGTCATTCAGCTTCTTTCAGTCGTGGGCCATTTTCAAATCACCAAGCTGCTCTGATTCGTGAGTCAGGTTCCACTACTACTCACAGCGTTTTCAGGTGAAATTCATGTTCTAGTCAACAGACTGCCGTTATACAAGGGCCACGTTTTACTCAACAGGCAGTGATTATTCATGAGTCAGGGTCCACTCAACAGGCTGCTCAGATTCTGGAATTGTATTCCACTAAAGAGGCTGCTATTATTTTGTGGTCAGGTTCCACGAAAAAATTGCAATTATTCATCATGAGTTGCGTTGCACTAAACAGACCGCTTTCATTGATAATGTAGCTCAGGGGGGTACGTACTGGTCCGCTATGATGTTTCCGCCCATCGCACTGCAAATGCACGATGAATGGGGTGGCTTGTTGGCTGCAGATCTCGGGGTTGCAGATCCCATATGATGTCTCTCCGAGAAATACAAAGACCGACTTCTAGAGCCGGTGGAACACTGATGTTCCAGTGGGGCTGTGCGACCATTGCTGCCAAGATTGAACTACACGGTGTTGTCCCAACTATTAGTGTCACCGGTATGTCTATCCATACTAATTTAGAGATATGGAACAATTTGTAATTAACACAGTAGAAATATTAATATACTATGCAAACAAGATGAATCGTTTGACAGTAAATGAGCACACAATAACACACAACATAGAGCTACCTGATGTGGTGTCGCCAGAGGTACCACACAGGTTTTTGAATCCGCAGAGGTATCCCCGCAAGAGAAGCATCCGCAACGAAGTCACTAGGTAGTCTAATATAAACTAATATACCCCTAACACACACAAACACACACACACACACACACACACACACACACACACACACACACACACACACACACACACACGCACGCACGCACGCACGCACGCACGCACGCACGCACGCACGCACGCACACACACACACACACACACACACACACACACACACACACACACACACACACACACACACACACACACACACACACACACACACACACACACACGCACGCACACACACACACACACACACACACACAAAGAACATATTGTTGTTGCGAGAGGTAAGTGCCTCACGCAGGCCTCCATCACAGGAAAATGCCTTCAATGCAGAATCGGAGGAAAAGAGCTGGCAAAAAGGACCACTCTTTTGTTCAACAGAAAAATGCTTAAGTGAAGATCCTAGTGAAACCATAGTTAATGTGATGCATACTGGTTTACGTGAAGATGGGACGAACGATTTCCAAAGAATTCCCATGTCACTGTCTTATGCAGTTCCAAAGACACTGTATTGGTAGATGCCACTTTATTTATGTGGGCCTTCTGCTACCGTCTAACCTATCATTTAGTTGTTATAAACAGAAACTAGCTTTGTCCCCAAGTGGCAGGAATTCTTACCTAACTTTAGATAAAGTTGTCCAATGGGCGCAGACGCCTCGCTTCCCGTAGATTGCGTGGATTAGCATCTACCTCCAAGGACAGCATGCGTACATGTTACGACACAAGGCATCCAAATTCGACGAATCTGGATACCTTGTCCCACAACCACATAAAACATCACCTGGACAATGGCTACGTTTCACACAAGCAAGTTTTGATTCTTGACATGTCTTTATGGTGGGGGTAGAGAGACGGATATCCATGACGAGCATCCTTCCCGTGAGGGCGTGACGAGCTACAATGCTTCATCCAGACACTGCAACAAATTGGATGGGTATCCGCATCTCACCCGTCACTGCGTGCTACGGATTTAACAGTTGACCTGTCATTAGGGTTAAGTTCCAATATGCCCAAATATGCACTGCGGGCCAGTAAACAAACTAACTAATTCACATTTATGTTTTCGCAGTACTTCCTTCATTGGCAGGGTTATCTAGCTAATGAGTATCCGAAGACATGGGGGGAGATGTATGTAAATCAACACTTTAACCATCACCGCTCGGAAACCTCCGATAGTTTCCCAGGGTCGGATCCGATCAACATGCTGATGGGAAGTCCAAACAATGAATAAGCCATGCCCCCTGTCGAAGACTATATGCTCGGCCTCAACGTGGCACAGGGGTGTAACCCACCGGGTGTCAATCCAGCCATTTGGAGGGGCTAACCAGAGCATTACACACAACGCTAATGAAATGACACTTGGAGATCGAATCAACCGAAATTGTGCTCGGCCTGTGAGGATCTGCCAGGCAGGTGCAGTACCGGGCTCCACGCCTCGAAGGAGCGCACCCTCATCTACTGGAGGTCCCATCAACTCGTCTTGTGGAGCCAGTGGACGAGGATGGAGAGCTACTGGCCAACCGAAAGAAAAGACCAAACCCAAAGAGAGCCCCAGTATCAACATCATGCACTGTAATGCAGAAGGGCTTACCAACAAGAAATCAGAGCTCGAACAGTTCCTGTACGAAAACAACGTTGATATCTGCTGCATCCAAGAGACACACCTGCAAGAAGGAAAACCATTTAAGATCAGAGGTTACCAGATTTTCCGGTGTGATCGAAGAGGAAGAAAGAAAGAAAGGCGGGGTGATCACCTTGGTCCGAAATAGCGTGAACGCCAGCCAGATCAAAACCTTTATGGAAGAGGCAAAATATATCAAGATCAAGGTAACAACCAGCAACTATGTGATTGACATTGTCAATTATTACTGCCCTAATGACAAGAATCTCTCACTTGACACAATCCAGGTCCTGGACTGCCACTTCCTTATTGCGGGAGAGTTTAATAGCCAGTCCCAGAGCTGGGGATCCAGAACACTTGATAAACGAGGAGAAGACATTGAAGCATGGCAAGATGAAAAGCACCTTTTACTTGTCAATGATCCCACAGATCGGCCTACATTCTACTCGCGCCAGTGGCACTCGACAACAACACCGGACTTGCCATTTTGTACAGAAGACATTCACAGAAACCTCAGTAGAGTGGTCGGATCGCAGTTAGGAGGAAGCGACCACCGCCCAGTCCTCCTCTCTCTTTCTGGAAGTATTTCGACAAGTTCACCTCAACATGCAAAGTGGAACTACAAAAAGGCAAATTGGAGTCTGTTCGGCATTCGTTCCAATGAGCTTACCCAAAATATAGCAGTAGAAGGGAGAAAGGCATATGCAAAAGAAAGCAACATTTCTATACCACGAATGCGTCAAAAAGAGGTTAGAAAAGAGCAAAGGGAAAGAAAAGACACAAACACTCACGATGCAATGAAAGTTGACATTAGTTTAGCAGAACTGAAGAAGGCTATCTACCAAATGAAGAAGAAGAAATCTCCCGGGCCAGATGGCATTACGAATGAAATGATCCAACACATTGGTAATGCATCACTCCGCAAGTTGCTAGACATCCTTAATCTCAGTTGGACCAATGGAGAGGTTCCTCAGTGCTGGAAGGAAGCCAGAATGACTCCTATTCTGAAAAACGGGAAGAACAAGACGAAAGTGCTCAGCTACCGTCCTATAAGTCGTACAAGCTGCATATGCAAGACCATGGAGTGCATCGTCAACCAGCGGTTGCAGTGGTACCTGGAGTCGGAGAACATTATAGTCTCAGAGCAGGCTGGCTTCAGAAGATATAGGGGCACAGAAGATCAAACAACACATCTTGCACAGGTCATAGAGGACAGATTTCAAGCCAAGAAGGTGATGCTAGCTGCCTCGTGAAGCTCCGGCGCACAGGCATCGGTGGCAACATGTTCCGATGGACCAAGTCATACCTGCACAATCGCAGAGCTAGGGTGCTGGTGGATGGACAATTTGGACAGAATGTATTGCTGAGACAAGGGGTGCTACAATGCGTAGTATTATCACCAACTCAGTTCATACTCTTCATTAATGACATTGTAGCAGAGCTGTGCAATGGGATCCAAGCAGCCCTCTATGCAGATGACCTCGTACTCTGGTGCACCGAGGAGTACACAACGACTGCCACGTACAGAATGCAGCTCGCCTTGGACAGAATTGCAGCTTGGGCCAATCGCTGGTGTATTACCATCAACAAAGAAAAATCATCAGCCATGCTATTCTCACTGTCCACCAAAACTAAGGTTAGCAATCTGACACTGGGCGGTACTCCACTCGAGTACGAGGACCAGCAGACATATCTGGGAGTAACCTATGGCAGAATATTAACATGGAAGGAGCACATACAGAACGCAGAGGCAAAGGTCAGAAGAAAGCTAACCATCATGAGGAAGCTGGCAGGAACAAAGTGGGTTGCCAATGAAAGGATCCTCAAGACCATCTACCTAGGTGCTGTACGACCACACCTCGAGTATGGTTCCAGCTCATGGATGACAGCAGCTAAATCTCATCAACAGAACCGCGACAGAGTACAAAACCATCACTGCGCATCATCACTGGTGGAATGAGATCAACACCAATAGAAAAAATGGAGCAGACAGCAGGCATCCCCCCACTTAGCAAAGGAATGAAATGCAAAGCACTGATCCAAGCTGCAAAGTTCAAATCGTTCAACAACCACCCAATGAAGATCAGACAAGCACAGCTGTCACCAGGAAGACTTAAAAGATCAGGTTTTGTGAAAGAGACAAAAGCACTTCAAAGGAAACACCAAGAAATGTTGCCAGCACGAATAGAAGACCCAAACCACACCCTTGATCCTCCACCCTGGGAAAACAAACTAGAGAGCATAGCTATTCGCACCACAGTACCTCATCTCACAACCAAAGATGATCACAGTGATGTGAGCAAGAAGGCCCTGACCCTAGCCATGCTGGAAGAAATGTACTCTCTGGAGACATGGATAAGGATCTACACAGATGGATCAGCCAAAGATGCAATTAGGAGTGGAGGTGCCAGACTGCACATCCAGTATCCAAACGGACAATATGAGTCAGCTGCAATACCGACAGGCAAACACTGCACAAACTACAGAGCTGGAGTCGAAGCACTGGTTCATGCAGCTAATACCATCAGCAGAACAGCAGACCATATTGCACAGATTGTCTTTTTATCTGATGCCCGCTCAGTCCTTGAGGCTATCACCAAAGGTAAGCTGCCACAACTTGAAGAAGCACTACAAACCATCAAATGCTTTCGGATAGCATTGCAGTGGACCCCCTCACACTGTGGAGTCCAAGGAAATGAGGAAGCAGACAAGATGGCAAAGGTGGGTAAAGAAGAGAATCAGACAGAAAACATGGTTACCCATACAGAGATGAAGACTATCATCAAGTCACTCTATAGAACACCTCGATCAGAAGATGCCTACCATCATCTCTCGAGGCCGGAGCAAGTGACCATTTTTCGTCTCAGAACTTAACATAACAGACTAAACCAACACATGTAAGGCGGTTCCACCTTACGACATTGCCCGATTGTCCTTGTGGAGAAGCAGAACAGACCACAGAGCACATACTTGAATGTTGCAGTACGTATCAGCTGCTGAGAGAAGAGATCTGGCCTTTGTCAACCTCTTTTCTTGAAAAGCTGTATGGGCCTGTGGAAGAACTGTAGAAAACCACAGATTTCATCTTGAGAACGGCTCTCCAAGTGTGATACCAGCGATCGAAAAGAAGAAGAAGAATAAGCCATGCGGCTGGTGGATTGTGGAAAGAGACAATAACATAATATATTTGAGGCCTATAGGTAATTGCCCAATTTTACACAACCTTGCCAGAGTGCGGGGCTACATTACTGCAACAACTGGAAAAGAGGAATACACTATATGTCTCTAAATGAAGAAATTGTCCCTAACCACTTTAACATATCCTATTGAGCTGAATAGTAAGGTTAGTCGGTAATATGCTGGGCTCAAACAATTAGAGCATGGTAAGCGACCTCAGTGTAAAATTGATGATGGCGGGAATAATGTGATGCGAATATATCTGATGCTGCATAGTATTTCCTAGCATACTGTGGTCCAAAGTTTTCTACAATTAAACAAAACATATTAACTGGATGGCTAACTGACATATACAACTAGCCAATGCAATAAGTAGAATGTAATTAAATGAAGTAACTAAGTATCTCAGGTTGATAAACTTAAACGATGCGCCTAGTTGAAAGCACCCACAGTAAACAAGGATAATATTCACAATAAAACAGAAATTATAAATTGCAGTTTTAAGACCAGTAAGGTACCTATTAGTCATCAGTACCATATACGGAAGCAATAGTTAAAAATACAATAGTATAGCTACTTGAGTATCTAATAGTCATCGGGACGGAACAGGCTACTATGTTACTAAAATTGAGGTGCTAACATAGTCATAGCGCGAGTCGACACATTCTCTGAAGCTGGAGAGATTTCCGCAGGTGATTTCCGCAGCTGGCTCCTCCAGACAAGGTAGATACGATACACACTCAGGACAGTGAAACAGAGCAGTGACGAAATGTCTATTAAATAGTCTTTGTAACTAGTATACAATTTATACGGTGTGAAACCAAGATGGAGGGAGAGTAGAAACTGAGAGTAGTATATAAAGGGAACTTTGCCTTTTATCGAGAGGGGGAGTTAGGTTTTTGGTCTTCTGTTGGTCCGATTTCTGTGAGCTAGAATTAGGTTGATTCATGCCTCGAGTAGATAGAGTTCTTGCTGAATGGCTTTAAGTAGGCAAGAGCTGGCTAGGAAAACTTAAGCAACATTGTATTAATTTATCCGTTGTAAATACGTAAACTGGTAGCAGTACAAGTTGCCGACTTTGTAGGATTATTGTACAGTTAAGGTAGCTAATAAAACGATCACCTTGTGGTGTAATACAAGGCAAAAGTTTGGCAGACTCTGTTGTTAACTCTGGAGAACATGGAAGACCACCATGTCGAACCAATCACCCTGAAACGAGAAGTCAGATCAGGCCCAGGCACTATTAGAAATATCGTTAGGTCTCAGTACCTACGAGGCGAGCTAGTGTCGCGCTCCATCTTCATCGATAGAACCGGTTGTCACAGCAGCCAAATATACAAGGTTGTATCGACGAAGGAGGAGCCCAAGAATAAGTAAGAGAAGAGGATCGGAAAATCTTCAGTGGCGAGCCTGCCAGGATCCAGAGTATCAACAGTGAGTAAATAGTATATGGCCCAACCAGAAACACCGCTCTCCAATTCGGCAATAGTACTAAACGACGTCACTGATCGCGTACAGGTATCCCTAGACGCAGCAAAGTTATCAGACAGCACCAGAATTACACAGCATCGCGAGTATCACGAGGGTTCCGCAGTGAAAATAACCACTGAGGTAGTCTGCCCCGAGCAACCCCGTTTGCAGAGAATTATCATTGGGTTACATTATCACTAGCAGCAGAATAGCAACGGGACCCAAGAGAAACGCTGACCCGTCCATGCCACCCGTAGAGTCACCATTGGCACCCCAGCTTCGACCAGAGACCATCGCCACCATGCAGACGAAGGGGGGTAGCCATGGCCGGAGCCATTGTCGAGAGCAGTAATCGGCGGGAGGCGAGCGGGTGTACCGAAGGGAAATCAGGGACATGATCTTCCGCATTCAGCCCTGCGACGGCGTAGTGCCAGAGGAGGTGCGAACCTTCTTAGATGAGACCCGAAGAGCGTGGGTCGCAAATGAAGGGCGACTAGAATGCATACCTGCCTACGTTATCACCCGGGCAGCGAGAGGCCAGCTGTCGAGAGCCGTCGATAGGTTCTTGGCAGGCAAGATTAGAGAAGAGATCACGTTCGACGAGTTCCATGAGTATATCACGCTGCACTTCGTGTCGGCTAACGAAGGGGAGCGAATAAAATACAACTTAGAGGGAGTGCGGCAGAGGCGGAACGAAACCGTCATCACCTTTAACAGGCGGTTCAGAGAACTGAGCGCTAGAGCTTACCCTGTCGAGAACGCCGACAACCGTCGGACCGTGTTGGGGATTTATCTCACGGGATTGTCCGACGACTGCCTGAGTAAGAGAATCGTCTGGAAGAAGGCCACCACATTGGCCCGGGCTATTGAAATTGCTGAAGAAGAAGCCACGTGCGATAACCTGCTCCGAGCAATGAAAATAGAGGAGCACCAGGAGGAGAGCATGGAGGTGAACATGGTAGGCCCGGAGGAAGAGAGAGAGATATGGAGCATGGTTAGAACCTTGAAAAAGCAGATATCCCAGCAGAGTAAGATGATCGAGCAACTGTGTGGCTTGGTCAGTGACCTGCAGTTACGGGAACAGAAGCCGGTGACCAAGGCTGCCAAGCCAGAGAAAAACACATCCATGCCGGCTAAGCAATGCGCACCCCCAGCGGTCCAACCAACCCGAGCAGGGAGAGACCTACAGCACGTTACCTGCTATAACTGTGGCCGGGTAGGCCATTATAAGAGCGACTGCCGTCAAGCGATGCAGCCGCGGGAGAATGTCAGCAGGCAGCCTGCCCCGCGACCTAAGCAGCCGAGACGGGCACTGCCAATGACTTGTTTTAATTGCAGGAAAGAGGGCCACATGGCCCAAGACTGCGGTAGGTATCATAGCAGTTTCGGGGCATATATGGACAGGAAAACCGCTCCCACTGCTACTGTAAAATGTTTTGGATGTGGCAAAGATGGTCACTACGTACGGGACTGCCCACAGTATGGACACTCAGGCAGAGGTCTGCCACAGAATGGTCCAGCCTGGACCCAACAACCAGGGTTACCCGCACACAGAGCCATCAAGCGGCCACGCACTGATGACCTAGACATCGACATAGTGGACTGTCGACGGCCGGAGCAGCACATCACTCCACGAGACTGTTCACGAAACGTCAGAAGAGACATGAGCAATCAGTTACGCAGCAGTGACGAATACGAAGATCGCGAGGGTTTCGTGCTGACCGGTGAAGGGATGGATGAGCAGGGCCGTTATTCATACGGTATCGGACAGGACTCATCCTCCCGAAGAAACAGTTACGCGAAGTAGTTAGTGGACGGAGGAGTCCATCAAACGACGACGGAGGAAACCGTTGGTGAATTCACCGACCAAGCGGTTTCTAATCCATCTGAAAATGGATAAAAACGGTCCAGCGAATTCGGGTGAGTACTTGCATGCCTTAGTGGATACTGGTGCTAGTACATCCTTGATTCGCAAGGATATATGGCGTAGCATGTTGAATGCTAGGCCATTGAAGAGAGCGAAGACGCTCTTGGCAGTAAATGGTTCCCCAATAGAGCTTTTGGTGGAAACTCAAGTAAAATTCAAAAACGCTCATCCTATTCCGAGTACGGTAGTAGCGAGAATGCGGCATGAGTGTTTGCTTGGTGCGGATGCTTTGCACTTGGGAAATGCAAAGATTGACTATCAGGCCAAAGTAGTAGTATGGTTTGGCCAGGTATATCCTTTTGAGTATCCCTATAGGGAACAGACAAATTATGTATATGAGAGTTGCAAGGAAACGACTGGATATAAGGCTATCAACAAAGTACTTGAGGACTTTGCGGATAACTTTGATACGGCTCGTCCAAACACTTTAGGTTTGATTGGTATGTATGGTATCAACAGGTGATGAGTTTCCTATAAGGCAGAAAGCCTACTGTCTACCGCTTGCCAAGCAGTATGTGGTCAAGAACCAAGTGGCCGAGATGCTGGCAGCGGGTGTCTTAAGATCGTCGTCATCACCATGGGCGTCGCCCATTACTTTAGTCCCTAAGAAGGACGGGGACACAAGATTTTGTGTCGACTACAGGAAGTTGAATTCTGTATGTCGTAAAGACAGTTATCCATTGCCCAATATAACGGATATTTTTTACTCGATGCACGGCGCAACAATGTTTTCGACTATGGACTTGAAGTCTGGCTATTGGCAGATACCAATGGACAGCCAAAACATAGAGAAGACAGCGTTCGTTTGCAGTGAAGGTTTGTTCAAATGGATTCGGATGCATTTTGGTTTTTGCAACTCAGGTGCCGTATTTCAGAGGGCAATGAACGATATTTTCCGAGAATTCGTGGGAAAATATCTGCATGTTTTCGTCGATGATGTAGTCATATATTCAAGAAATCCAGCTGAACATGCACAGCATTTGCGTAAGGTTATGCGTTGGATTCAAGAATACAATTTGCAGGTTAAGAAAAAGAAATGCGAGTTTGCCCATAAGTCTGTGGACTTGTTGGGGTATCATGTTTCTGCACAAGGAGTGGATCCTCAGGTTCAGAAGGTCAAGGGCATAAGGGAAATGTCACCACCACGGGATGTGGGGGAGGTGAGAAGTTTCCTTGGAGCTACGGGGTATTACCGCTCTTGTGTGCAGGGTTATGCCGAAATTGCTAAGCATTTGATAGAATTGACCAAGAAGTATAAACGTTTTGAATGGGGTAAGGAGGAACAGCAAGCGTTTATGAAATTGCAAACTTGCTGTGTAGTGAGACGGTTCTCACCTATCCAAACTTGAATGCTCTGTATAAGCTTTATACCGATGCGTCTAGCTATGCAATAGGTGCGATATTGGTACAGGTGGATGGTAATGGTATAGAACGAGTAATCCAGTATGTAAGCTCTACCCTGAAGGACAGTCTGCTAAACTGGCCTGTAATAGAAAAGGAAGCTTATGCGGTGATATATGCACTAAAGAAGCTTAGGCCTTATCTATTTGGCACGCAGTTCACCGTGTATACTGACCACAAACCCCTAAAGAGTTTGTTTGTGGGAGAGGTTAAAAACACGAAAGTGCAGCGCTGGGCGGTGCTGATTGCCGAGTACGGATGTAAGATAGAATACATCCAAGGCTCAAAGAATATTCGAGCGGACATGTTGTCCAGGTTACGTCGTCCAGTGGAGATCGCCACCTTAGACACAGGCGATTTTGTCATACCGGATGTAGACGAGGGTGCGTTACCGCATGTCCCTCTAGAGGTAGTCGACGTTCCCTACGACGAGTTGTGTGCCGAGCAGACCAAGGAATACCCGGAGTTGTTTAAGAACATGCCAGAGGAGTATATGGTCAAGAACGGTATTTTGTATTCGTTAGTTACGCCTTCAGCATTGGACGCTGAGTACCCCAGAATCATGTTACCCACCCTGTTCCATGAGAAAGTGCTCCGGATGGCTCATGAACGAGCCTGTCACCAAGGTCTGCAGAAGACCATCGGTATGGTAAGAGATTCCTTTGTGTGGACGTCTTTAAGGAAAGATGTGGTACGTATGCTGGAGACGTGTACGACGTGCCAGGTCAACCGACCTGTCACTACTCGACCACGGTACAGTGAGATGCCCATGGCCAATTATCCGAGTCAGATAATCGGCATGGATTTGATAGGTCCACTGTTGGAGTCGAGTAAAGGTAATGTGTATATCATGACGATAGTCGATCACTGTTCTGCGTGGGCGGAAGCGTATCCGATTCCAGCTAAGACGTCTCAAAATGTTGAGGATAGGTTCTTCAATGAGTATGTCGCTCGTCATGGTGTGCCTGAAATCCTGATAACCGGATCAGGGAAAGGAGTTTTGTTCTAAGTCGCTAGAAGAACGATTTAGAGAGCATGGGATCGATCATAGAAGATCGAGTCCCTACCATGCCCAAACTAATGGGCGTACCGAGAGGTTTAATCGCACCCTGAAGGATTTGATCCAGAAAGGGGTGAACAACGCGTCTCGCACGTGGGAGGACGAATTGGGTGCGGCTTTAACAGCTTACCGCAGTACTCGTCATTCCACGACTGGGTATACGCCATTTTATCTGACATACAGTCGACAGGCAAGACTGCCGTTTGCTATTCCAGTCGACGCATCGCAGGATCTTGGGGAGAGGCTGACCTGTCTCAACAATGCCCTCCTGCGTGCTCGTACGGAAACGGCTAAGTCTCGTGAGGTCCACCGGGAGCAGATTGACAAGCGTGCAAATGCTGGTGTATTTAAGGTGGGTGATTCGGTGGTCGCAAAGGCGGAGGAACGGATGAAGTTGACCTCTTGCAGTGACCCCGAGTATGAGATCTTTAAGATCAACGGGCCTGTGGCTCATGTCTGGCATCAGAGGTCTGGGAAGGTGTGTGTACTGAATATAGCTAAGTTACGCGTAGTCGACTCAGAGATGTGCTGGGACAAGGTATGGCCACGCCCTGTTCGCAACCCTGCAAAGGGCACGAAAGATAGCCATCATCCAAGGGTGATGATGATCCCAAGGTCCGAAGAAGGGCCAGAATCCGACCCTAAGGCAACACCTGGTAGGAAAGCTCGTAGGAAGCGACCAGCTTCTGATGATGAGCCAAGGGTGAGCAAGGTGGTAGGATGGTTGATAGTAACATCAGTCAACCAGGTACGGGTAGCACTCGAAACCATGGGTCACCGATGGAAACTCACGTGACTCCACAGACGGTAATGACGGACAGTTTGGAGGAGGTACCCGAGAGTGTGCTGGAACCAATGGAAACGCTGCCAGCGCCGTGGTACTTTTTGCGCAAGCACAGTCACGCTCCTGATGTCGAAACCGACAGCAAGAGACTCAGGATTGGCGCGTTCGGCCGCGCCATGTACGATGACTTCATTGATCGTATAGAGGCAGTTATAAGGCGACGTAGCCGCCGATAGTTATCTTTCGGGCTAACAACTTGTACCAGTAAAACATCGCAGTAGTCTAGCCATCAGTGATTTAGTCAGGAAGACTTAGAATATGGCGTGGGACGCGGTTAAGTTTGAGTTCACTTGGATAACGAGTAATGCTTACCTGCCAACGCGGGGGTCACAGTTTGCTGCCGGCTATGACTTGTATAGCGCCTATGACTATATGATTCCAGCTTGGGACAAAATGATGGTGAAAACGGACATTCAGATTGCGGTCCCGAATGGGTGTTACGGACGGGTAGCACCAAGGTCGGGGTTGGCGGCTAAACATTTCATAGATGTGGGTGCGGGATCGATCAGGATTACCGCGGCAATGTAGGTGTGGTCCTTTTTAACTTTGGCCGGGGACAGTTTTCGTGTGCGGAGGGGTGACCGGATAGCCCAACTAATAATGGAAATGATAGTTATACTGGACCTAGTGGAGTGTGGGGGGGGGGGCTGGGTCGAACAGAACGCGGCGAGGGTGGTTTTGGTTCCATGGGGGTCAACTGGGGGTCGATAGGACCCACGTGCCCTGCATTGTGAGCATATTAACGAACACCACGGATAGTAAATGTAATATTCAACTATCAGAATCAAACATAACTGCGAGTAAATTATTTGCCAATAGGAAAATAGGCGTGGTGTTGCAAACATTCGGTGAAACAATGGAAATACACTGCGATGGACGACTGACCGACCGGTGTGTGGTGAGTAATGGAGTGTATGTATTAATGTCTGGTGAATGCGGGTATAGCGGGAAGGGCTGGCAATTCGAGCCTGTTGCGTCTTATAGTCGGACGTACACTCGGGTTAGCCTGGCCATTGAGATGCCCCACTTGGATGTGACCGGAGTTCTTAATCAGTCTATGATAGTAAATCATTTAAAGATGCAACCCTGGAACCATTTAAAAAAGTCCAAGTACGTGCCGCTAGCACCATTATCTGCGATCGACCCAGTGATGGTCGATGACATTGGAGCACGCTCGTTCATGTCGTATTCGACGGGCTCCGCTGTCGTAGTAATTGTGGTGATATTAATATTATATAAATGTGGTATTTTGAACCGCATGTGGATTTGGATTAAGTGCAAGCCACCTGCGGCCCATAGTAGTGCACCACGTCCTATTCGTTCTCCACGACCGCGGGGAACTGCAGCCCTGCCGGTAATTGTGAAGGTGTTGGCCGGGTCATCGCCTAACGCTGTTGCCAGGACTGAGATCGACCCGACGGCTGACGATTGGATAGACGTGGAGCTGTACAATGACATTGGTGAACCTAACGTTGACCGTAATGGTCGCTTGGAAGTATCTCAGTGACATTTTGGAGTTAACTTCATATGCTGTATATGGAACACTTCGTGGTAGGATTTGACTGTATAGTATCGAGATTAATAATTGAACATGATTTGTAATGGTATTTGCACTGTGGATTCTATATTGTACTGATTTTGTCGTATTACGAATAGTTGCATTTATATATTAATGATGCTATTAATGTGTTTCCGGGGATGGTCATTTGCGCATGATATTCCATTACCTGGACAAGTTTGTAATTTGTATAGGATTATGACTGTTTTCCTTTGTTTCCGGGGATGGTCATTTGCGCATGATATTCCGTTAACCGGACACGTTTAGTTAAGATTGTTGGATTTAAGATATGATGTAATGGTGGTGTATGACATAGTCTGGAACAATCTGGTGGATGTGGTTTAGGTTGTTGATGGTACATAATGAGTTAATTACCACTCTCTTTAGGCCTTAAGAGATGGTTAATTAACTTTGGTTGAGGGGCATGTGTAGATATGGGAGTGTCTTTGTGGGAAGTCATGACCCCACTGGACGTCTTATATGTGCGAGTAAGTCCCGAGTGAAATTTATGTTTGGGATACCAGGTGAGCTAATAGACTATGTCACCATGTATATTTAGATGCACGGGGTGGCATCAAGCAGTTTTGCAGAAACGATGCGATCACAATGTATAGGTAGACGCGCTGACTATCGGCTATATTTAGATATGTTACCAGCGCTGATCATCATCTATATTTAGATATATTACCAGCATCTTATTATGTGAATATGTATTGGCAGCACTGGATGACTGGCAATGGTTACGTCAGCTAGTTCGCAGTTACAGTTTCGCAGAAACTGAATTGAGTATGACTCATGGTGGGTAGCACCAAGTTGGAATCAATCAAGGGATTAGATATGACAGACGGACTTAGTTAGTTACGTAAGCGGTCTGTGTTCTCACAGAAGCATGTGACAAGATAAGCCGAATATAATCTGGCTATGATGAATGGTAACTCGTGTGCCAATTAACTCTAGCGTTCTACAGGTTTCGGCCGGTAGGCAATGAACAAGACGTGGACATTGTAGCATTCGGTAGGCAATAGGTGCACAATCGAAAGTTAGAATCAAAAACATATCAATCATAGAGGCGTGCTAATCCACCAGTAAGCCTTGTTATCAAACAAGCGTCCATCATTTATGGCAGGTCATTCGTCAGGAATGACGTGCTAAGCCAGCTGGAATCCTAAGTATAGTTAGGGGGATGACAGATCCCATCACTCCAGAACCAGCCAAACCGCAAGTGCTAGGTAAAAGGCACCCTCCCTAGGAGTGAGGGTCGGAGTTTTGATTGGTCAAATTGATGTCATAATCCAATGAGAATCTAAGCAACCTCCGGCAGTGTGAAACCAAGATGGAGGGAGAGTAGAAACTGAGAGTAGTATATAAAGGGCACTTTGCCTTTTATCGAGAGGGGGGGGGGGTTAGGTGTTTGGTCTTCTGTTGGTCCGATTTCTGTGAGCTAGAATTAGGTTGATTCGTGCCTCGAGTAGATAGAGTTCTTGCTGAATGGCTTTAAGTAGGCAAGAGCTGGCTAGGAAAACTTAAGGAACATTGTATTAATTTATCCGTTGTAAATACGTAAACTGGTGGCAGTACAAGTTGCTGACTTTGTAGGATTATTGTACAGTTAAGGTAGCTAATAAAACGATCACCTTGTGGTGTAATACAAGGCAAAAGTTTGGCAGACTCTGTTGTTAACTCTGGAGAACACGGAAGACCACTGGGTCGAACCGATCACCCTGAAACGAGAAGTCAGATCAGGCCCAGGCACTATTAGAAATATCGTTAGGTCTCAGTACCTACGAGGCGAGCTAGTGTCGTGCTCCATCTTCATCGATAGAACCGGTTGTCGCAGCAGCCAAACATACAAGGTTGTATCGACGAAGGAGGAGCCCAAGAATAGGTAAGAGAAGAGGATCGGAAAATCTTCAACGCGCGCATGCTTACCATGCATTTTATCGGACTTAACCGATTTTAACGAAACCCTCTTTCATAGGGCTTATGTATGCGTACTATCCTAACCAGGGGGGCATGCTGGGAGCGAATCCCTTTCTAGTGATGAGCTGTGTTCTGTTTCTCAGTCTTATACAGCCCAGCATCCACTTTCCACTAACGATATGTGTATGGATATGGAGCCTCGTCTCAGCTATGAGGCATATTCCACACCACAGCCAAATTTCGTTGAAAAGTGCGCCTTCCACAGTGTGCCCTCTCGCCACGAGACTGTCAATAATCAGTCATGTTCCACTCCTCGAACTAACTTGCCTAAAGCTGCTTCAGCATGGTGTGCATTTGGGAAATCTCTTATCAATGATGATCAACGTTCTGTCCTTCATCCTCCTGCAGATTATCAGTCTGTTTCAGGGAATAATATGTTTATCGGAACAGATCGTCATTGTACCTATGATTCGAGATCCAGCACTCAGAATTTTGCTAAAGAAACTGATTTTGTCAATGAGTCATGCTCCACTCCTTTAGTCGATTTGTGCTGCACTCCTCAGCTTGGTTTTATTCATGAACAGTGTTCCACTCCTCAGAAAGCATTCATCAATGATTCTCAATCCGCTTCTCATACTGCCTTCAAGTGTGAACCATGTACCGATCTAAAAGAACCACAAATGTTACCATCAGAAGAGCACCAAAAGCGATCATACATTAAGGCTATTATGGAGAAAATTCCATCAGTTCTAGCATTTTGTGTTATTCAGTCATGGGCACTCTACTTGGGGGTTCCTGTTCTTCCTTTTAAACATTTGTATACCTAAGTTCACCACCTGTTCTGTCATCTTATTATCTATGAGATTTTGAATGTGTCATTTGTGTTTTTGTGCAATTTGTGTGGTTAATTCTAGGACGTTTTATAGTTTTATTAATTATTTCATTTTATTTTATTTTATTCTGTTGTATATTGTTATGTTGTATTATGTTGTTGGTTTGCTTGTTATTTCTATATTTGAGTTCATCCTTTTTATCCTTTCTCTTTATTAGTATTTTATTTGTGTTATATTGTGATGTTTGTTATAATTCTATTTGACTCAGCTTGTCATCTTTTGTGCATAGATCTTTCATGTGTTTGTGTATTTGTGAATTTTAGTCTAGAGCACTGGTGTAAATGAAAAAGAAAATCAGAGTGATATACTTGGCATGTTTCACAAAACAATAAGCAGGTCTAGGGCTCTAATTGCATTTTTGCTGTATTTTGGGTGGTAGTCATGTGCTTATTCTGTTTCATGACTATTCTAGTTTCCATTTGATGCTTTCTATGTAATGTTGCAGAGTTTGTTTTAGATAGTTTACATTTGATGCATTGACTTGTTTAATCAGTTGTTGTTTAGCTTTGTTACATTATCTGATGATTCTGTTTTAACTATGTGCTGTATTCTTATGTTGCTTTGTTTGTTTGTTTATTTGTTTGTTTGTTTGTTTACCATGCTAGTTTGTTTGCTTTGATAGTTTAGTTGTTATTTGTTTGCTTTGCCCGTTTTATTGTATTGATTTCTTTCTCCAATAGTTTTCGTAGTTTGTTAGTTATTAGATGTGATCATTTTGATGATGTATTTATTCCCATCATCCAGAGTTGTCTTTGCTTGTTAATTTTGTTTTCTGGGTCGTTTATTAATTTGTTTATGAGCTCGCTTTGATAATTAATTTCGTTGTCCAGTGCTTGGTGTTCATATTATTGTTTTGTTGAATTGGTTTCTTTCATGTTAGTTTACATTGTTTGTATTTGTTGTTGGTGTTTTTATCTATCATTTATTTGTCCTTGTTTTGTATGTTGTTTTCTGTGTTTGTCAGTTTGTCTTTGTATTGACGTTGTTTATTATTTAATATTTAGTCGTCCCATTGTATTTTGGTGGCATGATGTTTTGCTTTCTTTTTACATCGGTGTTGATATATTTCCCTGTTTTTAGTTTTATTTGCTTCATGTGTTGTTGGTTGTTTGTTTGTTTGTTTGTTTGTTTGTTTGTTTGTTTGTATCTTTTGTCTTTTTGTATCATTTGCTTCATATATTGATTTGTACATTGCTAATTTTTTTCTGACGCCCTGTTCTATGTTGTGCGTTTTTTATTTGACTTACTAGTTTATTTTTATTAGCATTTTACATTATATTTAATTCAATCAAAGCTAAGCTTTCTTATGTTAGAAATAACCATAGCAGTATAGTAATAACATGCGTTCAAATAATATATTGCTATAATAATACAAAATGCATATGACTCGATTACAGCAGCTCAATAATAAAACATTCCTCAGTAAAAAAAATGTGTGTTTTATTTTACCACTCCATTGGTATCATGTAATTTACATTGTTTATTCGTTAAATTTCTCAGACTTCATGCTCCTTACTTTTTCACTTTACTGCCTCGTCGATCTCCAGACTTGGTCAATGCAATCTTACGTTACTTGCTGGATACAATCTACAATCAAAATCCAACCAATTTTATTCCACTTTGACGTGGCCGCTATGATTTTGAATCGATTGTAAGCAATGACTGTTGCCGTTTTAAAACTAAACGACACCTACGCGTGCATACACGGTTTCGGTACAATAGCGACAATTATAAACAAGAGCAATCGAAGATAGCAGACCCTCGTGCTTCCGGGTTTTTTTGTCACATTGGAAAATTTTCCGGGGTATACATATGCTCGAATTTCTTCAGAATCCCTAGCTTACGCCCAACGCCGTGCAATCTTGGTGCATGGCTCCACCATTTCCTGTGTCCAAATTTGAGCCAAATCGGACTAGTAGTTTCCGAGATATTCACATGTCCAGAATTTGATCGATCATGTTCCGGCTACTCTTATCGGTCTCAGGGCCAACATCGACAAATCCTACTGCACTGCAAGTTCCTTGGACGTGTTAAACTTTGAACCAAAATAGATCAGTAGTTTTTTAGATACAGATCCGGACACACACACACACACACGCACGCACGCACGCACTCACGCACACACGCACGCATGCACGCAGATAGACCCAATCACTTTTTTACCCTTATCACCCGAGGGTGATAATGATAATGAATGAACCCCCTTTTAGCTAACCCCGCCCATCTCTAACTATGCCCCGACCATCTCTAGCTATGCCCCGCCAATCTCTAGCTAAGCTCCACCCATGGCTTGCGCTTGTTGGGATCGATTATATACTTTGATTCCCCGCTTCCCACTTTCATGGTAAATGTACTCTGGCCTATGGCCAAGTCAAATTACTTTCAAAATGTTCAACAGATTGCTGATTAAATAGTAAAGACATACAATTCGTACAACTGACGGACTATTTACGGCTCATGTCGGAGTATTTCTGTCAAATATGAGTGTGACGTCAGCCTACATGTAACGTAATTGATTATGGCATCATATACTTGACTGACATATTAGATGCGTTCATTGTTAGTCTTGCCACAACGTATTACGTGACTATTGAGATAGCCATATGAGTGCCCATCTATGGACCATCTCGCCATCCATCCAGACATGTGTCTATCCACCATTCGGTCTGTCCATGTGTGCATGCGTGCGTACATGTGCATGTGCATGTGCGCGCGCGTGTGCGCGCGTGAATTACACAATAACCCCACATTCTACTGAAAGGTTGTTTGTCAACTATTTTAGACTTGGGATTCCTAAGAAATGTGTCGATATTTTGGTCAATATGTCTAAGGTCCAGCTCAATCATGTTCAAATGTCCAGCAGAATCACTCAGATTTTATTGACCAAGCGTGGATGGTTGGTTGCCCTGGTGATTATAAAGAAACTTTACTAATTTTGAGTTCAAGATGTCAAAGATCAAAGTCAACTAAAAGGGCGATTAGCGAGACACCAATTTCTCTGGAATGGTTTTTAAACATAGGAATTCATATTCAATAGAAAATACTAACTGTATTTATATAGCTTAGCATGAAGAACTGCCAATGGCATACTATATACAGCCAATGGTTGTATCTGACTTTCATATTCTGACCCTGACCTTTCTGACAAGAACACTGGCTCCATAACAACGTATTGCCCACTAAAGTAGGTGAATGCAACCTTTGGCATTTTATGGACTTACGCCATATTTATGTATTTTACGCGCTCTTAAAGTACGCTTCGTCAATA